>CM077288.1:18606823-18746823 GCA_039654925.1 Anguilla pacifica
TTTGCATGTGCAGACCCACACACATATAGAGGTATATGACACATGATTCGCCCACTTCAATTCTGCCTCCATCAGTACATCGCCGTAGAGACGCTCTCCCCTACACCCCTCACCCACCCACCTCAACCCCCCCCTAGGTATCTGACCTTCTTTGCCCAGTCCCCAGAAACTTAGGGTGGAAACCAGACATGTGATGGCTGCCAGTCAGCCACAGAATCCAGCAGACAAATATGGGAAGACCTTGCACAGGTCTGAACATGCGATCATCAGACACATTACATCACCCACAGGGAGCCCGTGCCCAGCATTACCGTAGCGCCAGGAGAGTGTTCTATCTCACATTCCAACAAGGATGACCTCTGACCCCCCCCCCCCACCCACCCCCCAAAAAAAAAACCAAACTCGGCAAGTCCAGAACATCAGCGAACTAGGAAGCAGGCCGCAGCTTCCTCTTTCAGGAAACACGTTCGCCTGCCAGAGCCTCCATGATCAAGCAATCGCCCATAATTAATAAAGTTCCAGCGGAGAGCAAAATGTGCCACCCAATCAACCTCCACACACACTCACAATCAAACCTAACGGACACCATCGCACACTGTTGATATATTGTATACATTGTAAGGACGTGACGTCCCGGGGACTCTAAAGACGAACGTTGCGAGGGGGGAGCCGGCGGGTGGAAGTGCTGACTCCGGCAGTAAGGGAGAAGAGCCGGGGCCTCGTCCGCCGGCCTCGCCGGCCGAGCCAGGCCCCGCCCGCTTTAATGTATTCCTGACTCAAGCGCTTTGCAGTCTTCCTGCCCTTGCCCGAAGAAGGGAGAAGCAGCAGAAGAAGAAGCGGTTGTTGTTTCTTTTTTTTCCTCCCCCCCCCCCTCCTCCCTGCAGAACAAGCCCTGCCAATCACGCGCCGGCGGTTATGCAGATCGGTCTCCGGGAAACAAGGCGCGCGGAGTTCACTTCCCGCTAAGTGACGCCTTCGCCCCGACGTTTGTTTAGTTATTTATTTATCCGTTAGAATTCTTTTTAAAAAATGAAAAGTTGCCTCGGGACTCGAGGGGAGGCAGGCCCCTCTTCAACGTCTCCCGCGGACGGACGGGCGGCGCGCTACCCCGGCGAAACCTCGGAACGAACAGACAGGGAATTAGCCGCCCGCGCTTGGACCTTCAGCCGGGCTTCAACCCCGCGCTGGGCCTGGGTGACGGGCGGAGGGCCGTGGCGGTTTGACAGAATGACAAGGGGGGCGATCCAAGGTCAACCTCCCCCCCCCCACTCTCGGCCTCTCAGGTCATGTCAAACACCACAGAGGGTAACCTCAGGGAGATGCTTATTTCAGCAGGGCCTGAGCTGAGTGGATGGATCCCCCCTCCCATGGCTTCATGCACAAATCAAATCCTCCGTCTCTCTTTTTATTAAACCCCACGTACCTCTGAGCCGCCGTCCTTTTCCTTTGAGCTCATCAGCTCTTGGTCCCTCTGTCACTTTCTCCTCTCTTCCTCCGACCCTCCTCCTCTGTCCCTCCATACACAGTAATGGACAGTCCTTCAAGTACATGTATTTGAAATGTATGCTCACATTTATTTGTTTCCTATGTAATTTAAGCGTTTCATATGAAATGTGGATTGCTTTCTTGGTTTTTTTTGGATGGTTTATACCTCTTGTATGGTTTATACCTGTAGATCCTGGGGGTGAGGGTGGGGGGGGGGGTGGAATGTGTCCCCCCAACTTTGGGAAAACAGCAAAGGTTTGATATTATCACCCCCAATATTACCACGCTGTATTGGATGGTTGGTGTAGCCCCCAAAAAAATTCAAGAGAAAATTTCCTCCCACAATGATGAAATGAGATCTATGTCCTTGTGCCAACTGCAAAGCAACCGATGCTTTCACCATTCTCACTGTAGTTTATGGGCACATTTATTTTGGAGGAATTTGGAACAAAATATATTTCAGTAAATGTTTGCCTATTCCTGTCTGCATCCTTCCCATCTTTCTGAACTGTGATTTGTGGTGTTCTCTCCCTCTCACCCAGTACTTCTGCTCCGTTTTTAACCTTTCACTGCATCCTTTGGTCCCTCTCCTCTCTCTCTCTCTCCATCCCCCTCTTTTTCTCTCTCTCTCCGAGCTGTCACTCTGAGTGGGGACAGTCAATGCAGACAGTTGACCCCTGACCACTGACCCCTGATATGGACGGGCCTGTGCCAGCTCGGCCCCCGCGTCTCCTCCCCCCCTCCCCCGTCCCCCCCGCCCTCCCTGCCCCCCCGCGGGGCGCGCAGGCTCGGAATGCCGCTCCAGGCCTCCGCTCCGCGCCCGTCAGCCGTCCGTCTGTCAGTCTGCCCGTCACAGTCCGCTCGTCCGCGGGGCGCGGGAGCTATCTGACAAGCCCCCCCCCCCCTCCCCCCCCAGCGCCCCCCCACCCCCTCAACTCCGCATGCCAAACAGGGCGATAAAAAACAAACGGCCGACAGGCAGCGAGCCGACCCCCTCGCTGCCCCCCTCAGCACCCTCGTCGCTGCTCACAGGCACCCGGTCTTCTCGGCGTACCCCCTTGCCCCTCCCCCTCCCGGCCGTGCTGCGCTGCTACACGTACAGGTGGGCTAGCCTCTGCGCGCGGCGCAGGTGATCCACAGCACAGGGGCTCAGCCGATCAGTATTCAGCGCTCGCCGGTTAGCGGTGGCTGCTCTTCCCCTTCCGGGACGGGGCTCTGCTGCAGGTGGGCGGGTCGGATGGGCGGGGCTGGGAGGGGAGCTCCGCCCTCTTCCTGCTTTAGCAGCTCACCTGTGGCTGGAGTGACCCGTACTGATACCTGTTCTGTCATCGTCCCTCCCTGCCTGTGAGAGAGAGGCACAGACACTACCTCTGCCTCCGCCACGGTTCACTCAGCAACACAGCACACGTCAACGTAGTGCAGGCTAACGCAGTGTAGCCCAACACAGCAAAGCTCAGTGTGTAGGTAGCGTCTTTCTGTGCGTGTGTGTTGGTGGCAGTCACTGAGAGCATTTTTCTTTTTGTGCGTGCGTGCGTGCGTGCGTGTGTGTGTGTGTGTGTGTGCGCGCGCACAGCTGCTTCTCTGTAGGCGCTTCAATGGGAATGCATCCCTGTGTGTGTTTACGTGTGCGTGTGTTTTTGTCAGGGTGTGTATGCGTACCGGCTACAATGTGGCGTGCGTGCTCACGTCTGCTTTTTGGCTTCATTTGCATCGAGTGCGAATCAGGTTTACCCCCCCCCCCCCCCCTTAACACCCCGGCCACCCGCCCCGCCATCCCATCGCCCCTCTGCCTCATCTGTATCCCCGGCTCCTGGAGACGGTCTCTGGGGAAACGATGCCGGTCGGCAGGTGAAATAAGGATCTCTGTGTTCAATTAACTCACACTCAGGTGTCTGGGGGTAGGGTCGGGTGGGGGGGGGGGGGGCTTGAGTTTCAGGCAGAACATGATGAGACAGGACCTCTACTCTGCCAGAAGGTGAGTGGGGGACTAGGGGGAGAGGGGGGGGGGGGAAGTATTACATTAATATCTAATTGAAAACAACACAGCCAGGTTCATTTCAATAAAATAAAAAAAGAAAACCGTACTCATTAGAATACAAACACAGCAAACATTATGCGCTTCCCTAATTGAGTAATTAGACCTATATGTAAATGATGGCAATTAAGCAATTAAGCGCAAAGCAAGAAGCTTGCTGTCCTCTTCTAGGAGCACAAAGCCTTCGAGCTCACGTGAGTCTTCCGTAGTCTTCTCCTTACAAGCCGACAGCACTGGCTTAAAGCCACACAACATAGGCACACAAATGTCAATGGCGGCTGTTTCCATAAGCGTCAGCGGTCTCGTACCTGCAAAATTACACGCCTGCATGGGAACATTATTGTCGGCATGTTGCAACGCAGGCAATTATGTGTTTAAAGCATTAAGCGCATTGGCCAAGTAACCTTGTAATAAAGCACACTTACATAATGATTAAATTGTGCTTACACCTGTAATTATACGAGCACGAGAACGCTGGGATGCTGTGCCACCACATAATTTAGAATTTTATTTGATCTTTTTTCTCCCTTTCTCTCTCTTTCCGTCTCTTTGCTTCTCCCTCTCCTTTTGTCTGTCTGTCTGGTCTTACGTGCGCTCACACAACACGGGAAACGGTGCGATTAAAAGTGCAATAGTGTGCTCAGATTTGCAGTCAATTACGAGGGATTTAGGGCCCCTCCGGCTGAATCATCGCGTTTATCTGTTTGGCATATTTCTCCTAAAGCACAGGTAATCCTGGCTGCCTCCCAGAAGAAGCCGCTATCGGCCCCCAATAATCACTGCTGAACTTCCTGCCGAGGAGAACGGCCGCACCCCTCCGTTATGAAAACTCGGCCGCCTTGGCGGCGGGGGCTGTCTCTCCTCCCGCTGAAGTTCTCCTCCAACTCTCCATTTGCTTAAAAACAAACCCGCTCGATGGCCTCGATGGAGACGCACGCACAGGCGCGCACGCGTTCTCCCTGTGTGTGCGCACGCATATACGGACACATACACACACGGATTCATGCACACAGGCATGCAAAGAGCAGAAGTGAATATAAATACATATACATGCAAATTCTCATGCTTTCTGGTCCACTTTGCATAAATAGGTGCACATGCACATGCACATGCACAAACACACACACACAGACACAATGTGTCTCTACATGTGCACACACACACCACACAGACACATGTAGATGCACAACACATGGATGCACTCTCTTTCTGACACGCACGCATGCATGCGCACACACGGCTCACGTGTGCGTTTTACAGATAATCACGGATACTGCACACACACACACACACACGCACACGCACATCGCACAGGGGCGCACGCAGAACCGTCGCGCAGACATGTCTTCCCGGCGCACGCCCACGCGCGCCCGCATGCGCGCAGGCAGGCTGGGTTTAGCGGCGCCTCGCCGCGCTCTAAACGACGCGGCCAGCGAGAGAGGCAATACGCCGGGCTGGAAAAGCAGCGGATAATTTGCTGTCAAGCTGTCTGGAGACGAGCAAAAGTAAATAAATAAATAAATAAATAAATAAAAAATGAAGCGGAGGGGGGGGGAAGAAAAAAAAAACAGGCCCGGCAAATGATATCTGCAGCACATCTCCCCTTAATAAAAGTAAACATGGGAGAGGAATACAGTAGAGTAGGCGATTAAGCTTCTCTTTGTCTGCTTTGTTAGCAGTTTACGCAGCACTTTATTTCCCCGTAAACAAGGCAAAAGAGCTCGGCGCTGCCTGCAATGCTCTATATATTAGCCATAAATCCTGAGCGGGGCAGGGGGAGAGGGTGAGGAGGAGGGCGGGCTTATTTGGGGAACTATAGATTGTACATTATGGCATTATGCAGATTCTATTACTCCTGCATGCTTAGTGTGTCATAAAGGCCCGCCTCACTCCCAGCGGTCTCCTTCCCCAGGCCTTGATGAATGCTCTCTCTCGCCCACTCTCCACACTGCACCGTACATTTCCACCACAGAGAGAGAGAGAGACGGAGAGAGAGAGAGAGAGAGAGAGAGAGAGGAGAGGAAGAGGGATAGTGTGTCTTACTTCTACCTTTTATTTAAAGTCAGGGCAAGGAAGGAAAGGGGTTGGACAAAAGGATGGGGGAAAGGTGGAAGAAGAGAAGAAATGGAAGGAGAGAGGGGATGTGAGGAATAGCAGCTCAGAATAAGGAAGAAAAACAAAGGACGGACATTGACAGGAATGGGCTGAAACACCCTGAAATATATTTTGCGGCAAAACTCCTCCGAAATAAATGCATCTATAAACTACAATCAAGAAAGGGAGAGCGCGCCGAACTAAACAGAGAGGGGGAGAGAAAAAGACAAAAAGAGTGCGAAAAAGACAGAGGCCTTCTCTGGAAATGACTGAAACTTGTCCCTCCTCCAGGGGGCATAAGAGAGCATCCTGCCGAGGGACAGAGACACGCAGAATGTAAAAAACCCTTCATTGCGCTAATGGCTCAGATCCACGTCAAGCGGCGGCGCAGGAAAAGCGAGGTGTCTCGATGAATACAAAGTAAAAATAGACTCCTTTCTCAGTTTTGATTCAGGTTATACACACATTTATCACTCGCGGTTTGGATGAAGGAGGAGAGAGAGAGAGAGAGAGAGAGATTGAGAAACACAGTGAGGGAAGGAGGAGGGGGCGGTGCCAGAACTGTGCGAGCGTTTTTAAGGAGCGGTGATATTTATACTTCTCGCACAGGAACACGCCACAGTAAAATGACAGTTGGGGGCTGGGAGACGACTGTAAAAAATGTAAGCCTCACCAGAGCCACCAGAGTTCCTCATATTTAAGGGGAGACGCGCGTCGCGCAGGAAGTGTACGCGGCGGTCTGCCGACGGGTTTCCCAGCATGCAGCGCGCACGGCGCTGGCTGCGGGCGGCGACCGTCCTTTGCGCCGGTGTGGGCGCCGCAGCGACGGCCGACCCCACCGCTTCGGCGAATCAGAGAGCGCGGAAGAGTCGCTCAAAGAGTTTCAAGACTCTGGGTGGTCGATCGGAGATGGGGTTTTCCGCTCGAACCCGGGCCCGGGGGGGAACCATGTGGGCCGGGGGGGGGGGGGGGGGGGGACGGTGCCGGGAGGGCGTGTTTGATCGGCTGCGCGGCACGCGCTCTAATTGCCCCGCCAAGCGCGCTAATGGCTTTTCATCCGGCCTTTTAAATGTCAGAGCGCCGCGCGGGCCCGCCGTGATTCACAAAACGCCCGACGACGGAGCGGAGGGCCGGGGCACCCCCCCTGCGGGGCGACGCGTCCCGCCGGCCCTGGGTTTATTAATAGACTGTCCCCCCTCCCCCCCCCACGGGTCAGCTGATCGATGGCGGGGGGCGACAGGCTGGGGTCGGGACGGCGGCGGAGCGTGCCGAGCGTCAGGGTGGCCTCAGATCTCCTGGGGCGTGGCGAGGCACAACATCACTTGGGATGAGTAACAAAACAGAACAGAACAGAACAGAGGCCCACGTTGTCTTACTGGCTTTGCTCACGTGCATGCTAGCAATATCCTTTGCCTGAAAAAGGAGATTTCATAATTTGGTTGACTTCATTAATTTATTTATTTAACCTTTATTTAACTGGGAAAAACCCCATTGAGATAGAAATCTCTTTTGCTAGGCGGACCTGACATAAAAGATAAAGTTATGCAACAAAACATAACATCAAATGGGGAATGAGACAGCAGTGTAACAACAATTAAAAAGCAGAGCGGAGGTTAAAAGCTGGAGCATACTTCAGTCACGAATGACATATTTGCAGTCAGCAATTGAAATTAATTTGTATAATATTATTTTGTAGGTTGTTCCAACCGAGAGGTGCACTAGAGGGATGAGGGACTTTAAAGAGTATCAGATCCCTAGAGCGGAGGTGATAACTATGTGAATTTCTAATTAGCAGACAGCTGAGGTAGGAAGGAAGCAGACCAATTATGATTTTATAGAGGAATATACAGTGGATCAGTCTCTGCAGATGTAAACCCAGTCAACCCAGACAATTCATATAAAAGACAATGATGGGTTTAGGGTGTAGTATTTGAAAGGAAGCACAAAGCACTATGGTAAACCATATTCAAGGCTTGTAAATTCAAGGGGGAAGCTTGCATATAAAGTATGTCTCCATAGTCTAAAACAGGTAAAGAAGTAGATAAGATGAAACTCCTCTTGATTACTATTTTTAATATCCTCTTTATTTATATTTACTTATTATATCTACTTATATTTACAAATATCACCTTTATTTTTCAGAGAAGGAGTAAATTGGATTAATTTTTCTTAGAGGTTTTCTGTTTCTAAACTGAATTACCTCCTAATTTTTTAATGTTTGGTCTCGTTAAAAAGTAGCTGGAACAGCAAATCTTTTGACAATAATGTTCTTGTGCTTTTAACAATGTTGGTTTGCTTTTACTAATCGTCATTTTGTTTGTTCTTAAATAATACCGTCCTTACCATAAATGAACCCGACCCCTCCTTTCAGCTCCTTTCTAACCCAATCAGGGTCAACATCCATAGTATCCACTGGGCAAAGTACGGTATCTATGGCGGAGGGGAAGGTTAGTTTTAGTTCTTTGGTTTTGTGGTTGTTCCTTCATTGTGTGTTATATATATATTTTAGCTTTCATTGTGTCTCATTTTGTTTTGCACCTGACACTGGAAGTCGACAATACTCTGATGAAGTCTGGCTTACTGGTCTCTCTCTCTCTCTCTCTCTCTCTCTCTCTCTCTCTCTCTCTCTCTCTCTCTCTCTTTCTCTCAATTACGGCATGGCAGGATGTTGTTTGCCCATCTCTGTAATGCGTTAAGTCAGCAGATCATATTGTCCCAGAACAGTGGGCACCAGTGCATTTCCGCCAAGTTCAGCTCGGTTCTTGAACACCCCTCCCCCATCTCCAAACTGCCATCATAGTCTCTGTGGATCAGAATGCCCCCCTCCCCCTATCCCTTTCCAGAATGGGACAGGTAGGGAGTCCCTGGGCAGGAGGTGCCCACAGTCAGGACTCTGCCTAGTGGAGTGGCTCTGAGCCCCATTTCTGTGGCTGCCCCCCTCCCCTCCCCCCCCAACCCCTGCCCAGCAGGATCCTCTGCTTGAGCTGGTGTTACCAAAACCCTTTCCCTGTAGGCACCCCCACCTACCCACAGAGGAACAGACAGAGAAAGCAGAACTAACTTCATTACGTTTTTCAGATTGAGAGAGAGAGAGAAGGAAGGAAGAAGTGAGAGGGAGAGGAAGGGGGGGGGGGGCGGAGAGAACAATAAGACAAAGAGCTGGAGATATTCCTTCCAGCAAAGTAAACCGCATCCTCAGAAAACTTTTTTTTCTGAGTCATGTCAACATATATAGAAAAAGGAAAAATCTGAGCGCTCTCACACACACACACACTTTAAAATAGAAACCCTATCTCCCTATCTTTCCTTTTCCATCTTCATCTCAGCGTCTCAGCCTCCCCCTCGCACCTTCCCCCCCCCAAAAACCATGTCCAGGTAGCCGAAGGAGGCTGGGAAAGTGGAGCGCACCGGTGGGCCGGCCCTCTTTCATCCGTCAGCCCGGCGGAGACGGCGGCCGCGCCTGAGAAACGCGGTAATTACTGTCAGCGGCAGCTTTCTGCAGCAGAGAGAGCGCCGCCCTGCCAGCCAATTACACACAGAGCCCGTCATTACTGCAGAAGAGGGGAGGGGCCACAGAGCCAGTCATTACTGCAGAAGAGGGGAGGGGCCACAGAGCCAGTCATTACTGCAGAAGAGGGGAGGGGCCACAGAGCCAGTCATTACTGCAGAAGAGGGGAGGGGCCATCATGGCAGTCATTACTGAAGAAGAGGGGAGGGGCCACAGAACCATCCATTAATGCAAAAAAGTGGAGGGGCCAAAGAGCCAGTCATTACTGCAGAAAAGGGGAGGGGCCAATGAGCCAGACATTAATGCAGAAAAGGGGAGGGGCCACAGAGCCAGTCATTACTGCAGAAAAGGGGAGGGGCCATCATGGCAGTCATTACTGAAGAAGAGGGGAGGGGCCACAGAGCCAGTCATTACTGCAGAAGAGGGGAGGGGCCACAGAGCCAGTCATTACTGCAGAAAAGGGGAGGGGCCACAGAGCCAGTCGTGACAGCAGAAAAGGGGAGGGGCCACAGAGCCAGTCATTACTGAAGAAGAGGGGAGGGGCCACAGAGCCAGTCATTACTGCAGAAAAGGGGAGGGGCCACAGAGCCAGTCGTGACAGCAGAAAAGGGGAGGGGCCACAGAGCCATCCATTAATGCAAAAAAGGGGAGGGCCCAAAGAGCCAGTCATTACTGTAGAAAAGGGGAGGGGCCAAAGAGCCCGTCATTACTGCAGAAAAGGGGAGGGGCCAATGAGCCAGTCATTACTGCAGAAAAGGGGAGGGGCCAATGAGCCAGTCATTACTGCAGAAAAGGGGAGGGGCTACATATACAGCCTTGTCAAAAATGCTAGCGCTACATGCCAGCCAGTGTAGGGCCCAGGTGAGCCTCAGTGGCGGTGCGCTGAGGGAGCTCTTACTGGCAGATGCCTGTGAGAGCCTGTGAGCGTGTTCATACCTGCGAGGTGCGCGTGTGTGTGCGTGTGTGCTCCTCCCAGAGGCCCAGCCGTACGTGTAGGTTATTTGTTTATGTAGAAATGAAACCCGTAATGAGATTAAACGATCCCCGCGCTCGGAGAGAGAGAGTCTGCTGACTGCCGGGTTTTTACCTGTTTAATTACGGGCGGCTCGGAGACCGGCGCGTCGGAGCAATCGGCCCGCTCCTCGCCGTCGGAGACGAGGGGAGCCGAGGAGAGGAGGGCTCCTCCGCGCGGGCGGGGCGGGGAGGCGGGAGACGCGCGGCAACCGCGCGCGCCTCACCTGCCTCAACATCTGCACACATCTGGACACGAGCGTGTGCAACGCCACACCTGTTGACCAGTCTAAGAGTAAAATGGCTGTCATCACTGTGCAATTGCATGCAGAGGCATGTACTCACACACACATGCACATACACATCTGTTCCTGCCCTCCGCCCCCCCCCCCCCCCCCCCCAAGACCCAGAACCCCTGCCCATAGTGAATCCGTGCTGGAGGACTGAAACAGCAACAAGGTCCACTGCTTGAGTTCTCCAGACAGGGACCATGACGACGCATTCAAACTCATTTAAATCCGCACACACAGAGAAACAGAGAGAGCGTTCAGACCATGAGCTCACCCCGCCCCTAGCTGCCTGATGTCACGCAGAACAGGGGGAATCCTGGCCTGGCCGGCCGTCCAGCCCGAACGCGGCCTCTTTATAACATGGGCGTGTGCCCCGCCCCCGCCCGCCCGCCCGTCATCCTGGGCCCGCTCTCGAAACCTGCCAGGGCTGCACATTAGGCAGTAATGATCTTTAATTATTTACACCCAAATGATTCCTTAATTGCCTGACTGCTCCGGTCTCTGACTGGGCAAATATCAAAACACGTTCAGGAGGATTAGAGGCAGGAAATGTTTCTCAGAGGTGAGGAGGGAATGTGCAGAGTCTCAGAAGGCGGGCGTGTACGTTTCTTTGATCACGTCTGAGTTCGCTGCAAGACACCTGCCCCCCACCCCGCTCTCCCTCTCTCTTCCCCTCTCTCTCTCTCTCATAGTGGTTATGTTCAGGAAGATTTCCATTGGTGTTAACATCTTTTTTTTTTCCAATGGGAACCTGACCATAAAAAGCTAAATCTCACACTCTCTCATTCTGTCCACTGACGCAAGGCCACCGCTGCACCACCAGGAGCGGGGCCATGTTTTTGGCTACCTTGTTCCGAAGCTTAAAATCTGCTGCTGACCGACAGGAAATCTGCAGACGCCGCAGGCCTCCAGGACCTCAGCCAGGGATCCCCGGTAGGAAAGGCGACGCACCGCGATCGCGTCTCCTACAGAAACGTAAAATTTGAACGGGGACACCGGACGGACAAACAAAAGCGGATTCTTGCGTCAACGGAACACCGCAACGCATCAAAACAAAACACGCTACCGAGATATTACCGCCACTTCGCGATCATGTGGACAAATGTATTCATCATTACGCTCACGAGTGACGCGAAATGAAGGTTCCAGACACAGAACCCCTATCACCCCCCCGTACCCCCCCACCCCCCCCCCCCCCCCCGCAGAAAGACGAGGACGGAGGCCTTGTTTGACTCCCGCCGACAAACGTTTGTAAGTCTTATTATAAAGCCTCCCGCCCCCCCCCGTAGTGACAGCGTTAAAGCGGCGGTAATTACATTAGCATGCGCCGTAAAATATGAGCTCCTGACAGGGCCGCGCGCGGCGGATGATGAAGGAGCCGCCCGCTTTTTTTAATAAACACCGAAGCGCCGAGCGCATCTCATAACTGCTTTTGTATTGAGCCACTACGCCGCTTCTGCCAGGAGTCACCTTCTGACTCGCGGGGAATTTATGTACAAATAATTACTTTTTAATAGCCCGTAATGCAATTTCCTGCCAAAGAAATATTCAAATAGTTTCTTTTTTTTTTTCTCTCCCCGTTCCGCGTCTCCCTTTCCATCCAGTACAGTATATTATCAGCCCGCAGCTACACGGGATTGGTGATGGAAGGAAAAAAAGGAAAGAGGGAAGGGTAAAAGAGAAAGACGGATGGTTCGCGGGGTAATGATTGTGCCGTCGTCGTCTGCGGAGCCGGAATGGAGGCCGGCCGGCTCCTTCCTGTGGCGCTCCCTTGGCCCAGGGATCCATTCGGCTGTGCGTCTGGATCACCTTAACGGGACCTGAACTGCGGATTGGGGGTGGGAGGGGAGAGCTTAAGGAGTATTTAAAAATCACACCCCCCCCCCCCTCCCCCCGAGTCACAGCGTGGTTTCCCTCAGTCTAGCCCGGGCTTGCTCGCCTTCCTGCACGCGTCGTTGCCGGCAGTCCAGCGCCCACAGAAAATGGCGCCGAAGGAAGGGGCGAGCTCGAAGAACAGGGTTTCTGACGCCGCCACAGTGACTTTCCAGCGCTTGCTCTACGCCAGACAGTGTTGACGAGTCCGCGGGGGGACAGAAGCGCGCTCTCCGAGTGCGAGACGCGCTCCGTCAGCCGTTCCAAACGAATCGTTTCGCCGGGGCGCGAAGCCGTTTGTTCGCTCGTCCTTTCGGTCGCTAAGAGGACGGCGCGATACGAGCTTGCCGTCGCTTCCAACCGCCGCGCAGGGCCTCCGTTCTGCGAGGAGCCTTAATTAAGCTGCCTCAGAGGAGGGAGGCTGCGCGGAGAGCACCTCCCCGCATTCATTTGTGCGACATTCAAGACGTCGGTCCGGACGATGAAAGGGACTTTAAAATATGTCCTTGGGCAAATAATTGGTTTGCGATGTGGTGCGTCTGGGATGTGGGATGGTACTCCTGACACAGTGCTGAAGGGGTAGAGAGAAGGAGTGAGACAGAGAGGGAGAGAAAGAGAGATACGTTCATAGTATTGTCCTTATTAGTGTTTATCATTCAACATATAGGTCCTTTGTAACTTTCCCTTCTCTTTCTACTATTTATGTATTTATGTATTTTATTCCACTGTATTAATTAAGTCTTGTGTGTCATTGTTAAATGTTTCATTGCGAATTGCTTTGGCAATATTGCTTGTATGCAGTCATGCCAATAAAGCATTCATTTAATTGAACTGTACTGAAATAAACGGAGAGAGATAATAGGAATGGGAATGAAGGTTGGAATTAGAAGAGAAAGAGATGATGTTGCAAATGTGCGATGGCACAAGAGATAATTTGTGTGTGAGTGTGTGTGTGTGCGTGTGCGTGCGTGCGCGAATGTGTGTGTGTGTGCGTGTGTATATGTGTGTGTGTGTGTGTGTGTGTGTGTGTGCGTGCGTGTATATGTGTGTGTGTGTGCGTGCGTGTGAGTGCGTGAATGTGTGTGTGTGTGTGTGTGTGTGTGTGTGCGTGTGCATGTGTGTATGTGTGTGTGTATCTAGGGGGGTGGGATAGGGAGCAGCTCACCATGGGTGCTCTCGTATCACTCATGTAGCTACTTCCTGCGGGACTGATCTATAATACATGATCACATGATCAGCACTTTCCCCTGCTCAGCCCGGTGTGGATTAGGGTAAACGATGCACTGTGCCGTTAGAGAAGAGGTTTGAGTTACTGCGACGTGTTAGAACCTGTTCTTAGCACATTACTGCCTATTCTATCTGCACTCTGCACATGTTCTCCTGCTCAGCAAGTTGAGAGCAATGGGGGTTTATTTAAGGAATAAATAACAATCAAACATAAGAGCATTGCGTGTCTCTCACACACGCAAGCACACAGACGTGTACATGAAGACACACACACACTCATCCACATAATAAAACCCATCCGAACATATGCATCTAGTGAAATACAGAGACACATACCTACATGTGCATGTTAAGTCACAATCAGAAGCATGAAGACCTGGCACGCACACACAACTGAGTGTACACACACACACACACACACACACACACACGCACACACACACACACACTCAGACGCACACACATACACAAGCAGAAGTGCAGGAGTCGTCTACCGGTTCTTGGTGAACCTGCAGGGTGTGTGTTCTTGTGCATGCCCAAGTTTGTGGCGTGTGTATGCATGGTGCGGTGTGTGTGTGTTCGAAATCATTTTGTGGTATTTGTATATGTGTGTGTGCACGCGGATGCCTGTCCATGTGCATATGTGCGCATAGATGTATGTGGATGTGTGAAGGATGGAGAGTGTGAGACATGAAATGAGCATATGCATGTGGGGGAGAGCATCATATGCAGTGTATATGTGTGTATGTGTGTCTCCTTGTGTTTTCATGCATATGTGGCAGTGCGCACTTTTGTAGTTTTCTACTTGGGGGGGAGTGTGAGGGCACAATGCTTCTGGTTGAGGCACTGACATGATGCCTACTGACAAGCTGGTAATGGAGCTCTATGTCTAGCTGTCCCCCCCCACACACACACACACACACACACACACACACAGACGGGTACACCCACACACACACGCACACGCACATGCACACACACACACACTCACACACGCACGCACGCATGCACTCACACACACACCCACACACGCACACGCACACGCACACACACACACACACACACACACACACTTCCCAGGAAATGGGCCACTATCAGCGGGGCTCCTCAGGAGACGGTCCCCGGTGAGATCTCGCTGACAGCCGGCGATTAGGAGATGAGGAAGTGCCAGCCAGTTCATTTACAGGGGCAGGGTAATATAACTGGTCCTCCCCATCTCACAGCCCAGCCACTAAGAGGTGAGACTGTTTCTGACGGCTCCGGCGTCAGATGAAGGAAGGCCCTCTGACCCCTGCGGCGCTCCTTATCTGGGCCCAACGAAATTGATTTTAACACTTATTTTCCGGGTAGGTAAAAAATACCCAAATCAACCGGTTACGAAAATGCAAACTGAACGGTCACTTTGCTTCAGGTCCAGGACGTTGCCCGGGGCAAATTTTTTAAAACTCTCCCGCTCTTTAAACCAGTCGCATCTACGCAAAACGTCAACACCTCTAAAACGGGTCTCATCTTAAATCTGGCAGGACCAGCTGCAAAAGCTCTCACTTTGAAGGGCTCGCACCCGCCGCAGCTTAAGTCTCCTAAGTTAGTTGCGGCAGTCTAATTTGAAATCTTCGCAATGAAATAAAAATGTCTTTTTCTTTTTAATCACCAGTTCTCTCTCTCTCTCTCTCTCTCTCTCTCTCTCTCTCTCTCTCTCTCTCTCTCGCAAATATGAGTCTGTTCAAAGACATATCTAAAGAAGAAGGTATGAGACAGTTAATGAATTAATTATTCCTGGAAACACTTCGTAAAGCCGAAGTGCAGACACCTTCTGGGTGAGACGTCCTGGCGTTCTGTCGCCTTCGCCGCTGCACGCGCGTCTTCCCAGCTCGCACGTTACATTCCTGCGATCTTTCCGCGACGCCGTCGCGACCGCAGGACCGCCGGGGGAATCGGGCCCCACTCAGGCGAATGACTCACTCCGTCAGAAACGCCGGGCGTCTGATCTCCGCCCGGATCCGGAAGACGCGAACGCCGCGGCGCGCGTCCCCTCCCGCCCGTCGCCGATATCCTGACGGACGACGGCTCGCGGGGAACCGCCCCGCCGCGGAGACGGCCATCGGCTCTCGTGGAGCACCGAGCGCTAGGAGAGATGCGATCTCGATCTAAAACGCACGGACTCAAAAAAAATCTACCGTCATCAGACAATCCAAGTGGAGGAATCCAGTTTGGGAAATGCACCTCGCGTAAGCACAAAAAGGACCTTGGGGCTCCGCGGTGCATCGCCGCTAACCTCGGCTCTGTGTCCTCCGCAATCCCACGATCCTCCGCAGCAGGCCGGTCCCCGTCCTCCTCCTCGGCTGGCGTGGATCAATGGCAGTTCATCAGGCCGCTGGATGCCTGTGACAGCGGGGGAGAGGAGCGTTAATCCAGATGGATGAACGGGTGCGAGGCCACACCTGTGCTAAGGGCAAGCAGCTGTGTGAATACTCATTATGGGATTCGGGCCCAAAGTGCAGCCCGGTGGCATTAATGCCATCACGTACTGTACAGGGACAGGGCGGCACAGCTGCTGCATACTCAAACACACACACACATACTGGGAGCTCCATAATGTTTGGGACAAAGAGTTGCATACTCAAACACACACACACATACTGGGGGCTCCATAATGTTTGGGACAAAGAGCTGCATACTCAAACGCATACACGTACTGGGGGCTCCACAATGTTTGGGACAAAGACTTAGCCACCAGAAAGGATATAGCACAGACAACAGGTCATAGCTGAATGCGGAAGTGAATGCGATAAAAACGCTATTCCAAATGCAAAATTACAAATGAAAATGCTGTCAGCTAGGTATATCAGCAAACATATGGCTTAGGCATACCCAGATGTCCTCAATAATAATAATAGTATTTCCCAAGAAATTACGAATAATCGTTGACAACGTTTCGTCAGGTGCAGCGTCTTTGACTGCTAACCTTTTATACGGTCTATGCTGCTAATAGAGTGAATGCGATGATGAGAAAACCTTCGGTTGACCTATAAAACGATATTCCAAAACCAAAATTAGACGTGTTATACATGGTTAGAAAGCTTATACTCTCACCTACTGAATAAATGAATTCTCAATCAAGCCAGACTGTACTAAAAAGAGCAACAACGCCGTCAACAACACGTATGCAGCAGCTTCTGGTCCAATCTTTACTCTAGAAAACGATGTCAGCTTGTAATACCACACATGTTGCTTTCGATGTTGTCGTCCTTTGTAGTACAATCTGGCTTGATCTACACTTCATCGATCCAATAGGTGACAGAATAAGATTTAAAACTATGTTTAATATGTCAAATTTTACTGTTGTAATACCGTTTTGTATCCCTGTGTATTCGAAAGCTGCCTTATGCATTCAGTCAGTGAAAGCAATGCTTTCTCACCTCAACTCATAGGTAAAAGACACTGCACCTGGTGAAATTTTATCGATGACTTTCGTCGTTTCTTGGAAAATACTATTATTCTTGAGAAATTATGACCATGGCTGAGGCATATGTTTGCTGATAGACTGAGCTGATACTGTTTTCTGGGCTAAGTTACTTAGAACTGGGGAGCCACAGCATTCATTCTGTTTCTGTATGTATATCTACTGAACACAGAAGATATCATCGTCCAAAAGTGTCACTGCTCAAAATAAGAGATTATTTACTATTTCTCTAGCTCTTTGGGCCATTCCCTGTGAAATTTGGTGCCCCTACTTGAAAAGTCCTAATACCAAGAAAATAAGGACCCCTTAATGAAGTCCGAATTATTGCCTCATTCAAATTTTAATTATTTAACGTTTTTGTTTGACTATCCTTGATTGTACTGTAAAATTTTACTGATGCTAATGTTAAACTTGTTTTGCTCACTCAGTAGCCCATGAAGAAAAAAAAAGAAATTATTCAAAAAATAAAAACGGCTGTCTTGTGATATGCCTGATTATAAACTGAGTTATTTATATATTCAGAATTGTAATTTATATATTCGGGAATTGAATTCATATATTCGGGAATTGTATTTATATATTCAGAATTACATTTATATATATTCGGGAATTGAATTTATATATTCAGAGTTACATTTATATATTCAGGAATTGTATTTATATATTCAGAGATACATTTATATATTCAGGAATTATACTTATATATTCAGCCTTACATTTATATATTCAGTTATATTTATATATTTCCTGTTTGGCCCCTCATAGGCTGGCTTAACAGAAATGTTTTTTTATGATGATGATGATGATTATTATTATTATTATTATTATTAATAATAACAATAATAATAATCAACATCATCATCTTCATCATTCATTTGCTTAATGACTTGCTTTCTTACTTGCATGTGTAGAGAACTGTTGCTGGAAATATAAGGGATAACTCTACAAAGGCCATTTGCTCTTTAGCTCTCATGGGATGACAGAGGATAGGGAATTTTAACCCCCCCGTTCTGAGTTTCTCAGGATCGTAACCAAAACATGTAGGCTTCGTAGAAAAGAGAATAGAGCAGAACCTGTCAAACATCAAACAGTAATTATCCCTTCGAAAAAACTTTAACTTTATCCATCGCCAGTTACGCCACCGCCTTTCCGTCTTTCCACGCCGTCTTTGATGCTGTCTGCGCACGTGTGTGCTTATCAACAGCTGGGGTCAAAGGTCGAGGGTAGTCGCACAACCATAGAGCGAGCGCAATTAGTGCTGCCTCCTGTGTGCCTCATATCAAGAAACTTTTTGTGACCAATTAACCATGGTTCTTAAGTCACTGCATTGCATTACACAAAGGGAGCACAACAGCTGAAGCATATTGACATATATGTGTCATACAAACGTCTTTAGCTCAGCAGTTGCCAATATGATTTTTTAACATCCCTTTCCTTAGGGTGTATGACACATCAATGCTTTCTATATTGGGTGGCAAATATGTGCACGTGCAAGCATGTGCGTGTACATGTGTGCACCTTTATGTGCACAATGCCCCGCACAACATTCGACAGGGCTTCAGACGCACCGGACGAGTCACATGGACTCAGATCCCACAGGCATCGGCTACTGTGCGACCCCGGTGAACGGGGTCGCCGACCCACGGGCGCAGGGTCTGAAAGCGCGCGGGCGGGAAGAGAAAGGACCGCCGGCGTGAATAGCGGTAGAGACGCGCGGCGAGTCGCCGGGGTCGCGGGTCGCCCCAGCACGAGCGCGTCTGCGTCGGGCCGCCACGGGGAGCCCCGCCCCCCCCCCCGGGGCCCCGCTCAGCTCCACCTGTGGGCGGGGAGGGGGTGACAGGTGCTGCGCTCTCCGGCCCGGCCTCCGCACTCCTCCTCCTCCTCCTCCTCCTCCTCCCCCTCGGCCTCTCCGCCTCTCGCTCTGTCTGCATTGCAGCAAAGTTAAAAAAAAAAAAAAAAAGTGCGCACAGTAAACAGACAGACTGGAGCACAGCCAGTAAAGCACCTCATTTTCAGACCTCTGCTTTCTCTCTCTCTCTCTCTCTCTCTCTCCACCCCCTTTTCTCTTTCCCCATTTCCCTTTCACTGCCAGAGCCTCGACCCCCCCACCCAACGCCACCTCCAAATCCTCCCCTCCCTCCGCAACCCTCTCCCCATCCCGGCTCTTATCTCTGGATGTAAACACAGGCAGAGAGCACAGCTGGGCGTCCTGGGCCCCGCTGCCCTCCGGTCCCCAGACTGAGGCGACGAAGATCACAGCGGCGTAATCGCGGATTGCGTTCGAGAGCGAGAAGTTTTCCGCCCTTTCTCTCTCTCCACCCCCCCCACCCCGCCCTTTTACAGATGGGAGATGCAAAGCAGCACCTGCCTTCATGTGAGACACGCGGAGACGCACGTGGACGGGCGCATCAAATTATCGCTCTGTCAGTAGCGGTCCGTTCCACCGCGGGCCAGACGCGCCGTTTCATCTTACATTAACCTGGCGGGTAAAGATGTCTGCCGGGCCCGAGCACTTCAGGTTCATTTCCACCAATTAAAATTCGTGTATGTGTGAAAATGGATGAGCACTCCGGTCATTTTCCCTTATGGAAACGTACCACTACTCAGGAGGTCTCTTCAATTAAAAGCCAGGGCGTCTCAGTGCTTACCAGGCAGATAAGTATCGCCGTTTGACGGAGTCTCAGCTGCTGCTAGAGACCAAAGATGGTGGCGTTTCTCGTCAACGAATACACCTCATTCTAAAACAAAGTTCTTGGCATTGGAACTACAAGTATACGGGTTTTCACAGTCACGAAAGACAACATTTTAAATCCGATAGTCAATATGATTACAGACTAGGGAAACTAAAAGTGTAGGCAATGTATTAAAGTAGGCTTTACCGCTAGGCTAAGGGAAGCATATTTATTTACACCGTTGGTTCTTCGTGAGGCAGCAGTCAAAACTCAGGCATTCTTCTGTTTCAGTGGTGCAGGCCGTAGAATATTTATTAACTTCTTCCTTTTCACCCCGTTCATTTACACACACGGATGGGCCTTATTCCAGTGTTGCTCGCTGCTGCTCCACCCAAATTTCCTTCAGTGCAATCGATAAGATCCAGCTTCAAATTGCCTCCGGTACCGAGCCAGCAACTTCTGTAAGCAAGCTGCCATATGTTAACCATGATGATGTATCAAAAATGATTTGTCTGTTGCCAAGGTGATGCCTTTTATTCGCCTATTGTTGTAAAGTGGCTTTCGCATTCACATTCTTACGCTTTGCTTCAAGGCTATTAAAAGCCATTGGCACTCTTGGGAGCCCCAGCATCATTTGTGAAATTTGTAGAAATTATAAGGCTTGAAAATATGTGGGCAGACATACGAAGTATTGTCCCTTTCAGCAATATACTAAAAATATATTATTGCTGTTATATTTATTATTTTCCAAAAATACCCAGTATCCACAATATATCACAATTTAATCCAATTCCACACCCAGCTTCATCCACACTCTCAGAAGAAAAGGCAGAAAAACGTACCTAAAAAGGGTCCACACATGCACATTGTTTTGCTGGTAAAAGGCACTTATTAGTACCCAAACAAAATGACTGTACCTTTCAGGGTACATCTGGAAAATTTGTTCCTTATAGAACAAAAATGTACCTCCATTATACCTTTATTTCTGAGAGAGCAGTCACAAGCATCCAAAACCTTCCTCTTCTACCGCCATACAAAGTGACCACAGAACAGTAAATTTGATGAATAAATGGAAAGTCAGTTAATGCATTTTAAAATAAATGGGAGAGAATAGGGGAAGAGATAGGGTGACTGACTTCTATTTGAGTAATCAGTGGATGAGGGGTAAAATACTGTGCCACAGTACCAATAACATGTAAATACATAAAATCACCAAATTATGTCCATAAACCTCTGTGGATTTTCAATTTCAATTACTGATATGAACTGGAATTGGACTGTCCCCACCCAACCCAGCCAGAAGTGGTAGCTGATTGGACGGGCATATGTGTCACCTGCTCAGCTTAAAGGAGAGAAGTCAACAGGAGCTGGACAGGGCAGAGTGACAGATGTTAATGAAACAGCACATGCACACGTCAAGCTCGTGCTTCCAAATGATAGGCAGTTCAGCTCACAATCCTTGGCACCGGATTGGAGGCTGAGGGGGCGGAGTCACAGTTTATGGATCCCTCCCCTCTCATCGACTGTCACTCAGGCTTGTTTCTCGTACGCGTTTGCTTTTATTGGGTGACTGCAGGTAATGTCTGGATCTTCTTTTTTCTTCCAAGTCCTTTTTTTTTTTTTGTCAGGCGCCTCGTTTATCCAAGATGACGCGTGGCTGCGGCACGGCCGCCTCGCTATTGTCGCCACGTCAGCTGCCGCCTGGGCAGGCTTCGCCCACCTCTCCAGCTTAAAAATACACGAATGTTTACGTTTTTTTTTTTTTTAGATGAGACGGGTTTCCAGAGCGGATTCTGATCGAGCGCTCAGTCCGTCTCAGCCGCTCGTGGCGTCCTGGGGACCGCTCTCAGGCAGCCCTTTGAAGGTCCCCCTCCCGGCGGGTTTCAGACAAAGGGTTTGGGCTTAAACCGGTGGTCATCAGCCCCGGTCCTGGAGCCGCAGGGCGAGCCGTTTTCTGTTCTGACTCGACGTTTATTTGGTCTTCCATTTTCCTGTGTTTAAACTCATGCACATTGAGACTAAGCGGCCTCTGTTACAAGTGTGTCGAATGTACACATGAAATACAACAACAGTTAGTAGTAAAATAAATAAAATAAATATTTAAAATTCAAAAACTAAACATATAGTAATTTGATAGTGACAAAGAGAGAGTAAAACAAACGTAATACATTTTCTCACAATTCAGGCTAACCAAAGTATCATCATTTTGAATTCATTTAGAGACACTAAAGTATTTAGCTTCAGGGTTTGCTGCAAGGTATCTGGAGCACAGAGGCGGTTTTTCCAAGATTTTACCCCAAGAACCTGAAGTGGCAACCAGTCCTGAGAGCCTGTCTTATGGATACCAGTTTTCCAAATTTGATTATTGCATTTGATTACGCAGTTCACTCGCTCACATGGTGTCTTACTGTATGTCTAAAATGACTGCAGGTTTTAGGATAAAAATAAAAACCAACAGACCCGGCATGGCCACTGCCAGGACAGATCATGGAACAAACACACCAAGAATGCTAATCGAAAAGCCAAATGCCGGAGGACCAAGACACACTTGGGGGTCTGAAAAATCATTATTTCCTCAGCACTAACTTCGACCGCTGCAGTGTATACATGCCTGCTGGCCAGACTAGCCGACGTGTTCGCACATCGATGTCAACGTGCAGATTGGACACCCCTGCTCCAGGTCTGAGACAGGGGGGTCCAAAAAAATTCGGACAGGGCCGGTGTGGGGGGGAGACATTTTTTTTTGGTCCAGCACTACGACACTTGATTCAATGAATTAACTAATCATGGTCTTCATGTGAAGACCTTTATAAGCAGAATCAGGAGTCGTAGTGCTGGGCTAAAGCAAAAAGCCTAACACCTGCCCGGGCTGTTTTTGGATAAGACTGCATGCCCCTGGTCTAAAATATCACATGGGTGGCTGCGTGCTCTCCGTGCCGTTCTCCTCGTCTGATTGAGCGGACAAACATCCCACCTTCTCTTCTCTACTTTTTCTCTGGAGAGCTAAATAAACCGAAGCAACTTCAAAATTATTGTCTTCCATCTTTCGAAGATTCTGCACCTGCATCGCAGCCATTGCTGCTTTCTGCCTTTGGTGCGGTTCGCAGCTGAAATGGGAACGCACGCGTTGCTGTGTGGCGTCGTGTTCCGCTGCGGTTTGACCACGGCCAACTTCGCCTTCTTATCAAGTATACTGCCGCCTGCACAGCGTCACATGTAGCCAAGCAGAACCACATTCAAGCTAGCGGAGTTTTTACACCATTGTCTGGACGGGTCGGGTCAACACCCCCCTCCCAGACACACAAACGCACATGCACCCACAGCAGGGTCCTGGCAGGTAAACTCCCGAAACAACGGAGCGTGATTTAACACCATTAAAAACACGACGCAGACAGGCACGTGGAAACAAACAGGCGGGAGCCGCCCCTCGGGGATGCTTTTCATATTTCATAATACCATCAGAAGGTCACGTAACACCGAAAGCCCTGGAAAACACGCCATTAAACCTGGAGCATCAATTCAAGATCCTTCCTCCCTCTCTCTCCCTCCCTCCCTCCCTCCCTCCCTCCCTCCCTCTCTCACTCTCTCTCTCTCATTAGAAACCTGCGATCCTGCTCCGCCCAACATTTGCCTTGCCGGGGAAAGTGAAATGTTTTCTTTCCTTTTTGACCGTCCCCCCCCCCGCCCCCCGCCCATCCCCTCCCCCCCCCCCCCCCTTGGCAGGGAGAGGATGATGACAAAGCGGGCGCAGGGAGGTGTGATCTCCGCATTTGACCTTCTCACGAGCGACGCGCCTCCCCCCCGCCCCTCGCGCCCGGGCAAAGTGATGGAGACGCCGCTTCATGGAAAGTGACGCCTTAAAGAGACAGAAAAAGGTTCCAGTTGCTGCCTCCCTCGCATGCTGCATTATTTATCCCGGGCTAGCGCGGCGCCGCCCGAGCTCCCTAATTGGAGAAATGAGAGATTTTTATATCCAGGGTGCCTGCTATACACCCCTCTCTCCGCCACACACACTCACACACACACACACAGTCAAATAAATCACAAACACCTCTGAGCTGTAGCCAGTACCACCTCAGCAGCTCCCTCCCTCCCCCCCCCCCCCAAAAAAGACTGAAAAACACAGCCGTGGTTTTAAAAAAATGCAAGATGCCCAAAAACTAGGAATCTGAAATGGACAGTATATTGAGAGATGGTACGGGCCTTGAGCTGGTTAAACTCTGAGACACGTCAAACTACAATATTTAAAAATAAAAACAGACAGGTTGCAAGATTGTGACTCCAATGAATGCGGAGATACAGGCGGGTTCCAGAACACTCTGCAGCACTTTGCCTTGGAAACAGTAGTCTTGGTGAATGGTCTTCATCGACTGCCCATTGCCCAGAAAAATACTCCCCGCTTCATTTTAAATGTGAGGGCATGTAATGTAGTTCTAACTACTGTCAGTTAATCACATTATATTAGTCACGGTTTGAACAAAGTACCTTCTAAAGTACAAAAATAATTTATTTGGCCAATTTGGCTATCTTAACTGAGAACAAAGCAGGAAGCCTCGCATTCCGAGAGCAGTTTGTAATTATTATATAATAAAAGAGTAATTACACGCGATAACTAGGAACGTGTAAAGCACTTTTACCTACAGCTTGTAGGAAGTAGTTTATTTGCGAACAACATGCAAATACAATAAAGTAAAATTGCTACCGGATTGTGCTTTACTTCTCCCAGGAGGGCCGATCCCACTGCAGACATTTGAATTTTTAAAACCCCAAACAAAAATGACATACATTTCAATACCATGTCTAACGAGCGGCGTAATTGCCAAGGCCTGGTAATGAAAGCCGAGCATGAGACCCCCTCGATTTGGGCTTCAGAACAAAGAGCATTAGCAATTAACACAACAAGCAACCGAAACTCTCGTTGGCAGGAGCTCGCGAAGGAGGAGCACGGGCGTTAGCATCTGTCTCCTTCGACGAATCGGAGGACGCGGAGTCAATTATAAACACGTTAGCATCGCCACCGCCGCGGTAGAGGGCCGTCCGTCAGGGATAATCATTAAGCAATCACACAGCTGGATGGAGGCGCGCGACACTAATCCCGGAAAGAGGAAGCCGGCGAGGCGTGCGCGACGCTCCGGCGATGACAGTGACAGGCCGTGAATAACTCCTCTAATGCTTTCGCCGCGAAAAAGACAGAGAGAGAGAGAGAGAGAGAGAGAGAGAGGAAAAAAAAAGATAAAACAGTGTTTATGGGCCTCATTACAGCGGCGCCAGAACGGGAGAGGAAGAGGATCCGCCTCGCGTTCGCGTTTGCGGCGGTGACAGCCGCCCCCCGAAAAACACACGTTCGGATTGAGCCGAACTGACAGCCCGTCCGCAAACGATAAAAGACATCAAGGCGCGGCGCCCCGCGCGCGGCGAGGACGCGCACGCTTTGAGGGAAGAGCTCGACGTCTGCAACAGACGAGAACGCGTTTCCAGATATTAAATATTCCTTTTGATGGCCCCTCCCCACACACACAGACATACGTATACACGTGTGAGTGTGTGTGTGTGTGTGTGTTTGTGCGTGTGTGTGCATGTGCACACACCTGCAATCCAGCTGCGGGCTGCGTAGGGTGCAGGCTTTATGACAGAGCTCAATGTAAAAAAAATAATAGTGATACAAATAAGTAAATGACAAAAAGGAAATTTCACCATCTGTCAGCCGTGAAGTTTTTCAAAATGGCTGCCTGAAAGACTTGGATTAGTAGCCTATTTGATTTCTGACGGTGGCATTAGATGAAGAGGCCGTCCAGGCGGGACGTGACTCATGTTGTTCCGCTGAACGCCGGCGGCGACACCGTCAGCACGCGCCGAGGCCCCAGAACGGCCTCTCCTTCCCACAGCGTTCGAGAGCGGCGCTGCCGCGCGTCAGCCTCGGCCCAATTCATTAGGAATCCTGTGAGGGTTCTCACCCGTCCTGCTGCAGGGAACAGCGCGGCTGAGAGCCTGACCCAGAACCACGAAAGGAAGGGTTCGCCCCTGGCTGCGCCGCGCCCCTGAACCGCGACCCGGCCGCGAGCGCGACCGCTCCGGCAGACCGCCCGGCTCGGTCGGAACCCCGCCGGACCGCTCACGGTCCTGCGCAAGCTCCAATCCCGAGCCGTCGCCACGTTAAGAACGTTCAATGGTCTTCTGCTGTCGCCCCAGTCGGAAGAACAGTGCGCACGCGTACGCGCGGCTGACTAAATCCTTTCAAATCTACCACGTTTCCTTATTTAACTGCGGCGGCAGGGGGGGGGAAAGCCTTCGCGAGCGGTGGGGGTGGAGGGCTTCTGAGCACTCGAGATGTGGAGATATGGAACGAGGCATTAATTGAGCAGCCTGCAAGGGGGAATAGCAGGGAAATGAGCTCATTAAAAATTATTATTAAAAAACAACCGTCAGAGTGTCGCCGATGCGTATCCGCAGCATCGAGGAGAAGGGTGGAGGACGGAAAAAAAAAAAACACGGAGCATACTCGCGATCCAAGAAACAACACAAGCATTCCGCGGGAACTCAAATCTAGGGTACTGCAGGCTGTGTGTGTGAGTGTGTGTGGGGGGGGGGACTAAGGGAGGCGAGATTGGAGAGAGGCTCAGCGAAGTAATGTTCTAATAACGTTCTTCTTACGTTGCTGCTACGTCAGGGTGAACCGGCTGGGTGAACCCAGACAACATCTACGGCAAGCCCTTTTAACGTTTGATAGCCCGACTGAAATCTCAGTTTATTTTCGGGTACTCCTAAAACTTTCTAGCAATGAATTTTGATATTCCTTACATTCTGCTGGAAATAGTTTTTTTCCATGTATCCTAATTGGTTCATTTAAGAGGTACGAACACAGGCTAGATGTTGCTAGTTTGGGTCTTTGAAACGCCATTAGCAATTTATGACCAGTGAGTTATTCCACAAAGTGGGATTAACAAGTCAGCTCTCTAACTTCAAGAAATAATTTAAACTGGATTAGATCCATTTGGACGTAGGATAGGAGTCATTTGAAAATATGTACAAAAATGATCTTAATCCTGGCCTGTGAAAGGCCCCCCAGGGCACCCAGTGGAGCAACGCAGTGGAGTGGGAGAATATGAAGAGCGATCCAAATGCCTGAAGCACTTTCACGATTGAAACAGTGTCGCACCATTCATTTTGCTCTGAGAGCATTAAATACAAGGTGCAAATATTTGTTTTTCCTCGCCAGTCTATTGTGTAACCTGTAGCGTCTATGAAATTATTATAGTGAGCTCCAAAATATTTGGGACAAGGACAATTTTTGGGGGATTCTCAGCTTTTATTAAATGATATTTTTATGCATTTTGTTTTCAGCCTGTAGAAATTTCTGACTTTTTATACACAGCCCTCCCATTTCAGGGCATCATAATTTTTGGGACAAATAGCTTCACAGGTGGTTCTGGTAAGTCAGGTGTGTTCATTTGTGTACTTAGTTCCAGGTTAAGATTCTTGCAGTAGCGAATCTTGATTATAGGCTTTTGATTGCATTTGGAGCCTGGCATTGGCATTTGTCAACATGAGGACCAGGGTGTGCCCATGAACGTCAAGGAAGCCATCATGAGGCTGAAAACTAAAACAAAACAAACAGTCAGAGACATAGGCCAAACATTAGGCTTACCAAAATCAAAAATGGAACATAATTAAGAAGAAAGACAGCATTGGTGAGCTCAGTAGTCGCAAAGGCCCTGGTATACCAAGGAAGAACTCTGTGGTTGATGACCAAAGAATTCTCACCATATTGAAGAAAAACCAAATATCTGTCTGACTGATCAGAATCACTCTCCAGGAGGCAGGTGTGGATGTGTGAGTGGCTACTGTCTGCAGAAGACTTCACAAACAGAACTACGGAGACTAGGCTGCAAGATGCAGACCATTAGTTTGCCACAAAAACACAAACAGACTCACTTGTATCAGAGTGATGGCAAGAGCAAAGTGTGGAGGCCAAAAGGAACTTCCCAAGATTCAAAGCACTCCTCCCCCTCCCCACCTCCATCTTTGAAACATGGCGATGGGGGTGTGGTTTGGGCATGTGTGGCTGTCTCATGTACCAGCTCATTTCTCGACTAGCCATTCACCCGATCTGAATCCAACTGTGGAAGAGAAAAATTAAGGCAACGCACCCCAAAAACAGGCAGGAGCTGAAGACAGCTGCAGTACAGGCCTGGCAGAGCATCACCAGAGAAAATACTCAATGCAATAATTTCTACATGGTGAAACCAAAATGTATAAAAAATACTCTTCCATGAAAGCTGAGTCTGCACTTTAACCACATGTGAATAGTTTGATTATAAATGAAAAATTGTGGAGTACCGAGCCAAATAAAAAAATGTCTTTGTCCCAATCATTATGTATCACGCACAACCTTCTGTTTCCTGGAATGTGAGGTTCCCCGATGGCTTTGTTTGGGCCCTCCCCTTCCATGATGGCTGCCCACAGGTTTGGCCAAAACAAGGGCCACAGGAACACTGTGGGGTGTGTCCCAATATTTAAAAAATGTATCCTCCATTCCTCCACTACCACCTCCTCTCCTCTGGAAACAGGAAACAGAACTGTATTGGCGAAGCGGCTTCAAACTTGTCTCCTCTCTTACTTTCCTCCACATACTCTTGGGTTGCAGACAAATGGTAGTGGGGGAGTGGAGGAAAGGAGGTGAGGAGTGAATCTGCTGCAACACATGCTAGGCCACCACAGTAATAGGTTCTGTGGAAACAAGAACACAACCTCAGTGGACAGGTATATCAGCTGCCAAGAGGTCTTGCATGGATTTCCTGCTGTCCTTGTCCATAGTTTGTATGATTCTTTGCCTCCTTGGGAGACATACATTAAGGGTGCTGTCACAACATTGTTTTGTCCAGACTTCCAAACTTTGCGGTAAGTCTGCATCATTTTCACAGTTGTGAACATGCCATGTGGACTCTCATCCGGACCAAAAAATAGCAAACGTTTTGCCAGAAATCGGTCGTCTTGGATGTCATTTATTTGGGCCGCGGTGTGAAATCATTTCTAGTGTGAAAACAATTTCTATAAAGTCCAAACAAAATGTAGGAAGTGGGAACATG
Source organism: Anguilla pacifica (assembly GCA_039654925.1). NCBI lineage: Eukaryota > Metazoa > Chordata > Actinopteri > Anguilliformes > Anguillidae > Anguilla > Anguilla pacifica. Next base: position 18,635,567 of record CM077288.1, read on the forward strand.
TGCACAATGTATTATACGTCCACAGCAGGTTTTGGTTTTAGTTGTGTTTAGCCAAATTACAGCAAGAGGAAAGCTAACATCTTGCTAGCTGCAAAAGAGTTGCGCATTAGAGCTGCTGTTGTCGGCTAGGCAAACATATTTACTCCTTTTGGTATTGTAATCATGAGTACCTATCTAACTACTCAGCCAAGATACTCCTCCAGAGTCAATATATGATATCACCGCTCGCCGCCTTCTGGCCCTGAAGATTAGAAGCACATCTACGTCGACTCCCAAGCGCATGCAGCAGGTTAAGTGCATGCAGTCTTTATGTTCACAATAGTTCATTTCTGCATAGTGTTGCTGAGTGGAATACCAAAGACAAACCATAAATGGGGTCACGATTAAATGCCAGTGATGCTCCATGTTGCCTGCTTTTCTGAGATTTCTTTTACTTACTTTTATTTTTTTTGTAATCCTGCCAAAACTCTTGCAAAAGGTCTGCTTGTTATTTGATTCTGTGAAATGAACCGGACAAATACAATGTAACAACCTAGTGAACTCTGGTTCAGACTTTAAAAGGACTATAATGCAAGTTTTACAATAGTTTTATAAACATCTAAGACTGAAAGCATTTTTGTCTAATAGTAATATAAATACTCTAATACTTTAAATAATCTATAATTGCTCTGGCAATACAATGTTTTGATCATTCTGCTGATAAAGCTTTTTATTTGTTTTTAACAGAGTTTGAGAGAGAGGGCGAGTGTAAAACACTGTACACCTGCTATACTGTTATATGCCCCCCCCCCCTCTCTCTCTCTCTCTCTCACACACACACACACACAAAACATTATTATTCCAGTTTTTAATAAAAACTTAACAAGTGCAACATATACTATACTTTACGTATTTACAGAAAAAGTGATTGAATTTGAGAAGGAAAGAATGTGGAGCAAAAAAAGGCAGAGAGAGGGAGTGATAGATGGGAGAGAGAGAGAGATAAAAATGGGGTGGCTGGCAGGAGGAGGGGGGCAACGCTAAAAATAAAAATCCGGGAGGCAGCTGCTGGTTGTAGCCCTCCCTACCTGAGCCGGGCCTCCACGGATCACTTTCATTAGGCAGAGCAGCTGGACTGATCCAGAGTTAATTGTCGATGAACGGCTCCACTGCGGAGGATGAGGGCCAGGGCACCTCTCCCCCCTACCACCCGTCCCTCGCCACCCCCCCCCGTGCCCCCCCATGCCCTCCCCGTACCAAATCCCCAAACTCCACCCCTCCCCTTTAAGCACCCACAGGACCGCTTACTAACATCAGCACGGCAATCAAAATGAGAGAGAGGGAGAGAGAGAGAGAGAGAGAGAGAGAGAGGGGAGAAAGGGAGGGGAGAGGAAGATAAAGAGAAAGGAGAGCGCAGGAGAGGAGGAAGGAGGGAGATAGAGGGAGAGGGAGAGGGGGATAGAGAGAAATTGTACAAACAAAATAAGTAAGGAAAAGTACCTCCTTAAAAAATAAAAGTTTATAGTTGATGGTATTGTCATTGATTTAAATTTAATGTAAATGAGTGTCTTCAGTAACAGCCAGATTGGCTTTCTTTCAAACCATCACACTACTGATCATACAGTATTTACAGCCTACTCACCTTAATTAATAACCATGTAAAGGAACATTTTTTTGGCTTGCTTTATAGACTTCTAGACAGTGTTTGATTCAATTTGTCGTGAGGTTCTGTATTACAAAATTATGCAAAGTGGTGTAGTGGATAAAGTTTATTATACAATTAAATCAATTGATATGAAAAATAAGTGTGCAATAAAGATGGGCAAAAAAAGAAAAGAATGTTTTACTCAAGGGCGTGGGGTGAGGCAGGGCTGCAGTTTGAGTCCAACTTTATTCACCATTTATATCAATTAGTTAGTTGAACTACTGCACCAATCTACAGCCCCCAGTCTTACCAAACAGCACAAAGATTCAATTTCTGCTCTGTCCAGATGAACTAGTGCTCAAAAATCATTCGCTTACTTAAAGGTATTTTAAGGTTTCCTTTGTAATATTATAATTACAATATTCCTGAGTTAGAAAACTCCCCTACTATGTAAATCTACTTTCATATAATTCTTTGGCAATATTTACTGTATTTCATGCCAATAGAGCATATTGAATTTAATTTAATTGAGAGAGAGAGAGAGAGAGAGAGAGAGAGAGAGATCAAACAATTTTACAGAGTAGAGGCAGGGGTAGAGAGAGAGAGGGAGGGGAAGGGGTGTGAAATGTGGGGTCTGCTTACTTTCTAACAAGAATTCAAGAAATTACAAAATATGGAAACAGGACCCAGCTGAATCCTCCGCGCGCTGATTTATGCATAATGACACTGCGGTGCGAAAGAAGAAAAACACACAGGCTAGAGTACGCAGGGCTGAATTAGACGAATAAACAGCATTAACTAACGTTCAAGAGAAGAACAATTACAATAAACCATCTCAGAACCGTAGAAGGCATCCCAGGCAATGTCCTCAGACAAGCAGGAGCGGGCGATTCTCTGGGACTAATTAGCATTCCGCGCAGAACAACGGGGTACGCAGGACCGACGGTTAATCACTCAGAGTCGGCGCTGGGAGAGTAAAACAAACACCCCAGAAGGCCGGGACGCTTCTGTTGCTGCCTCGCCCTCAACATCTAGGGTAAATAAGACAGCTTGGGTCAAACACTGTCCACACTTCTGCACTCTGTAAAGAACAGGAGCAGTGGCAATAGCAGGGAAGGCAGTGTGGAGCTGGGGCTCTAGAACAGTAGCCTCCATCGTTACAGGCACAGCTAATAATATCATCAGCCAGCCAAATTATAAATACTATACCAATATAAGTCAAACTGTGTCACATAAGGCAAAACCATTTGGGATATGCATATAGAATCACAAAACAAACTTGATTACTACAGGGACCTGAAAAGTGATGTTGACATACATATATAGACACTTGCCAGGGACATAGGCAGACCTGGCAAAGCTTAGCACAGTTTGACCTTTGCGATTGGCACTGGAAGACCTGGCACAGTTTGGTTACAGAGACTGCCCAGCGCAGGCAGATCTGGCTCAGGTTGAAGCAGTTTGGTGGTACTGGCTGGCAGAGTTTCGACGGGCTGGCACAAACGGGTAAGGCACAGTCCAGCTGTGCGACCCCTGATCTGACCTCTCTTATCAGGCATGGCAGAACTCACGGTGCCACCATCGGCAGGCTAGGACAGACCAATGTGTGAATTACATATGTATACTGGTATTTATTTGTGTTTTATATTGTGTTACATTGAGGCATGTGCACTCTATGGACTATGGTAACAAATATCCTCTTGAAGGACAATGAAGAATCTAATCTAATCTAAATCTCATCTAAATTCACAAAGAACGTCATTTTTCTCTGCAGGTTCTTACAGGGCTGAACTCAACTTTCCGAGGAGTCAAAACATTTCAGCTACTCTGAGGGATGAGAGCAGTACAACATATGCTTTGTGGCCGTTCTGAAAGATGAGACATCAAAACAGAGATATATTTTTGTCAATAATTTCATCAATATGGATAATTATGCTCATTTTATGTCTCATAATCATCAACAACAATAATACTTTTAGTTATATAGAACTCAAATGCATTTTGGAGAAATATAAATAAAAAGGAATTCTAGCATAACAGAAAAAAATAGAAAATGTAGTTAACACAAGTTAATTGGTGATGGTAGTGATAGGGATAATGATGTTAACACATACCTTGTGTACAAAAATGTTTAAAACACATTTCAACAGTAAAAGATTCACAGTGGTAATTTAGTAGGAAGCTCTTTTCTGATCAGTAAAATGCGTAAAGGGGAGTGTTACTGACAAATACTGCTCTGCTGATTGGCTGCATTTGAACCTGGGCTTGGAGTCTGGGGCTTGGAGTCTAGGGCCAGGATCCCGCCAGGGCACTAAGCTGAGAATAGCAGCAGCGGAAAAGCATTTACCAAGCAAAGGTAATTACACAAGAGGAGGCTTGTAAATTTCTCTCCTGAATCTGTCTAAAATTGTATTTGTAATAACAACAACAAGAACAACAACAACAACAACCACCCTCATCATCATTATGTTTATGCTTATCATCCAATATTGTCAACTGTAATATTTTATGAGCTCTGCAATGTTCCTTGAAATTATGATTGTGCCTTGGCAGTGCGACTGCTTCTCGTGTCAATAAAACGGAACTGAATTGAGTCGTCGGTATATTATCAAAGCCTCGTTTCGACGCGATGGCAGGTTCGGTATTTTGAGTGAGTGTAGTTTGGTGCTAAGTGTGTGCCCTGCCAAAAATGCATTGAGCTTGGCTGGGTACCAGGAGCGAGCTGGAGGAGAGAAGGGAGGGAGTAAAAACAAGAAAGAAAAGATTACAAAGCTATTAGGCTCAAACGCTGGCGGTTAAAAGGTAATGGTGCTCTGTCGTACGGTCTGTTGTACTGACCTCTTCAATTGTGTGTGGGATGTAGATCCTCAGGGTGCTGTATTTGGACTGACCCGTGTGAACAGCACAAATCGTTCTGACGAAGACCAGTGGGTCAAAGCCTTAACTGCCACAGGGCGAAATAAAATAATCACACCTGGCTCTCGTTATCTCTATCACTGTACCTCTCTATTCTGTAGCGGTTATGGGGAATGGACTGTTGCTATGGGTGTCAGTAGCTCCAATTCTGAAGGCAAATGGAGGTACTTCCTGTTTTTTTCTCAGCCACTCCCAGACACCGATGTTGCTTTAGTCGGTGCCTCTTGGTGACTCAGATCTCTGCTTTTGGCCCTTATACTCCCCCTGGTACTCATTAGCCCAGTCAGGTTAAAGAGCCCAAGGTCAATGCGTGGTTATCGCGGGTGGAAAGCGTTGTATGGGGGGGATTTTAGAGCGGCACTGGCACCTCCAAGGCCCGATGGTGGAGTAGAAAATGGGCCAGCGGACTGAGCCCTTGGCAGGAGGCTCTAGTTGTGAGCCCACACAAGCTTCTGGCTCAACCCTGGCTGGCCTGACTGGAAATGCGGCCAATGAAAAGACAACAGTATGGTCCAGGTTCCCACCTAGCCAGGTGTGAAGGGGGAGGGGGTGGAGGGTCTGGGAGGTGTGTGTGTGTATATAGTGCATGTGTACTACTGCATGCAACGTGTGAGTGTTTGTACGAGTGTATGTGCAAGTATGTGTATAGTGTGAATATCTGCATAAATTTCCATTCTCCAATAGGTCTCATCTTTCTGAAAATCACAAAGATTCCATCACTTATATGCTCTTTGCTTCAACTCCCTCCCTCACGCTTTCTTTCTCTTTCTTTCTTTCTTTCTTTCTTTCTTTCTTTCTTTCTTTCTTTCTTTCTTTCTTTCTTTCTTTCTTTCTTTCTTTCTTTCTTTCTTTCTTTCTTTCTTTCTTTCTTTCTTTCTTTCTTTCTTTCTCAGCACTGGCAGACTGAGGTTGATCAGGCGCACATAACCCCAGCATAATTAATATAGCCCCAAGAGTCAAGTAGCAATATACTCCATGCCAACTCGAACCCGCCCACAACAGAGAAAGCAGGCAAATGAACCGCTGTATAAAAGCGGGGGTGGGGGGTGGGGTAGGGGGAATATATTTCACCCCACAACTCCTTTTCACCACGCCGGGTTCCTAGGCCCTGAATTATGGGGGTTCTGGGTCCGAGACCGCAAACTGGGGGGGGGGGGCGCTCCGTTTCGTCTGTAATCCGCCACGGACGGAGGCGTCGGGCGCCGGAGGGGCGGAGGCAAGCGAAGCGGCCCTTGGCACGCAGGTGCACGCGCGCGCGCCGGTGCTCTTTCATCCCGCCTCGCCGGTCGCCGTGGAGACGTCTGAATGCGTTCACCTTGAGTTGAAGCGCGGCACAAAAGGCGCCATTCAGGAGAGCTCCAGAGATGCGGTCTGGGTAGTCAAGAGAGGAGAGAACATCTGCTGAAGGGGGAAGGAGAACCTTCCCTCTCTCCTTCTCCCCCTTCCTCTCGCACTCCTCATCTTTCTTTACCATTCTCCTCTTCTCTCTTTTGTCTCTTGCTCCCTTCTCCTGCCCCCCTCCCTCCTTCCTCTGTCTCCTTCTCCCATTCTCTCCCTCTCTTTGTTGAAAGGTTATTAAATGTCAGTTGATGATTTTCATCATCTTCAATGGCGATTTCCCCTCTCATACGTCTCCTTTCCCTCCGAGAGGTGACTGAGGGAAGGGTCAACGTGTTCAGGGAGATCCAAGCACACGGGAGCAGTAGAGTACTGACACACACACATGCGTGCACACACACGCACACATGGACAGACACACATGCACACACACGAACAAACACACACACCCACCCACACACATGGACAGACACACATGCACACACACGAACAAACACACACACACACACCCACACACATGGACAGACACACATGCACACACACATATATATAGCACACACACACACACGCACACTCTCACACACACACGGACAGACACACATGCACACACGTGCACACACGTATACACACACAAGGACAGATACATGTGCACAAACACACACGAACACACACACAGCAGATACACACACACTTTCACAAAAACGTACACTCAAGCTCATAAACACACGCACTCACACACACACACACACACACACACACACACACACACACATACACGCACACACACGCACACACACACACACACACGCACAGGCCTCCTTCCCTTCTCCCTTCCATCGCGCCACCGATCCCGCCTTTAGAAGAGGCCGCCCTCACAGATTCGGGTTCGCGGCACAAATGTAGGCGAAACGAAACGAAACAAAAGCGAGCAAAAAAAAGAAATAAATAAAAATTCTCCGCTCAGCCTCCTGAAGGAAGGCCGGCACTTCCTTTCCACAGACAGAGGAGAGGAGAGGAGAGGGGAGGAGAGGGGAGGAGAGGAGAAGAGAGGAGAGGAGAGGAGAGGCGAGGGGAGGAGAGGAGAGGAGAGGAGAGGAGGGGAGAGGGAGGGGCTTCTCTTGCCCCCGCAACCCCTCTCTTTCACGCCCACTTTGTTTTGCTTCGCGTCCGCGTAATTAGGCGGGGGGAAGAGTTATGGCCGCCGCTCTCCGGGCCGTAAGTCATACCACTGTCCCCGGCGCAGCTGCGCTCCCTCCATTTACCTCTATCCATATTTTATGACTTGCAGATTTGCGGGCCCGGGGAGCGGGGAGCGGGGCGAGAGATTGGGGCGCGCTGACGCTTTTACGGCGCCTAAAGAGCCGCGGCCGTAAACACCATATTCTAATGGCCCCCCTGTTTTCGCTAACGGCAATATCCGCCCATACATCCCAATTACAGAACCACTCAGCCCGGATTAGGACGCGCGCATGCGCTCGAGCACACACACGCGCGCGCGCAAGGACGCGCACAGATAGAGACACGCACGAACACACACACACGTACACACACACGCGCGCACACGCACACACACACACACACACACGCACACACGTATGCACGCAAACATAAGCACACATGCGAGCGCACACATGCGTACACGCAAGCAAACCCTGAATACGGTATAATAATAAGGGCAGTTCACATTGAAAAATAAAGGCACGGCACAAATGGTGAAGCATGTGCCTGAGGTCAAAGCATCCAATCCACAGCCAAAGACACCTAGCTGCCACCCCCTCATCCCCCTCAGCATCGACTCTCACACCCCCCAGCACCACCCAATATCTACCCTGCCCCCCCGATACCACTCAACGCTGCAGGCAGACACTGCCATGCTGAGTTCCTGTACAATGCAAACCGCCCTCAACCTTCGGGCCGAGAGACTTCCTGCCTCAGTTCTCGGGCTGCCTGGCATCTTCACAGCCGTTCGACGAGAGCGCAGACGTGTCGCTGAGGCGCGGCGCTGATCAATGGCTGCTCTCCGCGTGCTCTCTCCGCGGCCGGAGCCGGCCGGACGGCCGCTAACCTCCGGCGCGGCTAGCCGAGACACACAAACCTGTCTCAGGTGGGGGAGCCTCGGGGGACTCCGGTAACAGAGGTGCCAGCTTTACTTTCAAAATTCAAAATTCTACATTTTTTTACCCGGCGCACAGCACTTGCTTCTATCGAATAAGTTGCAATGCGTATACCAGAAAGGAACTTCAGCACACAGGGCTTTGGCAGTAAGCTTTAGGAGTCTCTTGGGCGACTTCTCTGGAAGTGGAGCTACCTGTTCTCCGCCCATCGGGTGCACATGCGCACCCTGTGCGAATCTTCTTAAGAAACGCCTTGATCCAAAACTCACAGACCGTGGCAGGGTTTGTCAACATATATTAAAATAACCTTTTTCATTTCAAGTAGTCAGAGTGGACGCATTTCTTTCTCACCAGCGACTTCATTTAAATCTTTGAGTAAGAGTCTTTTGATTGGACGACAGACCTTATTCCTTCATGAAAAAAAAACAGGCACAAATAGACCAGAGAACGCGGGCTGAATTTTAGTGCCCTGGTGGACATTTTAACGGAGCTTGTGTCAGGTGAAGCAGGAAGAAGGAGGGCTTGATTAGATGTTTATTGTTTCCGAAACTGAGCGCAAATCACCTGTCGCCACTTTTACGAGGGACTACAATGCCGCGTGAATAAACGAGGGCTAACGAAATCAAACTAAGGGAAATAAACTCATTAGCGCTGGTAATTATGCGACTGCTTCCCCCCTGCAAAAGCACATTAAGGATCATCATTAACTTGGGCGAAGGTGTGCAGGCTGATTTACTGAATGTTAACAATTCATTTTAGTGTCTTGTGACAGGGAGGCCAGTCCCTCAGATAGTCCGCACCTGGTGTAAGTCCCCCCCCCCCCCTCCTCCTCCCCCCCAACACACACAGCTCCCCTTTAATGAGCAATTCTGGATGCATGTCATTTCTCTTTGAAATTATTATTCAACCTCTAAACACATAAAGTAATTTGTACTTCACACACACATTGACACAAACATGTACACAAAGCACATTTTCATTTAATCAATACTAATATGGTTGATGTTGCGCAGGCTAAATATCTATATTGTAATCGTTTATCGGTAGATAATCAACAGTTAATGATCTTCAAATATGCAAGAGTTGAAGAACAGAGGAGCAGGGAAATAAATAAAGGTAAACAAAATCTGTCAAATAAAAGGGTTATATTTGTCTGTTCAATATTTGTGAGTTCTGAGGCACATGTGGAAATCTCTCGGCTGCACTTTAAAGGTTAATTATATAAAGTTCTGCAAAAGGCAGCTGAGATTTAATAGTGCTGATATTGTTTATATATGGACATGAGAACTTGACGTGTTTTAATATCAGGACTTTCACGGCGAGGAACCAACGCACTTCCCTTGCAACCTCATGTTTTCTTTGAAGAGTACTTCCTCCCACAATAAGGTCACAATTAATAGTCCTCCTGTTGGAATCACCACTGCACTACCAGATCACCCCAAAGGTTTCCCAGCATGCATTAAATTCAGCTAGCATCACTTTGTGAAAAAAGCGTCAGCATATATTTCAGCGTTGAATAAAACGGGGGGAAAAATCTCACATAATATTTAGCATACAAAAATTCTAAATCAATTATAAAAAGCGATCAATGTTTTTGACCAGAAGGGAGCAATTTTTCACAAGCCCCTTTCAAGGATTAGTGCAGGCAACAAATCTTTGGCGGCGCTGGATAATGAGATAGCCCCACTTATCATTGTACTGCCAGTGTGAAGGCGTGGTTTGGAGGAGGAGTGAATTGAGGTTAATGAGTCGGCCATAGCAGTCACTTAGATCCCATTAAGAACCTTGGGGACAAAACTGCAATCAAGGTGCGCGAAATCTCTACTGCTGCAAACCCACGAACTGCAAACATGCAGTAGAGTTTTCAGCCGAGCGTGAAAGCCCCCAAACGTCAACTGACAGCATGCGAAGGATGTGTAAAACTGTCCTTCAGCTGAAGGGAGGCTCTGCAAAGCATCAAGCTAATTTGACATCTTGTTTGCAAGGTGCGATAACAAATTTCTCCCTGATAAAAATCCACATGTAATTATTTTTACTGCTACTGGTAATGTGGCCACTTTATGAGCCTCCATGTAAACTGTGTAGGCCTATAGGTTAAAATGTACATTTTAAACGGAGAACAGCTCAATGGTACAGAAACAGTAAACATAGGACAATAAATATAAATAACTATTTAACTATTTGATCCTTTTGGCTGTATGGCAGCTGTGAACTGCTACTAAGTCCGTGGCTTATAGCCTGGAGCGACGGTATTATCGGGAACGACACCCTAACACCATTCACCTGTGACGATTTTCGCAGCCACACGCAATGTACCTCCGTGGGCAGAACAGACACGCAAATTAACGCACTCAGTTACAGCGCAAGGTCCGTTAGCACTTCCATGGATGCAACCGCAGGGGCTTCAATAACACTTCGGAGAGACTTCCACGGCGAAACCTCACAAGACTCAGTAATGAGTGAGCACAATTTGTTAGAATATTGATTTCTTTGATTTATCCAGTGTGTGTTTGGACATTTTGTAATTCATTAGAAGCACTACGGCAGTTTATTTCCCACGGGGACGACGCGCCTAGGGCACATTAACGCTCATCAAAAAACAATCTGTTGCGGTGTTTTCCTTCTTAGATGCGGCCTGTGTGTTTTACTCCGTTATGGCCGCTTTTCATGTCCAATTAACAAAGCCGAATTTGACATCATAACAAAGTTCAAGGTACCCCTGCCAAGCACATGAAACCTCAGCTGTCGCTGCTTCAAAAATAAACGCATTTTACCGGTTTGACAAAAACGACTGCATTTGAATTGCGCTTGTTGCGTGCCTCGGTGCTCTCCACAGAGAAACATGAGGTGAGGGACGTAGATTAGCTCGCGCTTATCTTCATTCGATTCTGTCGCCTCTGTGAAGTGATGTGCTGTCGCGTACATCCCTTCAACGCCTGGCAATCGTATTACGGACACTCGGGGGACCCCCACTTTCATATCACTGCACGGCCTTTGAGGGAAGAAACGGAGTGCACGCCAAAGCGCACAAGTAGTCGAAATTTTCTTTGACAGATAGAGTGTAATGGAAATCGTGGGTGGAAATTGTGGCGTTTGTGCAGCTTTTAAATGTCGCCTTTGTCGAGTACATGATTGTTTAGATTAGTTCTTCCGTCATAGAATGGTCCAACAGCACCATTTGTTTCTGATGTAGAAGAGAGAGAGAGGGAATATAATTAGTCGTACATTACTGGGTGAAATCTGAATTTAAGAAATCGTTGTGAAGATGGGGAAAACACATTTTATTATCTTAGTTTTTAAGATTAAAAACGCAGAATATCGACAAAAGAATGAGCAGTAATGAGGAGAAAAGCCAAACGACCCCTGCACACGCACACACCTTTATAGATTACACGCTCATTAATTCTCTCCTGTCCCTGGTCAGTTTCCTCGATTTCCCGCTGTCTTTGTCGCGAATGGGGGTTACTGCGAGACGTTTCATTAACCCATTCCCAGAGGGATAGTGGGTCTATTAAGCACTAAGAAGAGTTGGCTACAGTGAAATTATTTTGCATTACATATTAGCACTACTAAGACTCCATTTTCCATGTAGATAAATCGTCCATAACCTTTCTTGAATTCATCAGAGGAGCGCAGTTTACACGGGCGTTTTAAATAAATAAATAAATAAATAAATAAACAAACACATAGATACATAAATACCATGACGTAGGCAACGTCGGGGGCTCACTCGGGTCACCTGTATTTCCACTTTCTAAAGGGATGTGCTAATTTCGTTGCTGGACACGTGATCTGATTAATGTGAGCGCATGTGCTCCCTTGATCAAGGTTACATTTCAGTCCAACATAATGCCAACTTACTCTCCAGTGTCCAGTCCTCGGTTTTCTACATTCTATTGCCCGTAATTGCGAATATACGCAAATTAAAAATAATGTAATCATTTTCTTGTTACAATGCCTTTTTTCATGTTTTACAAATAACTTTTTAACTATCTTGTTCACAGTCAGATAGACAGAGACGAGGATCATATATACACTAATGATAATGTGCTTTAAGGACTGTAGTTAACGTCTATGAGGATATGCGTCGGTCCTTCTTTTAACACGCGTAATAAGCAATTTCTTAAAACGGCTATAGCGTATACTGGTTTAACTACTTTGATTGATTGAACCTGGACACACTTTGTTTTGTAGCCAATGTAGCCAATCGCGAGCAAGTCAAGTCTCAACCCGTGCTCGCCGGCGTGGACATACAGAAATGGCGACGAAACGGGACATTGCGCCCCTTGAAAGCAATTGAAATTGTGCTGGCGAGTTAAACAGCCTCGTAATGACTTTGGGCGAAAATCTCGTTTTGATTTAGCTCATTAAACGAGTGAAGAGTGCTTACCCACGTGGGACGTGTCAGTACATTTACGAGCGCATTTGCCTTATGACCATGAATGATCAATGTGAATCGACCTTGCGCGTGAAAACATCCGAAATTATGGACACTTTTTTTTTGCGTTATATTAAATTGTGTACACAAAAGTAGCAGAGCACAACGCAAAAATTCAAAACAACAAACAAAAATAAAAAATAAAAATTACGAGCAGCCATCTCTCCACCGTCGATGAATGAGCATATTTTAGTAATGTTCTTGGAAAAATCGGAACAGCGGACAAAATGATGCTGAGAAAACGGTCATCCGCACCCAGGAATGAAATTGCGGCAGGCGGATCAAATCCGTGGGGCGGCTAATTTAATTTCAGAACCGCTATAATTACTCCCTTCTCGCCCCAGCAACACACTTAACGTAAACATTCTAATACGGTCCCTCATACGGCAATTAAAATTCAATCTACGGTGTCTTGCCACTTTCCCTTTTAATTGCACCGCTTTCTCCCCCTCTCGCTTTCACCGGCCTTTGAAGAATTACCTCCGTTAACTTGGCCCCTAATTGCTTGTCACCGTTCTCCAAATGTGAAGAGCTGCTTCCTACAAATAATCATGTTTACAGACTGCTGGGGTACCAACACAAGGTCTGTCGTTATCACGCTTATTTTTTATTTATTAATTTTATTTATTTATATATTTTTTTGTAAAATTGGCAATAACGGAGGCAGAGGGATTGCAGTTCACTTTGTCCTGTCAGGGGAGGTGGGATTTGAACTGGGCCCTGAACCGTGCCTTAAGGTTATTCATTTTATATGTATTTCTAAACTTACGAGTTTCTTTGTTTGACATTTTCTATTTCATCCAACCTATATTGCAAAGCAACCATGGGAGTTTTAAAAAGGAGGTATTTTCCAACGAGTGTACAGTATAATTGACAACTATATAAAAAAATGTACGCCCCGGAGATAACGCAAAATACACGTGTGGATTTTAATGTATAGTCTATTTTTTTTGCTTTGCAGAATGACTACATGTTCTCTAGAGGATAGACGCATAATTGTTCCAGACAATTTGAATGCATACTATTTAAAATTCGGTATTTTTATTGTGCGTATTTTACATTGTTGCACAATGGTAGTAATAAGGTGGTGTCTATGTTAATCGTTTTTTTTTCCCACAAAAGAAGGCAAAGGGATATAAAATGCAGGCGGTTAGATTGTTTTCACAATTACAGCATACAGAAAACCCTGGTCAGAGGTTTAAAAGGAGCAACAACACGCCCGTCGGGAAGTTTTTTATAAAATAATTAAACTGCACATAGGCTACACTGACGCCTCTAAATATTCTCAATTATATCCTTTCATTTACACTTTGGAGTCTTGCAGGTACTTACCAGTCGGCGGGCGATTACGTCACATGGTAATTTTCTGCGGTGTTTGAGGCGTGTCTCAGTGGTAGCCCACACACAATTAGATCTTGTTCAACGTATTGTACAGAAATAAGCGTCAGTCTATTTCAGGGGCGAATTAAATATGAAAATTAAATCATTTGCTGCCTGATTCACAGTGCTATAACCTATGCTACACTGTTAAAATTACCTGACTTTTACAAGTTTTAGCAATAGTATTTCGCAGTAAACTACTGTAATCAGCGTTTTACTGTGAAATGAATGGTTACCTGGATTTTACAATATGTAACAGTAATATTTCACAATGCAATCAGAATATTACCATAAAATCAATGCAGGCTAGACAATATTACAGCAAAAGACAGTGAAATTTAAATTGAACTGGACCACACAGCATTATGGGATATGTCAGCTGTGGTTGAAGCCTAGAGAAGTGGCACCAATAGCAAACATGGAGTGGCCTAAAAAATGTTTTATTTCAGTGCTGAGATAGGTTTATCAACCGTGACTCCCCCTTCCTGGTGGTAATACATATAGCTACACAGTAAAATATACAGTGTTAATTCACCTTAACAGATAACGTTTAGTCCCCATTGGGATATTTGGGACCAAATGTTATCTGTTCAGAGTTAAATTAACACTGTTAGAGTTGAAATAGAACTGGACATTTTACTGTATATATTTTTAAGATGGCTGTGCTTTCACTTGTAAGGCTTTGTAGCTGAAAGTCTTTGAGTGCGTTGTGTCAGATTATGGAGGTAACTGTTAACATTGACTTCATGTGAGTCTAGCTATCCAAAATCATAAAGCCAATGAATAGATGAGTGAATTAATGATCTTTTGGGTCTAAGTAAATTATCCTGTTCTTTTGAAATAACATGGCTTAGGAGTTAGACTTGTCAGCAACTGACATCAAATAGCAAAGCGCTAATGTAAAACAATTTGGGAAGCAGGCATTGCAAGTTTTAACGTTATTTTACACTGAAATTATTAGCCAACTAGTCAGTTTATAATTGAGCGTTTTTAAAACTGCAATGCTTCTGATGAGCCATGCTTATCAGGCTGTGTTGTGTAATAATAATAATAATAATAATAATAATAATAATAATAATAATAATAATAATAATAATAATACATTTATTTTATATAGCTCTTTTTACAGTCTCAAAGACACTTTACAACACAGGGAAATCAAGGAAACAATCAAAAAAAGAAACCAGTGTACAAGCATAATTATCAGTAAACAGACAAAGATACAATAAAAAACATACAATACAGAAAATGCAGTGGGACCAGTGGTGCAGTGGTGCTAGGAGGGGGTGTGATGGACAGAGGGGGGAAGACAGACATCAAAGGAAGGCTAGGGAAAAGAGGTGGGTTTTAAGGTATGATTTGAAGGAGGTTAGTGAGTCTGAGGTACGGATGTCAAGGGGGAGGGCATTCCAGAGTTTGGGGGCAGTAACTGAGAAGGGGCGGTCGCCAAAAGAATGGCGCTGAGAGGGGATGGTGGTGAGGAGGTGGTGATGAAATAAACGTGGCATCAATCTCGCTTGGCTTTCAGCAACTTTGTTGTATTTAGTGTTTGAAGAAAAGAGGCATTATTCCATGTACCTTGGAGAAACAATGCCAAAAATGACTATGAAACTGAAAGATTTTGTCTTGGTCTTTTGTTTACAGGTGTTTCTCGGGCATCAACTCTGAGAGGAGCTCAAAATCGAAGAGGGTGGATTTCAACCAGTGAGCTGGCACTTTTCTGAGAAAACTATAGATTTTGAGTGGATGTCAGAGTAGACATAATGTTGTGATTGGACTGTATACTGTGTTTACATTGGAGGTCGTACAGCTGCATTGTTATGTATTCACTTCCTCTCCACCTTAGTTGATGTGAGGCACAAAATGGCTGCTGCGCATCACCCAGGTGGGTGCTACACATGGGCGGTGCTTGAGGTGAATTCCCCTTCTTCACTGTATAACACTTTATAACATTTCCAGGACACTGGAAAAGTCCTATATAAATGCAATTCATTATTATTGTTGTAATTATTATTATTATTATTATTATTATTATTATTATTATTATTATTATTATTATTAGGCTTATTGATCACTGGCTACAGAGTTGCATTACTTTTACAGTTGATATGTAAAAATACAGGTGATTTAATAGGTGATTATAATTTAGAAACAACTGATATGTAGTTCTTCAGCTATGTCATAGTAACCAATGATCTCATTTACTGTGAAATCGCAGTATATAGCTGTCATTTAATTATAATTCACTACGAATATGTTGCAGTAAATTACTGCGAATAGGTTAACAGTAAATTACGGTTAAGTTTACTTACTGTGAAGCACTGTCTGTAATATGAGAAACTCCTGTAGTTACATTATCTCAGTGATTCCATTTATGCCTTTGCTGTTGTTTTGGTGGTGGCGTTTTGCTAAATTGATGACGTGTATTAATGTTACACACGCGCTCCTTAATAACAAGAGAGCCTCACTTTCAATATCGTTTAAAACTCAAGTATAAAACGGTACTTACACGCATCGCTTTTTATTTTACATTTCAAAACGAAGCGTGCATTTCTATTTTCCAACCCCTTGAAAAAGTATTATCCCTTTTCTGGCATGCTTGATCGTGAACCAGTTTCAGAAATAGGCATATGTTACAATAAATAAAATATATTTTAACTCCACAATTTAACCACAACAACAGTCTGGAGTAATCTCAGCAGTATAATAACATCTTTCCGGATTGGTGCATGTCAAACCAAAATCTAAGATGGCCATAGCAGACGTAACGGACAAGGAAGAAGAAATAGTTGAGAAAGCCCTACCGTCACTATATCTGTGTAAGCGAGCATGTTTTAGGCCATCTTCTAACGTACCGATCAATCAATCTTCAAGCGAAGTACGTTTCCTGGAGTGAGACCATATGGCATTTTTTCGAAGGTACCGTTGAGGCTGCTGCCCTCCTGCTGATATCTTCATACCTGGGGCCCGTCCAAACCAAATCAGAGCGGAAGAGATAAATCGCGTGACTCACCCCTGTGAAAGGAGTGGGCTCTTGCCCAACCGACGCACCTGGTACCGCTTGACAATACAAATTACCCAGATTTCCTGCCTTTCGCAATGCAGTTAAAAAGTTATCCTTTAAACCGCAAAATCACTTTCGGGCCAGTGCTTCACGTTTTATTGAAATAACAAAAATAACAATTAGTTAACTCGGAAATATCAAGTTCGTACATTCATATGCAAATCTTTCATTGAGTATAGCAAATATTTGAGTATCTAATATAAATAAAAACAGAGCAGGAAAAACTGGAGACAGGAGAGCCACTAAAGTTGTGTAAACTGCAATGCAAGTTGAACCTGGAGATGACGCCTCTCTGCCATAGGGCCTAACAGGACCTCCGCAAAGGGCCTCATCAGCTTCTCTGCCCTGGGCCCCATACCTGCATCACTGTGGTTAAATAAACAGAGAAGCATATGTTGCTTTGGAGTCTTATCCCGCCCGCCACCCCCCCTCTCGCCGCCTTCTGCTTCTTTCACGCCTGGCCAACCCCTCGACTCTCGTTACCGCCTGGCCCTCAGACGGACAGTCCGGTGAGCGGATGCTAATGAGCGGGCCCCAGTGGGTGGCTGGGGTTCGAGGGCCTCTGCTCAGACTCTCCAACATGGCCGCCACGCCGGCCCTCAGTGTCTCCGGGCGGGAACGCGAAACGGGTCCGAGCCGCGGCCTCGCTCTCCCATTTAGCTTTTTTCTGTCTGTCTCTCTGTTTCTTTCTTTAATCTCTGCCTGCATCCCTCGCTCTCCTGTTTTCGAGCAGAGCTTTTTAAAAAAATGAGGTCTCCTCCCTCCCCTTCCCGCTGTCCAACTCAGTTACCCATTTTCCCATTGATTTTACTTTTTTCTCTAAAAAATCTTCCATATCTCGACTCTCGGAAGACGAGAATCAAATAAAAATCTTCGATCCCCCCCCCAAAAAAAAATAAATAAATAAAAAAAATAAATAAAATAAAATAAACGGTTTAAAAAGTCAGTAAATAAACTGATTTGAATTGATGCTGGGATTTGGGTGGGTTGGGTCTGACCAGGCCCGTCGATGACTGACGGGAGAAGGCCCTGGGGCTCCACGCCGCAGACGCGGTGGCTCAGATGTGGCCTGTGATTTTGGGCACGGCTGCCCTCTGCGGGGCCTCGTCCGCCTTCCCTGCTTTTACCCAGGCCCTCCGGTGGTGATTTCCTGCCCCGGCTCCCTTTAGTTAAATATAAAGACGCTCGACCTGTACAACCCACTGACAACCTGCGACTTGGAGGGAGAACCCACGAAGGACTATAATGTGTGTTGCACACATTATACACATAAACACAGTTGCTGTTGTGTTCCTTGTAATTGTCGTATGTGCAGTTTAACATTTGCTTTTAAATATCATGACATGACTCCCTGTGCTGCGGTTTACGGTATAACCTCAAGACTTTGGCAGATCTGATAGCTCTCTCTCTCTCTCTCCCCCCCCCCTCCCTGCCCTCTCCTTCTATCCCTAGTGTACAGTTAGGTAGGTGGCCACAGGGTTCCCCTCCTAAGCTGTAGCTGACAGCTCCAAAGTGCGTTGAAGTATGATCTTCGGCACACGACAGCTCGATGTCGCTCACCAGGTGGAACAACCCGGTCACGACCAGGACCTCTGCCACAGGAAGCGAGCGTGCAAAAAAAAAAGAAAAAAAAAGAAAAAAAGAAACGCAGTCACAGGTCTGTGTCGTCCAACGGGGAAAACTGTGGAGGTCAGTAGTAAATACGTGTAAATTTCCATGTGTGCTGTCTGCAGCCCCCGATCCCCTGCACCCCCCCTCCCCCCGCCCCCACCCTTCCCCAGTCAGCCGTTTCCTGACTTTGGGAGGAGTGGAGGCCGGGGTCGCCATGGGCGACCGCGTTGTCACCTACTGCGGATAATTGCATTCCGCTTCCTCTTGTTTGCACGAAACTATTTTTAGGACGATACAGATTGTCAGCTGCCCGTAGATCTTCGGCGGCCATTTCATAAATAATAAAACATAACAACCGACAGCGCTGTGAGTAAATAAATAAATAACCGGGCAAAATTAATAAATGAAGTCAAAAAGGTCATTCCCCAATCAGATATAAACAAGCCTCTGTGATGTAATCATCAGATCTTAAAAACAAATTCCCCTCATGATATTAAACACTTATGGTAAAGAGCAGGAGAGGGAAGAATAAAAGAGAAAGAGAAAAGGGAGAGGAAGAGAGCAGCGAGAATAGAAAGAAGGGGAAGAGAGAATTGAGAAAAGAGAGAAAGAGTGTGGAGGAATAAACACAACATGATCTTTGTATAAACAGAGGAGTTTGCTTATTATGCGAGTATTAATTTCCCCCCCAGGAGCTAATTAAAATTTTCAGCACAGTGGTAAGAGTGGTGCAGGTCCCCAGTCACCAGGCAGCCTCTGCACAGCTCCAGAGAGCTACCGTCACAGACAGAGCACAGGCAAGCATGTCACTCCATCTCCCACTGTCTCTCTCACACACCAGCACACATAGACACACACACACACACACACACACACACCAGCACACACATACACACACACATACACACACACATACATACACACCAGCACACACACACACACACACCAGCACACACATACATACACACAGACACATACACACACACACACACACCAGCACACACATACACACACACACACACACCAGCACACACATACACACACACACATACACACACCAGCACACACATACATACACACCAGCACACACACACACCCACACACACCAGCACACACATACACACACACAGACACCCACACACACATACACACACCAGCACACACATACACACACACAGACACACACACACACATACACACACCAGCACACACATACATACACACAGACACACACACACCAGCACACACATACATACACACAGACACACGCACACACCAGCACACACATACACACACACAGACACACACACACACACACCAGCACACACATACACACACACAGACACACACACACACACACATACATACACACCAGCACACACACACACACACACCAGCACACACATACACACACACAGACACACACACACACCAGCACACACATAAATACACACCAGCACACACATACGTACACACACACCAGGACACACATACATACACACACACACACACCAGCACACACAGACACACACAGACACACACACACACACACCAGCACGCACGCATGCACAGACACAGAAACACATACACACACAGACGCACACACCAGCACACACATACATACACACACACACAGACACACATGCATACACCAGCATGCACACATGCACACACATACACAGACACACATACCATTTATACTTACACACACACAAATAGTCATACAAACACAAATACTTTCAGACATATACAAAATCATACACACATACATTATAAACATAAACATTCACACAGTAAAAAAGGCAAATCGCACACAACATAATACACAAACAACAGACAACACTATTCACAAATATACTGCAGGAAGGGGACACACTGACACACAAATACTTGCACACTAAAGTTTGTCAACAGCCACACTGTGTGTGTGTGTGTGCCAATGAAGACACGCACACACACACAATCACATCATTCACATACACACACAGACACAATACACACACATACACACACACACACAATCACATAATTCACACACACACACACACACACACACACACACCCCTCATGGTGAGAACCTTGTGCCCAGTAGGTGGACATACAAGCTTACAAGGACTGAAGCCAACCAGAGTTCATAACAGGGAAGGCCAACCCTCCGGCTATTTCAACCTGTCCACCCCTAAAATAAAAGACCCGGATTCTCAGCATCTGGTTAAGAAAAATAAAAGTACCATTTCAGTTTTTATTGGATTAAAGCAAATCAAAATAACTAAATAAACTGACTGATAAATAAAAGGGAGGATTTTGTTCTTCTAAATATTCACATATATCTTACAGTTAATAATAAAATTCCTCTATAGATTTTTTTTCTGGCATCATTTCAGTTTTAGCCACATTTCGACCAGAACAAAAACAAGTAGCATCGGTAGGTAACGGCAGCCTTATAGTCCACACACAATCACTAAGTATTAACATTGAAATACTGAATTACAGATATTCAACCAGATTCGATTAATCATAGTGTATATCATAAAGAAACTTTAGGATTTTATAGATCCAGTATACAGCAAGAGTCCTCCATGTAATTTTTTTTTCAGTGTCCACCGACTGCGATGACAGAGAATTTAATGAAGAAAACAACAGCGGAGCATTGGACAGCTGGCAGATTTTCGAACATGTTAAAATAAAAATATTTTTTTTTAAACGGGCTCTCCAGAATTCTGAAGAGAGGAGGAGGAGGGAGAAAAAAAAAACGAAGAAAGCGTGGATGACATCGGAGACACAAACGATGCGGGGGAGCGCGAGAGCGGGGGGCTCCGGCGCGTCGGAAAAAACGGAACGCGGGCAAAACGCACGGGCGGGCGGAGACGCGCGAGCGGCGTCGTCTGTCGACGCCGAGAATGAGACTACGGAGACATTCCTGGAAGCGGAGGCAGACAACGGCGCAGCTATGTGGGAAGGACTTAGCCTCTCTTTCTCTCTTTTTTTAACTTTATTATTTAAATGAAGGTAGAAAAGTTTTGGCTGTCCAGAGCTGTAATCAGGCAGCAGGGTGAATGAGTGTTAGAGAGATTCCACCTCCTCCATTCTCTCTCTCGCTCGCTCTCTCTCTCTCTCTCTCTTTCACTCTCTCTCTTCTCCACAGTCTCCCTGGCCACCAGGTTGAGTCCCTCTTCCTCCTCCTCCTCTTCCTCTACAGGGGAAAGACCAGGAACCCTGAGAAAGTGGAGTATTTCCATCCACCCATGAGGTTTCCGCGCTCCAGTTTGAGGTAGGCCCGGTCACCCTTCTCCATGGCGATCAGAACTCCGTTGCTGGCTGCCTCACGTGTCACATCCTGGTCTCCGGCGAAGGCAGAGATGACCGGCCAACCATTATGCATCAGGCTCACCTGCAGAACAAACAAGGAGAGCTGAGAGAGATACACACACACTCGCACGCAGGCACATACGCGCACACGCACACACTCAAACACATATGCACAAACACACGTACACACACTCAAACACACACACGCACACACACACACATGCACACACACACACACACACACAAAAACGCACACACACACACACACACACACACACACACACACAAAAACGCGCACACACACACACACACATAAAACACGCACACACACATGCTCAAACACATGCACAAACAGACACAGACACACATGCAAACACACACAATCACAAACATGTAGAACACAGGAACACACACGCGCACATACTCTACGTACACACACATTATTATGTGTTTGAAAGAGGGAGGCATTAAGTAATATTGTAGTTTTTAGCCAATATATATTTTTAATGCATGATCTATAAAACAACAGTTCAGAGAGAGAGAGAGACAAAGATAAGATAACGGGAACACAGCTCGGTTTCGGGTGTGTGAAATGAGACGCTGGTGCAGAGGTGAGGGGGGATTATTAAACCCAGCCCTCTGTGGTGAGTGGGTTCCCTGTTTATGTCTATTGCCATGGAGAGGGTACCACTCCACAGCAGGACAGGGCCGTGTCGCCGTCCCCCAACAAAGAGAGAAAATGTCTTGTGTTAATTTGGGGACAGAACAGTGGGGAACCCTCGCCAGCACTGCGGTGTGGTGACTGAGCCCTGGCATGTTCTGTTCTGCAAGACAAGCGAGGATAAAGATAACCTCGTGAGTAAAGATGAAGAAGGCTCGTGAGTCCCATTTCAGGCAGAGAAAGGTGTGGAGACTCATACTGCGCAGATAAAAGTGAACTTGTGCACACACACAAAACCAGACACACACACACACACACACACACAGTCACACATATAAATATGTGGCGCGTGCGCGCACACACACACACACAAACATGCACAAAATACACAAGCATATATTCTGATACACCCCTGTGTTCCCTTTTATCCGCAAAAACTCGTTTGGCTTGTTTCTCTCTTTAAAGTTTAACTCCGAAGCGAAATCTCATATCCCAAAATCCAATAAATATGTGATTCTATGAGTCAGAGAAGTACCTGCTGCAGAATCACAGGGAGGAGTGTAATTTCCAACAATTCTCCACCCCTTCATCACCCCAAAAAAAGAAGCAACTCTTTTAGTGTCTTCATGTGGAGTCCCCCCCCCCCCCCCCCCCCCAGACTTCTGGTGATTATTTTAGAGAAATGATATCTATTTTTACACCAGGGGAGAAATAAACAACCGTGGTTTCAGATTGGGTGTGTCCTCTCCTGCTTCAACACCACCAATCAGGGAGACAGTTGGTAGTGTGTGCCTCACCCTTCTCTCTCTTCCAGCGGTGGCACATGTTGAACAGGGATGGAGGGCTAGGGGGAGGGGGCGATTTCAAATGCTGCAGTAAGCCGCCTCCCCCACACTGAATATGACCGATATTGAGCCTTGGGGGGGGGGGGGTCTTTTACTGGGACAACGGTGACGCTTGTGGGCCTGTGCATTACCCCACGGCTAATGCGCCAATTAACCGCTCTCAGGAACTAAAGGCTCTCAGAGGAGTGACGCGCCGCCACCTTCGCACGCCACCGCGGATTCAGTACGACGCCAGCCGCGACCCGCCCAGCTTCACCACTACAGGTAGGGTTTTTGACCCGCACTGTGACCCGTGTGGATGAACACAGAACCCCCCCAACACCACCACCACCACCTCACGCCCCCAGTTCGGTCCGACAGCCGTGTCCCGGGCTGTTAATAATTTTCCGGGTATTCATGTGCACTTTGGCGCGCAGCTACCTCTATTGTTTGGCCACCTGCGTTCCGCACTTCTTGTCCAAAACCTCATCTCACCCCCTATTAAAGCCCCAGACAAAGAAGCTGGTGAAGACGCGGAATCTATCAGAAACAAGCACTGTAACATGAAGGAAAATAGCTTACTTGCATTTCACGCATCGTGTTTTCTAAGAGGTACAAAACGTAACCGCAAATGGTCATTAGACCTCTACACTCTCGTTTCTCTTCCCTGTTCTCCGTTCTACTTGCTCACGCACAGGACAATGTTTCAATCCACCGTGGTCGAAGTCAGGATTTCAGACGCTAAACTGTAAACGCAACGGTTTCTGGACGGATTGTGATATCCGCAAAGCGAACACGCCATTCGGTGAGCGTGTGAAAAGTCAGTGCAGTTTGTTCGGGGTGAGCATCTACGGCGAGATTCAGCGTCGTGGCGGCATTGTGGCTTCAGCGTTCAGCCAGGCCAGGCAAAATGGCCCTCGCGATTGGCGCGGTACAAGATGGTGGAATGTCATCGCGGGGATGCAGAAAATGGCGCAGCCTGTTAACCTCGCCCGCCTGGTGCCAGCCAGCACCCCACCACCCCCACCCAACCAATCCCCCTATGACATTGCCAGTGTAAACTGAGGGGAGGATCTTTGCTCCTATATATGTAGCTCTTTCTTTGGCAGATACTGTATGTGACCAAATTGAAATGGGTGGCCTTTTAGGACTTAATGCCGTGAACCTCGCAGAGCTGGCTGCTGACATAAACGCTCCGTGCGGTTGTTTAGGACCACACGCATCTTCGGGCTACAATATTCAGGTTTTAAATGTTTTTATTTTTTTGAAAGACATTTTAATTGTGCAATATTTGGCACGAATGGCTATTGCGAAGCTATTGTTCCGTGATCGCCGACAACCCCCCATCCCCCGCAGTCCGCGATCCGTTCACCCCGATTCATTCTCGCTTAGCGCCACCGAAATCCTAGAGCCGGCCACCTCCTTCAGGGGAAAATGACAATGGCAACATTGTCTCGGCCAGGACTCAAACCCTCACCCTGGCAATGAAGGGGATCTGAAAGGGGCAGGACTGATGAGAACGCACCTCTGATACTCCAACCCACTCCCCTCCCACAATTCAGGTATGAAGCATTTGGGGGAGGGGACTCACCACAAAGAAAAATCCTTTGCATATCTCTCTCTCTCTCTCTCTTGCTTTCTCTCTCTTTGTCCCATCTATTTGCTGTTCTTCACTGAGACTCTCCCCCAGCGGCCAGCGGAGTCTTAGTACCTCCAACTGCGGAAAATGAATTTTCTCGCGCCAGGTGTGGTTGCCCTGTGAGTTGCGGGGCAAATTTTGTGTGCTTCTTTCTCAGAGCTTAGCAGTGAATGTTACCCCCCCACCCCCCCACCCCCCTCCGCACCCCCCATGGACATGACGGAGAGTCAGTGTCCTTCTATGGGTGTAAGCGGGCTTGCATGGGTGCTTGTGTCTTTATTTGAGTTTGGGTGGATGAACTTTTTCTTTTTTTCTTCTTCTAGCCTGCCAGCTTTCCTTGTTTGTTTGTTTCCAATCAATTCCTCTCCAAAGAGAGTTAAATAACAGTGTAATCCTGAACCCCCGGGGAAAATACAACATAATTATGCTACGGTTTAATTAGCGAAAGATACACTCTAATTAAGACTGGGGTGGCATGAAAAGCAACATTGTCAGTGTTAAATGTTATATCGAGAGGGTTACATTTTTAATCAAAGACATTTGTAAATGTTGTGCTTCAAAGGATTAAATCATTTCCACCACACAGGAGGCTTCGCAAGGAAAAAGCCCCACGGTGGCTGTTTTAGTCTGTTACAGACAGTGGCTGCTGAAAATATAAATAGATATCGGCAGGAAATCTTAGTGCATTGATTGGTTTTGCACCTGTTCACCTGTTAAGGCGCGCTGCCAGAGCAGGAGAGCTGGTCGGGAACAATCTGACACGCGCTCCGTCGCTATCCATGGTGCTGAATGCGCCCGGCTCTCCACAGTAAACGCACTCACGGTTTATTTTTCAGCGTACATTCATGATTCATGACTTAACTCGCGATAACCTCCAACCACCATTTTCATAAGAACGATGGTATTGTTTTTTTTAAATCTCTGAATCTTCTTCTGTGAAACAGTCCATAAAACGAAACCATTTTTGAAAGAGGTGTGGATAGCTTTAATGGGACAGTGGGACTCCTGCTGTCGTCCAGACACTGAGGGGAACTAAGAACGGTGCCAAGCGAAAAAGTCTTAATCTTAACAAAAGAAGTAAGGGGCTGTTAATTTTTGCCTTTAACCGAATTACAGTTTACTGACCTGGATCGTTTGACGATTGTACACTTTCACTACGTGGAAATTAAAACTGTAAATCCCTCTGCGTGGAGCGATGAAATTGCTTCTCTCTTCGTCGAAATTTTTTCCAACGTTCACTAGTACCTGTGAGATAGAAGGAAGGGGATACAGAAAGGCGAAATTGTTAGAGCGAGTGATATGAAATATGTTTTAAGCAGATGATTTACAGAATACACCTGTACTAATGACACAGTACTTCTAAAAATATGTGACCGATTTGTATTGTTAGACCTAGCATTTGTTACATTTTTCTTTGTGAATGAACCTTTTCTAAGTTAAAGATGTTTGTACATGACTAGTACATGGACACGCAGAATTTGAATTTATCACAGCTAGGCAACTGCCCGGTTCAAATGCTACATTTAATGTCAGAAAAAATTGGACGGTCAGTGCTATTAAATATAATTGAACGTCATTCTAGGGCGATTGACATTTCGCCAAACGGCATGAAGTTAGCGGCTGGTATTTTGTCATTTGCCACCGTACTAGGTTTTTTTCTCTTATTTAATAAAAAATAAACTTACATATTCACAACCAAATATCCGCTAACTAACCGACGTACTAAAAGTTAAACGTACAAGTCCCATTCTGTGTCACCTGGACACAGTGGCAACTATCGGGACACCGCATTTTCTGCCTTCCGTATTTTATCTCTAGTTAAACAGCGGGCGTCCTGCACACGGGGTGCGCACTGTGCGCTCCCTCCCTCATTCACTCACACGCCCGCTCCCCGCTGTGTCAGGGTTTACAGGATCAAACCCCCAGACCACCTGACGTCTACCTTACCGCCGCTCTGATAGTTACCCGATCAAAGTAGATGACCATTGTTCGGTTACTCATCTCCGAGGGTTCGTGGTTGGTGTTTCTTACGGCGGAGAAAGCCACTTTGGCGCTCCCAGATCGCACAGATATCCCAAGCGCTGTTCCGGTCGGATCCGAAGTTGGGTTGGAATCGCAAACCACCAGGCATTTCCCCTCGAGCACGATGGGTTCCGTTTCGTTTTGAGCGCGCGCTAGTCCCGCTAGGCACATCGCACTCAGGAGAAACAGCAACATGACGGCAACTTCTATCTGCACTTGGTCCTAATATCCCGCGCAAAGATATTCGGAGATTTCTTTCGGGAGGGTAAGGAAAATGTGGACACTGCTATATTTTATATAATCCAGTTTCTTCTAAATCACCCCCTCCTTTTTTCTTCTTTAAAATGAAATAATTCTCCGTGTAACTTATCTTATCTTTGATAGGGACGTTTTTTTCTTCCGTTTGCTATTTTTCACTTTTGGAGATTCCTTTTCCCTTGTTCCCTGTGCTTGCGAGTGATTTTGCTTTCTCGGCTCGCGCTCCCCGCCTTCTAGTCTCACTCTCTAATCGAATAACCCGTGGAGAGCTGAACGAGGCCCTTGTCTAGTCGAAACACAGTTGAATACATAGCGCGGGGTCCGTCTGCTCGCGCGCTGAATTATTGATATGTGAGATATTAGAACAGAAACACAAAGGCACGGACGCGCGATACTCCCGCCCTCCTCGTTTTCAGCAGACCACTCCCCACGGGTCCCAATCACAGATTAGCGCATCTCCAGATTTCCAATCGCTGCGCAGCCCGCCTCCCATCCATGTGACAGTGCTGTTTTTTATAGAGGTATCCTACAGGTGGACTTGGCTCGACAAAAGATCGAAGGAGATGGCAACCCTCTGACTCAGACGGAGGGTTTGCTAGTTTGTTATTATCATCACTTTGGACACATATTGGTTTTCATCGCCGCAGCTGCATCCAAAGGCTTGTAGCAACTAAGAAACAGGCAAGTGAAGAAAATTGACGGGCGGAAAAAGTTTTAAAGGATTATCTGTGGAGCAAGAGCAGGAACAGTTTCCTCGCGCACCTGTGGTAACCTGAAGTTAGAAATGAAAACGTTCGAATGGGACGCAGTATTCCAGAAATTCAAGACTTCTTCAGGGGAGCCGACATTCCTAGTCTCCCAGTCCAAGAAAGGATTTATCAGATTGCAATTACTAATTACATAACACTTTATGAAGGCTGTATCTATGACTAATTAATATGTGGTTAGTCAGTGAAACCATTAATTTATACAGCACTATAAATAAACACAATTATCTGTGAGATAGAGACCTCAGAACGAAGGTGTGTATTGCAAAGGCGTTTTGGAGAAGATATCCGTACAAATCAATGTGTCACTTCATCCAGGTTATTAGCTTGATGTTTTTCATGACTTGAAAACACGCGGTGTGTCACATAATATCAACTCACTTACACATACGGTTCACAGAATATTCACATGGAATATTCGGTGTGATAAGAAGATTAATTTTGTATGTGTCTTTTCTCTCGACCTGATTCCCCCTACGCAACTGGAGAAAGTTTTCACCAGGTATGACACGTTCCGAACTGCCAACAAGAAAACACAAGACAAATTCACACTATCAAGTACAGCCAAGCGAAAAATAAACTGCCGTTCCACATTGATGAGCGAGACTGACTCGTGGAAGGACCATAGCCTACAGTGTTCTGTGCGCCGCGGTCGATATCCACGGGGCTGGGAAATCGTATCTGCGGTTGTTTAATCTTTTTCCTGCAGTAGGAGCCAGTTGATAGAATCAGGCTGACGTCTCCTGTCGTAGCTGAATCCTTGCCCGCGGATGGCCTTCTCGGCTTGCTTCTGACATACCCCACTTGCAATTCAGACATGACATTTCATAAACAAGATCAGTGAGCTAGTTTTAGGGGGTAGAGGCAGACATACCATTCAGAACAAAACAAACAGGAGGGAAAGACAGCATTGACATTTCACAATCTCTGTCTTACACAAGTTGTAAGTAATTAGTGGAAACGTTTTCAGATACGTTGCTGAAATTACGTCAAGACTTCAAAATGGCACAAAATACGAGAAGCCCGACCGCGCTTTTTACTGAAGTGACGACAGCTCACCAAGAAGAAACATCCCTCTGTTAAACCTTGTCATTGAAAAGTGACCAATCCAAGCCTTCTTAAGTGTAGGTACACCTGGTCAAGAAACAGTTCGAATATGTAGAATTTTTCCCTAGCAGAGCGATGTATTTGGAGACAGCTCAACATGGGGAGTCGCCGTACTGCTGAATGACTTCGAATTCAACTATGTTGTTTAAATGGAATTAGTATACAAAGCTGTCTGATATTCTTGAGTTCTAAACGTAATTTCAGTGTTGCCAAATCAGAAATCTTAGAATGGCGTGGCAGTGAACACAACTCACCCTTCCAGTGAAGTTAACGAAAGTTTGATAACGGCTGTAGTTTTTACATACGATCAAGGTAATGTTTTGTAAAATCGTATTATTTGTCTTTCTCGTTCCCCTGCAGACGCGAAGAGACCAGGGGCCGCGCGTGCACGCACATAAACAGGTGGACGC
The DNA here is from genome assembly GCA_039654925.1 of Anguilla pacifica. Lineage (NCBI taxonomy): Eukaryota > Metazoa > Chordata > Actinopteri > Anguilliformes > Anguillidae > Anguilla > Anguilla pacifica. Next base: position 18,665,049 of record CM077288.1, read on the forward strand.
ACACACGCGCGCGCGCGCACACACAAACAAGAGAATGTACGCCCCCTTTATACCCGCTGATGCAGTACATAAGCAGCGCACCCAGTTTGGCGGAGCATCAGGACAACATCATCTGCTGACAGCATCCCCCGGGAGCCGTCCTGTCACACTCCACATGTTGCAGGTCTCATTGCATCACGCTGCTGCTCGAGGCGCTCTACACGCATCATAGAACGGGAACGTCATAAATAAAGAGACGAAGGGAAGGCGCTCGGTTGCTGACATGTCATGCGCAGTGTACCGGTGTCTCAGTGACAAACCAGCCAGCCGCGACCCTCTTGTGAAATATGTCTGAGGGGAGTGAGCGGAAGCGAGTCGGCACGAGACAGCCGCCGCTTCACAACATCAGCAGTTACACTGCACTGGAAAACAAACTAAGAGAAGGCTTCACGGTGCGAATGCACTATCAATTCTATGTAATACTCTGGCGCATGCCTCCAGTTTTCGTTTAAACCATTCACGTCGTTATGGCTTTAAAATAGTTTAAAATGATCTCAAAACGAAATGAAAATAAAAGCCTTAATCCACTGGGTGTCACTACAACAATTATCATGGGTACATTATTACGCATGCACGTATGAGCGCAGGGGCACTGGGACTGAGAACTGAATATTTCAAGTAACCTTCGTGCTAACTATTTATCGAATTGTAAATAATTTGCGTTGGTTTAGTACTCAGATTTAACAGTTTTCCCTCACTGTCCTTATGATGTGTCTACACAACAAGTTTTTGAGCTGGTTTAAGGAGCAATTCTACTAATCCTGTATGCAGTAATGCGCACGGTGGCAAAATGCTTGCACACGGCGATTTAACAAATTACATTCCTGGGGTGATATTGCGTAATTGCGCTTTAATTAAAGCCTTTTTTCATTATTGATCTGCAGATTTGTTTTTGGCGATTAACTTAATTAGCACGTTCCCAGTCCAGCCCTTCGATGTACTAATCCAATCAGGTATGTAAAACACTACAAATGTGATTAAGAAAATGACATTATCCCATTAAAAACTCTGGGTGACTTGTAAGGAATATTGTTTCTGTCCTGTAGGCACTCTCGTAATGCAATTTTAACGGGCCGACATACTGCTGTGTGATTGGCTTCATAAAGATGGCCAAGTATAACTGTCCAATTAGGATGTAAGGGGGCAGGGTCCTCACACTGTTCTTCCAGGTCTAAAATCTCTCCGTGCACAGCACAGTGTGTATTGTGTATTGCCTAACCTGGCCTTGTTTTGTGCAGGACTGCTTGTACTGGTCCTCCAGGGCTGCAGTGTCGCAGAGCTGCTATACTCTGGTCCTGGAGGGCTGCAGTCTTACTCAGAGCTTGGCAGCAGCCATTTCTTCATGTTTGCTCACTGTAAAAAAAAAACAGCACTGCAAAGAGAAATAGAAGGACAAGAGGTGAATACTCTGACCTTTGTTCTCAGAACATCAAAAATACTGTTAAGTGACCTTTATTCACTGTCTTTTGTTAAGCCTAGAGTTATGGACTGCTTTCCAGGATGGCGAAATAATGTTGTGCGGCAGCAAGTGTAACGTAAGCATTTTGGATGGGCAGCATTAATGTTGCATGCGCTGACTTCGTCTCTTAAAGAGGCAGCATTCACTATTCTGAGCCTCACACTCTGTCTGTCTTACCTCTTTTGCTCTCTCTCACTCTTTCTCAAACACACACGGAAATGCACAGAAAAAATGCATGCTGACATGCATGCCAACAAACATGCATAAACACACACGTGCGTGCACACACACACACACGCTCTTTTGCAGCTATAATTATCAGGTAAATCAGGGGTTTTTAATTAACCACGCTGTGGTAAGGTGGGACAGATTGGGTGGCAGAAAGGAAAGGGGAACAGTCTCAGGCTTTCACTTTAAAAGCATCCCATCTCTAACCACCCTCCAGCACGTCACAGACCACAGAGTGGGCGGGAGGATCACTCCTTTATCGACTTTATAAAAAGAACATTTGATTATGAGTCTATTTTCCCTCAGATTTTTCCCCCCTGTGACTTTCTCTCCCAGGCGAATTTTACTTGGGAGTCAGGTGAGGAGCGTGTCAGGGACTGGGACAGAAAGACTGTGGTGCGCGGTGGGGTCAGACAGTAATTAATACGAGGGGAGGAGACATACTTGACTTTTAGTTTACGGTCCCTCGTCTGCCGCACGAACACTGAACCTCCTTTATTAGGTCTAAAAATAAAACGTGGGAACATAATCAAGGTTTTATTTTCGTTTTTTTTTTATTTTTATGGTCAAATACCCCCGACCCTCCGTCATTAGGGTGGATGTCCATCTCCTTCGGCCGCTGAGGCCCGTGAATCTGCTGTTCCAGCCATTTTCGCTGACCCCCTCCTCCCCTCCCCCCCCCTCTTGTAATGTGGTCCAATAATGGTTTTCATTTGGTTACAGGAGCGAAAGGGCCGCCCAGAGAGCGCCTGATTAAATCTTCTCACTGTAGCCGAGCTGAGGAGGAAATCGCATTGTGCTGCCAGGAGAGAGGAAGGAGAAAAATAACCTGTCATCACATTCGCTCTGTCTTCTGTTCCTCTTTCCCCCGTCTGGGCCTAATTCTGGAACGGGACTTTAAGGACAATGAGAGGGACAGACTTTCCCTCTAATGGAGAGAGACAGAGACTGAGCAGTAGAGGAAAAACAGAGAGAGAGAGAGAGACAGAGAGGAGGAAGGACTGAGAGAAGGGAGGTGGGGAGAGGAGGGAAGTGTTTACCCAAGCAGCATGCGGCAGTGTTTAACAGATCTTGGTGACTGCAAAACAAGTTAAATTGAAAGAAAACATGCATTTATTAATAATGAATAAGGAGCCAGGGACACCATTAGCGGATGAGCCTTTCCTCCAAATTTGCTGTGCGAAGTGATGGATCGCAGTCATGTAGGGAGGGAGAGAGAGCGAGAGACGTGAGCGTGTGCGTGAGAGAGGGGAAGAGACTTGACTAATGAATTGAAAGCTCCTTATTTAACAATTAAGGAGCGTGGTGGTGAGGAGAGACATTTCAATAACATCAAAGCAAACCTTAGAAGAAAAGCGTTAAGCAAACACTAAACAGCAAAAACTGCAGGTTACCCTGAGATTAATAGACAGACAGACAGGCAGTCAGACAGACAGACAGTCAGACAGACAGACAGGCAGGCAGGCAGGCAGGCAGGCAGACAGGCAGCAAAGCATGCAGGCAGACAGACAGACAGACAGACAGACATACAGACAGGTAGGCAGGCAGGCAGACAGACAGGCAGGCAGGCAGGCAGGCAGACAGACAGACAGTCAGACAGACAGACAGGCAGGCAGGCAGGCAGGCAGACAGGCAGCAAAGCACGCAGGCAGACAGACAGACAGACAGACATACAGACAGGTAGGCAGGCAGGCAGACAGACAGACAATCAGGCACGCAGGCAGGCAGGCAGACAGACAGACAGACAGACATACAGACAGGTAGGCAGGCAGGCAGACAGACAGGCAGGCAGGCAGGCAGGCAGACAGACAGACAGACAGACATACAGACAGGTAGGCAGGCAGGCAGACAGACAGGCAGGCAGGCAGGCATGCAGGCAGGCAGGCAGGCAGGCAGGCAGACAGACATACAGACAGGTAGGCAGGCAGGCAGACAGACAGGCAGGCAGGCAGGCAGGCACGCAGGCAGGCAGGCAGGCAGGCAGACAGACAGACAGGCAGGCAGGCTGAAAGGAAGATAACTAGAGAAGGAATGAATAATGTGTTTTTCATTGAAGCTATTGTAGCGTTTATTTCAGCACAAATATTTTTTCCAAATGTCCAAACAAAAGCCAACCGTGGCTGAACTTCCTAATAAATGTGGTTTCCACATGGTATGGACGTATGCCAGTGATTTCAACAGTATGTGTGTGTTTCAGACTGCGGCACATGCTTTATATATACGCGCATGTGAGTGCGCACGCACAGGTCGAAGGTGTGATATTGTTGTTGCCGAGACAAGGTGCGTACGTCCGGGAAAGGGGGAGGGTGCATTCCAGTGGTGTGGTATAAAATGTCCAGGTTATTAAGACCGTGCTCCAGAGACGTGATTGCGGGTGAGGATAGTGAGACAGTACTGGAAAGCAGCTCTGCCTGCAGTGGAGCTGATTTGTTTTTTTCCACTCCTTCGGTAAACAGGACACCAGCCAGGTGTTGACACTGTGGATCAATAGTACTGCAGGCAAGACACTTCCTTTCCCCCCCTGATCCCCTGTAATAACACAAGCGGAATCGGTGAAACTGATTTCCGCCTCCTACGCAGCCTTGGCTCCACGCCACTCAACCCGACAGGTGACTGTCACATTCCCCTGACCGCGAACGCCCAAAAATATGCCCCCCGCCCCCTCGCTTCCGTCGCTGACCGAGCACGGCCGGTCATCTCTTCGTCAATACTCAGGCACCTGTGACCCTCGACCCCCCCCCCCTCCCCACTCCCAGCTTCACTTCCTGCGCAAGGTGACGAACAGCAGTGCATTAACGATGACCTCCATGTTGTTCGTCTGCAGGCCAGACTGCAGAGCCATTGTTAGACATTCCGTGACCCATTTTTACCCCAGGAACTGAGCTATTTTTAAGGAAAGGAAATGATGTATCTTTTCATAGGGTTTTCTATGCTGTTTCTATAGAGACTTAGCAGGGTTCGTATTATTAAAAATGAAGGAAATCAAATTATTTGTTAAAAGTGGCCACCAGGAGTGTTGCCTGATTAAGACTGGGAGGTTGATGCAGCTGGTCTCAGCTGGGTCTGTCTCACTGAAGCTGAGAGGCTGTACTATAAGACAGCCAGGACCCCTTGGGGTGCCACTGTGTAAAGACCCCCTAACTGCCTACAGGGTTCTGACGGGTTGCCAGTTGTCAGCACTGAGCAGCGCACCTTTAAGATCATGAACTTAGATGCATGGTGCCAGAGTTAGCAAAAAAGCTAATTTACATCTCCTGTCTTTTCTGCACTAACTCCTTTAGTTTATAAAATAGCCACTAGCGCAATGCACTTCAGCTCCAGCAGGCCCTTGGCACGGCAATGACACACTCAGTAAAATGTTCGGCACAATTCCACTCCAGCACATTTTATACAACCCCAAATGGGATCAAATGCTCTCCGTTAGAATAAGATCTACTCTAACAGAGTCGGTTTACCGTTTTGCTGTGTGGTGCATTCACAGCACAACTGCTGATTTCCAAATGGGAGAGAACAAGGGGGGAAGAATATGAAAGACTGACTTCTGTGTGTATGCGTGTGTGTGTGCGTGTGTGTATGTGTGTAGGTGGGGAGGGGGGGGTTGGTGTTGTACGCCGTACATTATGTTTGGTCTTTCCTTTCTCTGTTTCTCTCTGAACTCAATTTTCGGATTTCATGCGCAGTCCCCCGGTCCCAGTGCAGCTACCTGTCCACGCGGCGGCGTTCCCCAGAGGCGGCCCGTCGCTGGGGGAAAGCCGCTGCAGGCAGCCTTCACTCGGCGCATGAAAGCCGGGCTCTCCTCTCTGGACGCCTTGCTTTTGTTGCGAACATCTTCCTCTCTCACGGAGCCGCCGCGGTAGCCCCAGCCTTGGGACAGAAAGATTAAACGCAAACCAAACGTGGCTCCCGGTACGAGACCGGCTACAGCCGACGCGCGCGAGATCCCGCGCGCTTCCCGGGGGAAATAAAATCGCATTTCCGAAACCGCGAAAGAAAAAAAAAGAGAAAAACCTGGAGAATCTGTACCGCGCATGGACGAACGCATGTAAATGCTGGGGGGGGGGGGGGGGGGGGGGACGTATTTACTGAAAGAAAAACAGGCGGAATCGAGGAGGTTCGGCAAGCCTTTGACACCTGCGAAGTGTGCAAGATGCATCTAATTAAATTATGATGATGAGAAGCACATCCCAATTAACTGGAATGAATGCAGAGATGAGAGCGGGTCTGACCTATGCTAACTTCACACAGGAGAGAGGTTGGGGTAAAAGCGCTCACTTCATTAACATCAGGCCTGGAGAGGGGCTCCTCGATGCCAGGCGAGGGCCTTCGGGGACCGGGCGACGGCGCCCCGGACGTGGAGGAACGAGAGAGCGGCTTTTTAAAATCCCCTTCAGCTGAGGGGTCAGGGCTGCAGGAAAAAAGACGTGCGGGGGTAAGAGGGACAGAGGTGGCGGGAGGGAGGGAGACGGAGGGAGAGATGGGTGGAAGGAAGGAAGGAAGGAGACAGATGAGCAGAGATGGAGGGACAGAGAAAGAGAGAGAGAGAGAGAGAGAGAGAGAGACAGGGATAGAGGGATGAGATGCGAACTTGTGATGGGTGGAGCTGCTGTAGGCTATGCTAGCTGACACATATGAACTAATGGAGAATTGACCTCTGGAGCAAAACACCCTGATTGGTTCAAATTGTTGCATCATATGGCAAGCTGAAGGCACATTCATGGTTCCCTCATCTGGTCTGAGTGACCATCATCAAGGGCGTGATTATTTACCATCAGTCATCGGTATTTGAATTCTGGAGGAGCTGATAATTATAGCACGGCATTTATTGTTTGCCTTGAGCAAAGAAATAATGTCCACACACTAGAAACACAGCATGAGGAATTGTTTGCTGGTTTGCAGTCCTGCAATGTTGTAATAATTCAGAAGTCACTAACAAGCCAAGAAAAGCAGCCAGGAAGGGGACAATAACCACACATTATAAATGGTTCAGAATTAAATTCACACAATGAGGAACAGGTCTTGTAATGGCATCATTTGTTACATACAAACGCAATGTCTCGGTGTCTTTGTGCATTTTCATTAGGTTATAGAAAGGGCCAAATCGCTGAGGAGCGAGGCTGTAGTTCGAGATGATCTAACTCGCGCGTGGAGTAGCGGCAGCTGCCGTCCCTCAGCGGCTCTGTCACACGCCTTCCCTCCTGACATGTGGGAAAACGAGGGAAAACAGGAGTAGAAAATAAAAAAAATTATAAAATCGCTGCCTTAGTGATCTTTAGTCTGAGCATTTCGCTGACATTTCGTTTCTGGAGAAAGGCGCATCGCCGGAAAGCTCCCAAAACGCGTTGATTAACTATAGAAGAACACTGTCTTCGCCGGGAAGTCTCGTCTACCTCGTGCGCCCTTCTTCCCTTCGATTATTTTATTTATTGCTCCGCAGCTACACCTCCAAGTGGCTAGGCAAACAGCGCCGAGAATAACGATTTTCTTTTTATTTGCCACCCAACTGGGGGCTGTGTATACATCCAAATTCCCACCCCAATCTGGAATGTCCAATTGTCTGCAACTGCAGTAGCGTTCCATGCACGAAGCACCCTGTCAATTCGGGAGAGCGTGTGCTGTCCAACAGATGTTTATTTTCGCGTTGCAGACCACAGCTAATGTTGGAAACATACTTGAACTTTATCGCGCCGTTTATATGCACATAAGTGATGACAATCTTGCGTATGCTTTCGCTTAATTTGAATCACGTCTAACGCCGGAAACTTACCATAAGTAAGTGCGCAGACGCTTCGAGCTACGTAAAGCTTTCATGCGTTGTTGTGTTCTAAAATGTGTCACCTGAAATTCTTAACGCAACGCAAGCCCGAGCCGCTGTTTCAAGCAAGGAGAACAGCAGGATGAAACCATCTTCTTCCATTTGTGCGGTCTTCTGCTGAGTCTTTCACAACTCCCGTGGATTGCCCTCGGGTTTATTACCTCCACATGGACATGGCGCACGTTGAGTATGTACAACTCGGCCGTGCGTTTACAGTGCGTCGGTATGGCGTTTTCATTTGTGTTAGCGTACTTGTGTAGTGTATTTTTTCCGGCCTGAAACCGACTTTGCGTGTAGCTGGAAGCGCAAGCCTGAACAGTGGGTACAATTGTAAGCAGCACAAACTAGCATTTTGATAAAATGGCTCCATATCATAGCCTACTGACACTTAACAATGTTAGGCCGAATAACTGTGAAAGGTTAGCTGACATGCCGCAGTATTCTTAACCAGTCAGGATATTTAATAAATTTGCCTTTAAAAGAACAGGACAATAAACACTGAACAGTCTGTTATTTTATTTGGTATCAAAAATAAATAAATAAATAATAATAATAATAATAATAATAATAATAATAATAATAATAATAAACCAATTCGGAGGCACGGTTCTTTAGAATTTCTTAAGTTTTAAAAGACATTTTATTAATATTTCAGCATGCCATGGGGAAACATGAAGGGAGCCGACGCATTTCAGCCTTAGCCTCTAGATTTTATGATCCTGCAAGGGATGCTGGCTGGACAAATTAATTAAAGAATTAATGAATCAATTTGTTTATTGGTTTGTCATAAGCGACTTCTGGCAGCACAGTAATTATGACAGCAAACAACATAAGAAAGACAATTGGGCTAATGCAGGTTTTCTTTCTGCCTAATTTTAATCATCATTATCAAGGATCACCAAAATATTACACGATCTTCACCTTATTCATTATAGTTTTAATATATTATTGGACATAGAATTAACCTTCAATGTGATGTGACTGATCTAAAACTGAGAGTAATTCAATTTATATAATTAAAATTCAAACACGGACATAAACGGTCTTTAATTGTGCAATTATTATAAATAAATAAGTAATGCAATTATGACACGTCCAAATGTTGTTTAATTAAATGCTTTAGCTTCTCTTCCCGAGCCCTGTGCATTACATCATACAGATCTCCAACCAGGACATGCAAATATGATGTAGGCTAAAATAAATAATAATTTAAAAAATCTTTGTCTGTGTGGTAGGAAAAAAATGTGACCTTGGAAAAATAATAAGTAATTATAATAATAATAATGAATTTTTATTCTAAATATTTGAGTGGAAGTATTTTATTTTATTTTTTGCTGTCCAATGGGGAAACTAGCTTTTTGAGAAAAAAAATCATAGATATCAGCAGGGGGCGACATAACATCCGGTGCTGAGGTTGAGAACTGAAAGCTGGCCCCTGGGTTTCAGGCCTTATGCCCGGAACATACCCTACGTAAGTATGCGAAGGCAGACGTTTCACGCTACGCAAAGTTGCTTCGTGCGTCCTTGCGTTCTGAAATGTGTCACACGAGTTTCGAGCGCCGCGGCGAGGGGCATTACGGCAGGTAACGGCAGGGTGAAGCCGTCTTCTTCCATTTCTGCTCCTCTTCCGCTTAGTCTTTCACAACTGTCCCGGATGGCCCCCTTGAGGACTCTGGTTTATTACCTCCGCACTACTGGGACATACGAACGCACGTCAAGCGCGTACGGCCAGCGCGCGCGTGTGCGGTGCGTCGGCCTGCCGTTGTCATTCGCGCGCACGTGCTTGCGTAGGGTGTTGTTCTGGCCTAAGTCCTGGATTAAGATTTTTCACGCGCAGCTCCGATTTGCGGTCACACGAGCGCCCTTATGGGCCAGCGCGGGTGAAACGCGGATGCCCGTTCGATGCCCGAATCCTTCCGCGCGCCAGTTATGCGGAGCCATCGGCCGGGGTCATCCCCGCGCCGCAGCGTGGTGGCTTAACCGAACGAGCCGTCCAGCGGCCCCTCGAAATTTTGTTTTGACGCGATCTCTGAACAAAGATGCTGGCCGAATGTTTCCGGTGCCCTGTGCCCGTGCTGCTGTACGAGGGCTGCGGGCGATCTCCGGGTCGTGTCGGTGCACGCTCGGTCCTCCAGCGTCCCATCCTCCACGGGGGAGGAGGCAGGCAGACACGCCCTCAGCCGCGCGGGCTAACGGGAGAGGCGAAGGGCAATCCGATCTGCGGCAACGCAATTACCGCCGTCCCCGGGAAAACCTCGTCCCGAGTTTCCCCGGCGAAACGCGCAGCTGTAAAACGGATAATTAAATGCAAACTCCGTTGTGCCAGCCGGGGGAATCTGCCAGGTAAATCTGCGGGGTAAAGGAGACCAATAACAGACTCCCTTTATGGGGCCCGCGCTCGCCGAGCGAGGGCGTGGTTAAACGACAGGGGGAGGCGCGTAAGCGCGCGGCGGCCAGCCCCTAGTCTTCCCGCCGCTTGTCCTCGGAGGGTGACCCCCCCCCAGACCTTTCGGCGAGCGCGCGCAGTACCGGGAAACCCCACACAGGGGCAGCGCGCGGACGAAATGAGCCGTGGGGAGCGTTCGCGGGATCAGTGGCGGAGGTGAACGAGAGGAGAGACAGGCGTTCCTACCGGAGAGGGAACCTCTGTCACGAGACGACGACCGCCCCTGTCCACTTTACTGCTCTCTCATTACTGCTCCCTCACTCGCTCTCACCTCTCCCTCTCTCTGACTCTCTCTCTCTCTCACCTCCCCAGGAAGAAGGACAGGAGGTGCGTCCTCCGCAGGAGCAGTCTGCTCTGTTGGAAAGGTCACTCCTGACAGGCCATCAGACCAACTGTCAGCCCGGGCCGAAAAACCCAGCCAGGAAAACACAGAATAACGGGACTGGGGGAGAGGCGCAGGGAGAGAGAGAGAGACGGGCAGGCCTCAGAAAATGTCACAACGTGTGCAAGATAGACGGACAGATATACGGACGGACGGGCCGATACGGACGTCAACTGGAGAGACAGAATGACGGACCAGGGCACCAATGCCGTGGCTGTAGTTTCTGCAAGTAAAAAAAAAAAAAAAAAATCAGATGGATGCTCTGAATAAGGTAACTTATTCTTTCTTATTTTGTGAAATCTCTAGCTCTTCTGACATCTTTTTCTCTTTGCAGTACAGCTTCACGCTATTATTGTATTACCGCTCTCAAAAATAAATGACATCCGTACGGATGTTTGTGGGAGGAAATGATCACACCTGAAGTGGACAGCTCTGAAAATCCTGTAAGAACATCTTTGGACTTGTGAATTTACTGCCACCTGCTGGAATAGTTGTGGAAGTTAAGAAAAATATTTAACAAAGACGGTTCTGTGGTTACTATGCAAACCGAGAGGTTTTATTACTGTCAAGATGGCTGCCATAGTACTTGGTGTGCTAAAAATAGTTTATTCAGTCTATTCTGACATGAACAGGAGAATGATACAGGCCTTTATGGATCCTGGTAACTGATCACCCACAGGGGCGTTACCCACAATCCACTTCTTCTGATGTGGAATGCCAGACAGGGGCAGTGGGAACCTTTGGTGTGTCGCGGCTGGGCACTGAACCCACAACAGCCCAGCATGGGGGCAGAAACCGTAAGGTCCCTGTTACAGTCTCTTTGTCCTCCGAGCCCAAGGAAAAGTGTGTGTGTGCTCATGCTTGTGTGTGTGTGTGTGTATATGTGGTGTGTCTGTGTGTATTTGTGTATATATGTGGTGTGTTTATGTGATGGGTGTGTGCGTGTATATGTGTGTATATGTGGTGTGTGGGTGTGTGTATGTGTGTACATGTGTTGTGTGTGTATCTGTATGTATATGTGGTGTGTGTGTGTGTGTGCGTGTGTGTCTGTGTGTATATGTGATGTGTGTGTGTATGTGTGTATTTGTGGCGTGTGGATGTGTGTATATGTGGTGTGTGTGTGGAGTGTGTGTATGTGTGTGTATATGTGGTGTGTCTGTGGTGTGTGTGTGTATGTATGTTGTGTGTGTGTATCTGTGTATATGTGGTGCATGTTTGTGTGTGTGTATCTGTGTGTATATGTGATGTGTGTGTGTATCTGTGTGTATATATGGTGTGTGTATCTGTGTGTATATGTGGTGTGTGTGTGTGCTCGTGTGTGTGTGTATCTGTGTGTATATGTGATGTGTGTGTGTATCTGTGTGTATATGCGGTGTGTGTGTGTGTGTATCTGTGTGTATATGTGGTGTGTGTGTGTGCTCGTGTGTGTGTGTGTATCTGTGTGTATATGCGGTGTGTGTGTGTGTGTATCTGTGTGTATATGTGGTGTGTGTGTGTGCTCGTGTGTGTGTGTGTATCTGTGTGTATATGCGGTGTGTGTGTGTGTGTGTATCTGTGTGTATATGCGGTGTGTGTGTGTGTGTATCTGTGGTGTGTGTGTGCTCATGCGCGTGTGTGTGTTTGTGTGTGGCCTTGAGCACACACTCGGCCTGCCTCTCTAAGTCTGGGCCACCGCTCTGTCGATGGGAGGAAGAATGCGTTGTCACTTCATTCAGGGACTGCCATCCATCTTGCCCACTCCGACGCTGGCTTCCCTAATTCTTTGTGCGACGCGCACTTAGAGAGAGAGACGCCGCGCATTCCCGAGAGCCTCTCGGGACGCGTCTCCCAGGCAATAAAGACAGAGGTTCCTGGCTGTGAGCTCATCGGAGCGTGCCCGCGACGACATCATCAACCACCGCCGCACGAAGCAGCTGCCTGGCGTCAAAATGCCCCTCGGCGTCAAAGAGGACAGCAGCTGCTGACAACTGGTTAGGTCCCGGCTTTGTGCGACGCGGCCTTCTCGTGTTGCCGTTCGCGGCGTAGACTGCGCAGGGTGTTGCTTCGAACGAGACAGACACTTAGTGCGCACCTGTTGCTATTAAACGTTAAAAAAAAAAGATTTCTCAGGTTTTTGGCCACTCCTGCGATTTCCTTCTTTAAAAATGCAGAACGGTACGTCCTTGTGACCTTTACTGTCACCTTTGTGAAGTAGCTGTTATGTTACACTCTTCTGAAAATCCTCGGTGAAAGACAAAAAGGAACACTGCCTATTCCTTCCATTTATTTATTAATTTACCTCCTTCCTGGGCCTGTGCATCTTCATATAAACAGAAATAAAATAAGATCTGGCAACCCTATTCAAAATGCAAGCTTTCCCCCAAGTAGCTGAAATGCCAGTATCTCACATCAGTATCTCAGACTTACTCTTTTTAGCACTTATTGATGTCACATTTCCATTTTTTTAAATTGGCTGCTGAATCATCAATATGGCCATCGCCTAAAGTTCTAGAATTGTTTTTCTATTTCTTTCTCACGGTTTCTCAGAATATGATCTAATATCTAATCTAACTAATCTAATATAACGTCTAATCTGTTGTTACATTAGTCTAATATAACAACATAAATTAATGAAGGAAATTGTAGAAAACTCATTATCGACTATGCTTGTTCAAGGGCACTTAATTGGTTATGTTTTTATGTCATCTATATAATGACCAACCAAACTGTGCCTTGATTGCATTTTACTAATTGTTCAGCATTCTGGTACACCTTGGTGTGAAGAGACCTAAATGTAAATAAAATGGATTGATTGGTGAAACATTGAATGACTAGCCTCTCGGCCTATCAGAGAGAATGACTGTAACTGGGAAGCCAAATGAATGCTAGAGGCAAGTATAATAGAAGAAGAAGAATCTGGGCCCCCTGACTCCAGTAGACCCCAGGAATGCAGCAGAACCTTAAAATCCAGATCAGATCTGCAATGGCAAATTTAAACAAAAATATAGTTTTATTTTTATTCTTTTAAGTCTTAATGTTACTCAGAAAAGACTACTCACTGCACATAAAAATGACTTTGCAGTAATGTAAATAATTTACTGTTTCTGTAAGAAGTCACTAGCTGGTTCAGTGGACTGTTCTCATGTCACTCAAGATTTGACAAGTTGAATCTCGGTGACTACAGTTTCCATAATCGAGGGGACTACATTCCCCAATAGCACAAAATATCTTCGTTGGAACTTACAATCCAATGTACCTAGGGAACACCACTGAATCAGTCAACTGTTGAACACACAGACCTTCTGGTAGAGGTTGCATTAGAGGGCACCACGCTGCTACATTTATGCATGGATTCAGTTATCTTTGTGCTACAGAGGTGTGAGTGGTGAAACAAAGACCTGTAATGCTAAGACCAGTGGGCTCGTGCAGCATATTGTCGTCAGACCAGAGGCCCAGAGATGCTGACCCCTAGTGGTGAAAGGCAAAAACTGCACTCTCTGCCAGCTCACTGATGGCCAGCTGCGTGTCTGTTGCTATGGTGCTACCGAGTCACGGAGATGCTTGATTTTATTGCTCATCCGATGATGAGAAGAATCAGCAGGGCAGAAGAATCTTTTGCTTTTAAAACAATGGTAATGTTAAGGATTAAATTGTGATGTCTAATCTCAAGCAGGATGTAGTGAAGTCCATTACCCATCAGCTAGAGTTGACCCAGTTCAATCAGTAGGCTACTGGCAGGGGTTACAGTGCACACAATAATAGTTTCTGAAATAAGCACAAAGAAAGAGAGCACTTTATAATTACAGTATTGTTTAAATAAAATGGATATCACTACAAACCCAAATTAGAATTAAATCAATTTAGAGTAACCAAACAACAAAATGATTTTCGATGTACTTAGATAGTATGGTAGAAATCAATATCCAAGGTGAAAAAGTAGAGCAAAATTTCTCAGAAACCTTCTCGTACAAATTCCCGCTAGCCTTAGATATTGCAAAGGATAAAAAACTAAGCTAAATCAAACTGGTTAAAATTATGTACAAATATATTATAACACAAACTGACTTAAATATATTATTAAACAAACTGACTTAAATATATTATAAAACAAACTCACTTAAATATATTATAAACATTGCCTCTGACTTGTACTAATGATAACCTCTGAACGGAATAACAAGGCTTTGGAGATTCGCAGGGAAAATGAGGATAAACCAGTGTTACTAATGCTAATGAGCAAGCAATTAACACAGCTCTAAACCTAATTTAGGTACCACGTCAGCTATCTAAACTATGTAAAACATTCAATTTGTTTTTGTACATGGTAAGTCAGATGTGGAAAAAATGACACTTGGAACATCTATAATGGCTGCTAGTGATCAATGTTCACTGGCCTGGATGCAGGGAAGGGCAAAAATATACTGCCAAGCACCATGTTACAAAATGCAACATACCTCCCTCATAAACTACAATCTTAAACTACAATCAAAATGGAGGAAATGCAGATTGCTCTGCAGGTGGTGCAGAGGTATAAACCATACAGATGAAGAGATGAGGAACCTGAATTAAATGCTTATATGCAAATACATATTTTCCATACTGTTACAAATGCATTTGAAATACTGCCCACCCCTGTCCAGATGCAGGGGTATTTGAGCACTGGTGTGAAGAAAAATTAGGCCACACCCCACTTCAGCCCCCCCCCCCCCCCCCCCCCCCACAACCCCTCAATCAGCCCCTCCACTCAGACTGTTCTGTCCCAGGAGTATCGCCCATCATTAGGAGCTGGTGTGATTTGATTAGTAATGAGGGGCAGCAATTAAAGGTCTCTTGATTGATACCCCAGATGTCTGCCGGGCGGGCCTAAAGGGCGACATTTGGGCTCTGTTTCCTGTAGATCAATCCATTCTACTTCAATTACTCGGCCTCTGGGGGTCAGGCAGACCTTACTGCGGAGATGGGGGATCGATATCGGGACAAACGCCGGGTTAAGGCAACAAAGCGCCCCGCTGACATCTCAATGTCCTGAGCCGCACCCCAGCAAATTAACAACGGATCATTTCCACCCCCCACCCCCCACCCCCCCCCCCCCCCCCCCCCCGCCTGCCCCATTGTCCTGGTCTAAATCAGCATGGGGCTTTGATTAGGAGCGTAATCAGACTGCACCAGGGACAGTGCATAAATCAGTCTAACACACACACACACACACACAGGCCTATACACACACACACACACACACACACACACACGCACACACACACACACACACACACACACACGCGCATACACACACACACACACACACACGCATACACACAGGCCTATACACACGCACATACACACACACACACGCACATACACACACGCACACACACACGCACACACGCACACACACACACACACACACACACACACACACACACACACACACAGGCCTATACACATGCACACAGAACACACACACACACACATACACACTCACACACATACACATGCACACACACACACACGCATACACACAGGCCTATACACATGCACACAGAACACACACACACACACACACATACACACACACACACACACATACACGCACACAAACACACACACACACGCATGCACACACGCACACACACACACACACACACACACAGGCCTGTACACACGCACACACACACACACACACACATACAACAGGCCTATACACACGCACACACACACACGCATACACACAGGCCTATACACATGCACACAGAACACACACACACACACACACACACACACACAGACACAGACACAGAGCACGCACGCAAACAGACAGTGCACACACACATACATATTCTAGCATGTATGCGCACTGTATGTGCATGCACTAACAAATGATACGCACACCTACACATATGGAACAATGTACTTATACTTAGAGCGTCCACAAGCATACGTTTAGCATTTAATTTTAGATTTCTGCTCCATTGCCAGCTACAATTCAGTTACAGGACACACCCTGAGTGAAACCTGCTGCTCTATAATCAGTTTACCCAATGCTAATCCTAACCTCAGACATTACATGGAAAAATTTAAACTGACTCTGGGTCAGCACTCGGGGACAGAATTAAAGTGAATTAAAGTGATCCCAGGAAGTGGGATCAGATGAGACACAAGGGCACATAAAGTCACCCGGTGCACACTCTTACATTGAGTAGCTGAGGATGTCAATGCAGACACGTGTAGCCAAGACAAGCCCTCATCAACTCCCATTACAGAATTAGCATTGCAGGTACAGCCTGGCCTTGTGAACTGCGGCTGTGACAACCTCGCCATCTAGTGGCCAAAGAATGGAGGACATGCCGGTTATGTTCACATTCATGTCTGAGGAAAAGAATGCTTTAATGGGACTAAATGCTATCTTGAAAATTATTTTGGAAAACTACACTTTATATCTAATTTAAATCATGATTTAATTTGAAACTCAATTACAAAACTATTTAAATAAACATCTTGGACAGTATCTTTTTTTATAGCTATTGGAATCAAAATGATATGAGAAATATAAAGAATTCTACTGGTTAACCAGTAGATATCTAGTAGATATGTTGGACTACTATTACCTGGACTTGATAGTCATTTATATATTATCCTGAAATCAAAAAATGTGTTAATCCTTCTACTCCTTGTTTGGAGCATCCTCAACCTTTTAAATATATACTTTTACATTTAAGACTATAAATGTTGACATACTTTCAAAAATATTTGTTTTGGGGAAAACGTATTTAATTTCTTTAAAAAAAAATCATATAATCATATATATTTTATTTTACTTTGATTTTACTATGATCCCCAAAAATGACCACATCCTGTCATTGAATGTTTTTACTCAAATATAAAATATACAGATATTTTTAAATAGAACCGTTTCTGGCTCAGGTTTCGGTCTTTCTAAACCGCGTCCAGAATGTGTTCAAATGCTAGACAACATTGCCTTAACGTGATGCTCACACAGACTCTTTAGGGGACTGCCATTTTTATTGGTGGACTTGCTGAGGTTCTAGAGTTAATTCTACCAAATTGGAGGCAAGTGAGTGTGTTAAATTCTGCCAATCAATAAAACATCCTCTATTGCACAGCGAAAGACAATTAATTATCAGTTCATTTATTGCCCGCCGCACAGTGCTAAATCACTCGGAAAGCCAGACAGATTTTTGCCGTTTAACATTTGTATCGATTCATTTGTCCGCTAA
This sequence comes from Anguilla pacifica, assembly GCA_039654925.1. Taxonomy (NCBI): domain Eukaryota; kingdom Metazoa; phylum Chordata; class Actinopteri; order Anguilliformes; family Anguillidae; genus Anguilla; species Anguilla pacifica. The sequence goes on from CM077288.1 coordinate 18,682,629, forward strand.
TTTCTCAACTGATCTAATAGAGATGTTTTCTTTTAGACGCAGATATAAACGCTGGCCATGGATTTATCATTCTAAGATTCGTCAGCATCCACATTTCACTGTTGTAAATATGGGGACCACGACTGTATTCCAATAGAATACCTCAATATTACAATAGCAGCCAATTGGAAATGGACATGGATTTAACAGCCTAAAAGGTCACAATGTTTAGATGTACCATAGAGCTGTGCAGTGGGGTAAGGACACAGATCCATTGCACAACTCTATGGTACATCTAAACCTGTACCGATATAGATCCACTAGTTACATGATTACACACCTCATTGGAAGGATGGAATCAGTCTTTTTAAAAAAATGCTTATTACGTAAGTGTTATAAGACGTGTAATCTTCAACTGTGCGGGTTCATGAACAGTGTAAGTTGTTTGAGTTCCACACTGCTTGCCTGCTGACAAGCACGTTTTGTCTGAAATGAGGTAATGCTAAGTACAGGAGGATATAAAAAACTGTTCTCATGTCATAGCCCAGGTAAGCATGGGTTGAATGTTATAATAATCTAATGATTCTTGGTAGCCATTTCAGCTCTCGTGATCACAAAATGGATGCTTTTCATGTGAAAAAGAGAAAACACAGCAAAAACACTGGATTCTATAGTTTAATAAATTCTGCTGACTATAGGATTGCCTGTTCCTGAGGTGTTGATGCACACACTTTTTCCTACACACTGCAAATTTGTCTTTCTCATTCACACAGATTCAGTTCAAACACACACACACACTAAGCAAAAAGCCTATTTCCTATGCTGCCTATGTCTTTGAGTACTAAGAAGAATCCCTGTGAAATTATTATTATTATCATTATTATTATTATCCAGTCGGGAGAGTTATGTGAACCCTGCTCCCCTGTCCCTTGTATCGCCAAATGCAGCTCTGTCCCCGCTGTACCCCACGCATCCAATTGACCCCCAATCCCATCTGCTGGGGACCGTAACATTACGAGATGCAACTGCTACGAGGCCCAGCCGCTGATGGCTTATCCTTGAATTCCAAAGTTCATTCATTATTAAATGCAGTGAAATGCAGCTTCAGGACGACTGGTGGTTTAACAGTACACAAGTTTCTCCTATTCCGCCTTTTTCTTTTTTCTTTTTGCAAATGGACCGCCATGCAGAACATCCCACAACGCATACATCAACACTGATGGAGTACATTTTACTCTCACAGAGCCTGCGGCCCGCGTTTCAGCACAGCCTGTGGTGAGCTCTGGGACAGACGCTCCGGCCGTTCGCACGGCTTCCTGTCTACCAGGAAAGACACGGGGGGGGGATCTGAGCATGTGCAGAGGAACCGTCAGCCCGTTCCCTCGGCATCCGTGAGCGGGCTTCCCTCAGTCACCCAGGAGACGAGCCTAGCCTCCTGAGGTCAGAGGTCATTTGCCCCCTGGCCGCAGCCTCCCAGGGAAACTGCCAGTCCTTTCAGCCCCAGTGCATTCTGGGAGCCAGAGGATCAGAAAGGCAGCCCTGTCTGCACACTCTGGAGGGATTGCATGGACCACCGGGACTCTACACGTGAGAGAGAGACAGAGAGAGAGAGAGAGAGAGAGAGAGAGAATGAGAGAGATTCTACAGATTCTACAGATATGTTTTTCAGAGAAATGGTGAGCATTTATGATCTATAACCGGGAGGATGGAAGAATATTTGTCTTTGAAGAAAGCCAAATGAATCCTGAATCATTTCATAATTATCCTATCCTACAGCAGTAATAGTTTAATTTTTTTAATTAATACATGCTTGTTTTTTTTTTGACTGCTAGTCATATTATTATTGCTGATAATTACTTTCTAATATTTCAGGCATTTTCTTCTTGTCAGTTCTTCCCATTACATTGTGTATTTCATTTACACAAAATTATCATCTAATATGGCCACTCTAATACTGCAATATTAATTGTGGCTGGTCATTATTTAAATTTGCAATTTGCACAAAACAATTATGCCAATAAAGCACTTTGATTTGAGAGAAAATTAGAATCAGAGAGTGAAGGAGGAGAAGAGAGCGACAGAACAGACAAAGGAGGCGAGAGAACGAGGCAGACAGAGTAGAGAAAAACAAAATGGAGGAGGCGATTTGTTGAGCAAGTTATTTGCGCACACAGTAGGTTTTTAATAAGGTTTTTAATGCTTGTTAAAATAGTGATTGAGAATCTGCAACACAAATGCCTCTGTCATGCAAGTGAAGCTCCTTTAATTGAATTGAGAAGGAAGAGAATGAGAAAGAGAAATAGAGATGGAATGAGAGAGTTAGTGTGAGAAGGGAGTGGAAACAGCCTGGATATATTTATTATCGTTGGCATTATTGCAGGATTGTCCTCACTTTATGTCAAGATGAGCAACTCAAGGTTTTTTGCCTGCATCATCGGTTATTGTTTACATTTGGATGATATCTGCATATTATTGTCATGCTAATAAAGCATTTTCAACTGAAACGGACTGAACGATTGTGGTCTGTTCCTAATTATCTTCTTATTTATGTAGTCTCGTCTTGTCATCCATTATCGTTTACTATGCAAATACGTGCTATTATCAAGTTATCAGGTATTATGTCACTGTTTTAGTGATTGTGTTTTATATTTTACACTGTTTCGCTTTTGCATTGTGAGGTCAGTGAATCCCTATTTAATTTTCAATATGAATTTGAGAGCTTAACATTTCATCTAAGTTCATATTTTTTCTCATAATGAATTAGCCAAGTTTTTCTGGAAATGAAGTCCAATCGAGTGAATCCAGAAGCGGAGCAAAACCATCAACTGGCTGTGCACTATAGAGAGTACAGACAGATATATGGAGCATGCAGGTTTTCATTCCAGCCAATCACTGCACCTGCTGATTTCACTAATTAACACACCTTCAACCAGAGAGGAGGAGCTAATTAGTGAAATCAGCAGGTGAAGTGATTGGTTGGAATGAAAACCTGCATACTCTCTGCCCTCCATTGCATGACTGGGCACCACTGCAATAGACTGCACAATGTTAAAAATCTGCTTAAAGTCAGCGAAACCACAATACCAATAAGCCTACCTCATATAGGTGTGTCAATCACGTCCGTTATCAGCTCATCCCGATGGTATAAGGATCAGCGGATCTGCACAACAGCTGCAGGGAGAAGATGATGAAAAGAGCAGTGATTGGTTGCTGTGGTTAGTTACTATGGGCAGCAGCGGTGTGTCTGGAGTCTTGGATCAGGGCCTCTGCATGAACAGATTATCTGTCCTTTTGGTGTGTGGATGGACCAGCATCGCAGCCACAGTGAATGGAATTGACCATCCAGTTGAGTACGGGATCTAGCAGTGAAGATCACAAGCCATGAATGCACACGCACCTGTGTCTATTGCACATATGCTTAGAGAGAGATTTCCATACACAAACACACAGACATGAACATCCATTATATCCAGCACATTATACTCAGCAATATACATTGCACACAGTACTGAAATTCTGCAATATGTGCACACACAGAAAAAACACACGCACACAGTAAACCACGTTGTGCACCCATTCACAGTTTTTGGCAAGTGACTGGCAAAAAAAATGTTGTGATTGAATTTATCCTTTCAAGAGGTCCCGGGAACAAATGTCTCAATCACATGACAAAATGACCAACCACTGGCTCACACACTCAACGAACAAGAGACCTCTGCCAAAAGGCAGGTGTATGTTTTATGTACAGCCACAAGAGGGAGCTCTTCAGTCATCTTTAACCATCCATCTACGCATTCGGAAGGTGAGATTTTAAACGGCTTAGTGTGATCCAAAAACCTGCCCAACTGTCAAGACTTAAATTCATCCTTGCACGCCCGCACACCGAAATACACAAGTACATACAACACAGAAGTGCACTGTATGATGCACAAAAATGTAACTACAAATATTTTTTAAAGTGTATTTGACCTGGTCAAATCAATTTCTATGGAAAGCAGAAAAATATGGAAACGTTCAGTTTAAAACATCTTTAATAAAGCATACAATCAACAAAACATTTACTTAAGGCAGACCAGCCAGGAAATCAGAAAGGAGAAATAATTTTGCAGCTGGTCTTAATCTCCAGAAACCGAAATAGAAAATTATAGACGAAATGCGGTTCTATAAACAAAAAGACTGAAAAACTCGAAACGGCATGATATGTTAAAGCTGAATCCTAAACAGAGCCCGACGGTAAGCAAAGAATTATTCGCCGTTGCCACTAAAGCGGAGTGTATAGGCGCCTGCATGCGCGCGTGTGTACACACATATCCGCATGTACATTTGCGTATGTTAGCATGTACGTGCATGCGCATAATGTAGGCGTGTTTTTATATGCGGCCATGGGGTTTGTGCAAGTTCATGGTGTGTCGCTCGTCTATGCGCGTGTGTACATCTGTGCGCGCGAGTTAGCGTGTGTGTATGTGTGTGTGCGTGTGTGCTTTAAGCAATAAAAACTGAGAAAGGCTGAAACACTTTTGCTCACTGGCTCTTGCTAATTTGTTCTGCCCTGCACACTCCGAGCAGTCCGTTAAAAAACAAAAACAAAAAAAGGAGACCATGTTCTATTGAAGTCCTGGAAACTATGAAAGCTTTCAGCAGAAAATAAATAACAAAAAACAGCTTAGTGGCTCTGGGGGTTAATTCAGCCCTTTAAAGGTGTGCTGTGGGTGCGCGGGTTGCACGGACCGCAGACAGGAAAGCAAAAAGCCACGTAACACAAAAAAAACGAGCCACACAGTAAGTGCGGAGCCAGGCGGCACCGGGTCCCTTTTACATCCGTCCGTCAAACGTGCCGGCGGTGACGAGACAACCGAGCCGCTCCGGCCGCGTGCAGGCGGGGAGGGAAGGATGCGGGGCTGACGTGGGCCGACGCGGAGCGACCCCCCCCCCCCCCCCCCGGCGAGAGACTCATCACTGCCGAGGGCAAGATCGCACTGGCGCGTCATCGTCTGTTTCTTCAGTGCGACTGAGAGGGCAAAAGAAAGTTAAACTGCTGATGTCTGCCCTCCCATTCAGGGGAATAGGAAAAACAGAGGGAGATTAATGCGCGAGCTGTGAGGAGACGCTATTCTCCGTTAGCTTCCGCGCGTTTGAAGCCACACAGCTTTCCCCAGGTAGCCTAGCTACGAGTCTCCTCGTGTTCTAGCGGCAGCAGCGACACATAACACACCACTGGTCAGGTGACAGAACAAGACAAGCCCACTGGACAGGAGACACAGTAAGACAACAAGCTCATTGGTTAGGTTTCTGAACAAGACATCAGCCAATTGGTGGGGTGACAGAGCAAGACAACAGCTCATAGGCAAGACAACATAAGACAAAAGCAGCCTATTGGTTATGAGCACCGTCAGCTGATGTGGGTGGGGGGGTGGTTGGTGGGGGGGCAGCTAGGGTGGCACATTTTACATCAACACATTTCATTGCCCCTCAAACTCAACCTCATTTCCAAAAAAAAGTTAACTTCCGAGACAGAGAATGAAAAAAAAAGAAAAAAAAGAATCGAGACTGACGAAGAGAGTCTTGCATCGAACGAAGAGCTGGAGACTCTTTTCTCTTATAGAAGGCCGCGGCTGCAGAAGGTACTGTGTGTTTGGCCGTTATCGGGAGGGTTGCCGTGGAAACGCGTCGGAGTGGGCGGGGCAGGGGCGCGTGTCCGTCTCACAGGCCCCTCCCTGTTTGCTGTCGTCTGAGATGGCAGGGCTGGCTCGGTGTGGAGGGCTGGGCGGGGCGCGGGCACACGGAGGCGGGGCACGGGCGGGGCCTGTTGGGTCCTGACCCGCCTCAGTGGGTTTTCTTGGTCCAATTGAGGTCGTCGCTCCGGGGCTTCTGCCCCGTGACCCTTTCAATGAGCCACTCCATCCTCCTCCAGAACCCTAAACAGTCCAGGGGGTAATTCAGCCAGCCTGGGGAAAGGAGGGAGACAGTGAGGAGGAGAGGGATGAATATTCAGCTCAAACATCACAAACCAAAATACAGAATTTCACAGAGAATTAAAAAATTTCTTTACATTGCACTCCATCATTACTCTGTCAATGAAGGGATGAAAAAAGATAAGAGGATGACAGAGGTTAGGGTTTGATGAGAAAAATTTGGAAGAGAGCAGAAATAAGTGGATGAGAGAGAAGAAAAAGTGATTGTGATAAACAGATAGACAGAGGAGCTGATGAAGCTCATCAAGAAATCACAATAAGCCACAATGTACAATTACAGTGGCAGCACAGCTGAAAATATTTACTAGGGATGCAAACTGTGAAAGTTCAAAGAAACTCCGTCAAAGAAAGAGAGAGAGAGAGAGTGGGAGAGAGAGAGACCTTTGATTCTCCTTTATTTAACAGTTAAAAGTGAACACACAATTCTTAGTTATCCAAAATAATCAAAGAGAAATAAATCAATGGAAAATCGAGAGAGAGAGAGAGAGAGAGAGAGAGAGAGAGATCGGTCATCTGACTGGTTAAGGTGCTGAACAGTTAAAATTAAAGAGAAGCGATTGACATGTCACGGTGATGAAAGATAAAACGCAGGATCTGGTGAGGAGAAAGTGGTGAGGATAAACGGAGGAGTGGAGAAAGAGTGCAGAGAGATGAAAGAGGTACAGTTAACAGGAAGATCGGAGAGATGGAGCAACGGGGGGTTGGGGGGGGGGGGCTCAGCGGAAACAGGGAGTCCAAAACAAGGGCACAAATCACAAGAGACGCGTACGTACGTGTGCACACACACACACGCACACACACACACACACACACAGGCTACCCAGCAGCAATAAACACAGCACCTCCCCACAGCACCCTCTCCCAGGAGACAGATAGGAAAGCTGCCTTCACCTAGAGAGAAATGCATACATATTAACATACACACTGCACACTGTACACACACACACACACACACACACACACACACACGCTGCGTACATACCCCCAGATGAAAGGGGAGATACGCTTCTCACACAGGCCTGGGATATGAACAGACACAGGCTCCCACAAGGACTGTGTACCAAAGCCAGCTATACCTCTCTCACACACACACACACACACACAAGCACACACATGCACACACACATACATACACACACAAGCGCGCACACACACACACACACACATGGACACACACACACACACACAAGCACACACATGCATGTGCAAACAACACACACACGCACACACATAAAGCTGAAGAAATAGGGGCAAACACAGCAGAGACCAGGAGCCAAAACACAAAGGCCCAAATCGCAGGAGACAGACACACACGTGCAAGCAGGCACACCGCACATACGCACACGCACAGGGAACAGCCAAACACCCATCACACACACGCAGACACGCTCAAACATGCACATGCACGCACTGCATCCCCGTCACGCACACTCGCACACGCACAATACACAGTGCACACACACAGAAATAGTCACACCTGAAATTGTTATTACACGCTCACGCACGCACGCGCGCACAGAGCTGCTCTCCGGGCCCCGTGGAGAGGAACGCGGCCCCGTCGCGCCGTCTGATGCCTGCTCTTTGTCCCGCTCCCGCCCCCCCCCCCCCACCCCCCACGCAGGCCCATTTGTTGGAGCAGACAGCAGGTTAGCATTAAATATACATGGAAGGTTGTCAGCAACAAAGGCAGCACCGCCCCCCCCCCACCCCCCCCCCCCCCCCCCCCCCCCCCCCCCCGACCCACCCCTCCCCAAACCCCCCACCCCTGGAGACCGAGGCAGGTTGGGGTACGGGGGAGGGTGGTGGAAGAGCGGCGAGAACGCGGTCCCTAACACTTAACACATCCCCCCCCCCACCCTTCATCTCATCACAGCCATACAGACTGAGGTTAGGGACTGTGGGGGAAATGGAACCCCCACACATCTGTCCTCTATGGAGGGACCAGGTGACACACACACACACACACACTCACACACGCACACGCACTCACACTCACACTCACACGCACTCACACTCACACGCACTCACACGCACTCACACTCACACGCACTCACACTCACACACACACTCACACACACACGCACACACTCACGCACACGCACACGCACACGCACACACACACACACTCACACGCACACGCACTCGCACTCACACTCACACACACACACACACACTCACACACACACTCACACTCACACTCACACACACACACACACACACACACTCACACACACACACTCACACTCACACTCACACTCACACTCTCACACACACACACACACACACACACACACACACACACACTCACACTCACACTCACACTCACACTCACACACACACACACACACACACACACACACACACACTCACACGCACACGCACACACACACTCACACTCACACTCACACTCACACACACACACGCACACACACGAAAGTGCTCGCTGACAGGTCCTTAGACACGGAGCGTGGTGAACGTTTTCCCGCCTCTACAGAGAAGAGAAGCCCCTCCCACTTTCTGCCCATATGGAGGTCATTGACATAACACCGCCCACATTGGGTGCAAAGCAGGGATCTAAAAAAAAAGACCACACACACTTCTCTGATTGGTCAGTAACGAAGAGCCAATCCAGCAGACCCAACTGTGGTGATATCACAGCCCGAGAATGACAGGGTTGGCTTTTGCTCAAAGTTATTATGACATCATGGCATTTGAATGGATTGGAACAGATGTGTGCGCATCGAAAAGTCAGTTCAGAGAGCCTTGAGTTCAAATTTAAATCCAAAATACAAGCCGATTTTTTTTTGTCAGGGAGCTTATCACTGTGTATTTACACTAATCTCCCGCATCCCAGCATACAAAGCTTAACTTTGGGGGGGGGAACCTCCGGTAACCCAGCATGCCCTGGAATAATGAGACTACAGTGATGCAGTGACACATCTTGCAATTGGGGGACAGAACCTTTGGCATCCCAGCAAGCTTCAGAGCAGTGGTCTCAAACTCAGTGCCATGGAGGGCCGTGTGTCTGCTGGTTTTTATTCCAGCCTCAGATCTTGATTATATAATAGGTTCAATAATTTGCTGAATTAGGGATGCAGGTTTGCACATAATGGTGACCCGACGTCTATGGTGGCCCGCATTGCCTAGATAAAAACTTGCTTATATTCTGTGCTTCGATGCAGTTAAATGCACATGGCTGAATGAGAAACTGGACTCAATTAAGGCAGCATTAATTGGTTGGTATGAAAACCTGCATACACACGGCCCTCCATGGCAACGAGTTTGAGACCACTGCTTTAGAGCATTGACCCTACAGTGACATACAAGCAGCTCTAGTGGGTAACACCTCCAGTGCCCCAGCATGCACTGTGGTATTGTGCCTGTTGTACGGCAGTTGTGGATCTAATGAATAGACCCCCTCCATGCCGGCATACACTGTGGCGCAGCACCTGTACAATATATGCAGCAATAGGTCTCACGAATGAAGACCTATCCCAGCATGCAGTGCAGTGCTATACCTGTGGTTCAGCAGTAGTAGGTCTCGTGGGGGGACACCTATCCCAGCATGCAGTGCTGTACCTGTGGTTATGCAGTAGTAGGTCTAATGGATGAAGACCTATCCCAGCATGCAGTGCAGTGCTATACCTGTGGTTCAGCAGTAGTAGGTCTCGTGGGGGGACACCTATCCCAGCATGCAGTGCTGTACCTGTGGTTATGCAGTAGTAGGTCTCCTGGGGGGACACCTATCCCAGCATGCAGAGCTGTACCTGTGGTTATGCAGTAGGAGGTCTCCTGGATTGAAGACCTATCCCAGCATGCAGTGCTGTACCTGTGGTTATGCAGTAGTAGGTCTCACAGATGAAGACCTATCCCAGCATGCAGTGCAGTGCTAAACCTGTGGTTATGCAGTAGGAGGTCTCCTGGATTGAAGACCTATCCCAGCATGCAGTGCTGTACCTGTGGTTATGCAGTAGTAGGTCTCATAGATGAACACCTATCCCAGCATGCAGTGCAGTGCTAAACCTGTGGTTATGCAGTAGGAGGTCTCCTGGATTGAAGACCTATCCCAGCATGCAGTGCAGTGCTGTACCTGTGGTTATGCAGTAGTAGGTCTCGTGGGGGGAGACGTGGTGGATTCGGTGGTGTTTCCGGGGCAGGACCACGTGGCAGTCCTGCAGCATGGTCACCCACAGCGGCAGGCCGAAGTAGGAGTGCGACCACTTGTGGATCTGGTTGGTCATGGTGACGAAGACCGCCAGTGCGAAGACGAAGCACTCCCAAGGGTAGGACTCCGCAAGGGCATCTGGGAAATCGGAGACAAAAAGGAGTGAGAGACAGGCAGTGCCAGAGAGAAATGCAAGGATATGCAGAGAGAAAAAACTAAAATTAAGTGACAAAAGAAAAAGGGAGAACACTCCTTTATATCACAGGTACATTATGAACCTTTGAATTTGAAGGTCTGTAGTGATGCGGTACCGACACTATGGAGTCACTACGCAAGGGCATCTGGGAAGGTCTGTAGTGATGCGGTACCGACACTATGGAGTCAGTACTGTGACACTGTACATCTTACTGTTATGTGGCATAACAGTAAGATGTACAGTGTCACAGTACTGACCGTTAGAAATATGGTAAATAACAGTTGTGAATACAATGATACAGTGCAGACACCATAAAGCTAAGTATATAACAGTAGAGTGTGCACTGAGGCAGTACTGACACTGGAGAGCTGGTACAGTAGAGTGTGCACTGAGGCAGTAGTGACACTGGAGAGCTGATATATAACAGTAGAGTGTGCAATGATGCAGTACTGACACCATAAAGCTAAGTATATAACAGTAGAGTGTGCACTGAGGCAGTACTGACACTGGAGAGCTGGTACAGTAGAGTGTGCACTGAGGCAGTAGTGACACTGGAGAGCTGATATATAACAGTAGAGTGTGCAATGATGCAGTACTGACACTGGAAAGCTGATATATAACAGTAGAGTGTGCAATGATACAGTGCAGACACCATAAAGCTAAGTATATAACAGTAGAGTGTGCACTGAGGCAGTACTGACACTGGAGAGCTGGTACAGTAGAGTGTGCACTGAGGCAGTACTGACACTGGAGAGCTGGTACAGTAGAGTGTGCACTGAGGCAGTACTGACACTGGAGAGCTGATATATAACAGTAGAGTGTGCAATGATGCAGTACTGACACAGGAAAGCTGGTATAAGACAGTAGAGTGTGCAATGATGCAGTACTGACACCATAAAGCTGAGTATATAATAGTGGAGTGGGCAATGAGGCAGTACTGACACTGGAGAGCTGGTATAGAGCAGTAGGTCGGTGGTGACGCAGTGCAGGATTCTCCACATTCTCAGGGTGTCCATTACTGAGTGCAGAGTCTGGGCTGTGATACGAGGCACAGCCCTCTAGCCCCCGTGGGCTTGGGTTACCCCTCAGAGGAGGTAAGTTAATGACTGGGGGTGGATTACGCCGTCAGTCCATCTGGAACACCCTGCTCCCCTCCCGTACGCCGCGCACACAACCCAAAACGACTAGCGCCGCAAGGTTAGCGCCTGTCTGTCGCCCCCTGGGTGACCCCTGACCTTACCTGGGCCCTGAGAAGAGATCAAAGTGTATCGTATATGCAGTCTCCCCGTCTAACTGATGGGCCATGCGCTTCCTCAATGACAAGATGCTATTTCATGAGAGCGTGGAATGTGCATCTGTGTGTGTGTGTGTGTGTGTGTGTGTGAGTGACTGAGAGGGTGTGTGTATGTGTGTGTGAGAGAGAGAGAGAGAGATAGTGTGTGTTTGTGTGTGTGTGTGTATACATAGTGATATCGGTGTAGCCTGTGTATACCTGTCTGTGTGTGTGTGTGTGTGTCTTTGTCTGTGTAGGGACCCCGGTGTTGTCAGTGTATTTATGTGTGTGTGTGTGTCTGTGTGTCTGTGCGAGTGCTTGTGTGTATGGTGTGTGGTGTGTGTGAGCGTGTGCGTATGGTGTGTGGAGTGTGTGCGCAGTGACTCCAGCACTGGCAGCGTGTTTGTGTGTGGTGAGTGTGCGCGGTGTGTGTCTGTGCGAGTGTGTGTGCGTACGTAGCGACTCCAGCACTAGCAGCGTGTTTGTGTGTGGTGAGTGTGTGCGGTGTGTGCGGCGTGTGTCTGTGCGAGTGTGTGTGCGCGCGTAGCGACTCCAGCGCTGGCAGTGTGTTTGTGTGAGTGTGTGCGGTGTGTGTGGCGTGTGTCTGTGCGAGTGTGTGTGTGCGCGCGTAGCGGCTCCAGCGCTGGCAGTGTGTGTTCAGGACCCCTCCGCGGCCCGGCCCGTGCCCTCTGACCTGGCGAGTGGGACAGGAACTTGTAGGCCATGCGCGCCAGGGGCAGGATGGTGATCATGCAGTTGTCCCCGTTGGTCTCGATGAAGTCGTGGCGCGTGATGGCGGTCGGGTCGATGTGGTGCTCCCGGAACGGCCGGATAAACGCCTGAGCGGGGGGGGGGGGGGAGGGAGGGAGGGAGGGAGAGGGGGAGGAAGGAGAACGACGAGCGGAGGGAGGGAAAGGGAGGGAGGCGGGGAAGAGAGAGAGGAGTGTTGGTGGGACTTGCGGGGGAGCGCATTTTCATACCGTTTTCCCATTTGCGGAGTGAAGTGGGCTCGGCGGTCCGTATGCTAAGCATCGATTCCTGAGAGCGGGCGTCGTTTCCCGCTAGCGTCCCCGCCTGAGCCGCGTACCCATTTCGGAATTAAGGCAATTTCGGAGGCGGGGAAGGCGACGGGCTCGGAGGCCGCGGGACGGCAGGAGCGGACACGCCCGGCTAGCGCGCGACGCCGCCGCGAAGCTGCGCCGGAACATTGTGTTTTCGCGTCTCTCTCCGGAACGAGGAGGGGGCGGGCGGGCGGGCGGGAGGGAGGGCGCGGTACGCCAGAAACGGCGGCTCAGCCGCCGCCTCACGTCCGGCCAATAAAGCGCGCGGAGACGAGCGGGCGCCGCCGCCGCCGCCGGCCCGGCGGTGAACGGGGCCGGGCGCCGAGCCGCGGATGGGCCGTCGCCGTGACGACGGCGCTCGGGAGGCGGGGCGCCCCGCCGGCGGCCCGCGGGTCTCCGCAAAGCGAAAAGCGGGCGGGGGGGGAGGGGTCCCGAGGACGCGCGCGAGAAAGCGAAAGAACATTGGAGAGCGGGGGCCAATTTATTTTCGGCGAGCGGAGAGAGAGAGAGAGAGAGAGAGAGAGAGAGAGAGAGAGAGAAATAATGACGATTCGGGGCTGGGATTACGGCGCGCGCGGCGTCTCGTCCACGGAAGGCCATTATCCGCCGCTGGCGAGGCGGGGCGGGGCGGGGCTCGCGCGTATCTGAGGAGGCCCGAGCGTCCGCCGCGGGACGGCGGGAGGCGTCCGCGGAGATCCCGACAATTATCGCTCTCCCGCCCCCCCTCCTCCTCCTCCCGCCCACCCGCCCCCTCCTCCTCCTCCTCCTCCTCCTCCGGGCTGTCCGGCAGATTAAAAGACTTCCACCACCTCGCTACTAATCCCACACCGTTTAGCCTCTGCCCCTGTCCCTCCTACGCAAAACGGAGGGCCTGTATCGCTCCCATCGCCTGGCAACACCCTCCTCCTCCTCCTCCTCACCGGCCTAGCCCCCCCCCCCCCCCCACTCCCGCCCCCCCTGCTCATCCAAGGAATTTTTGACAAGAGCAGCCATCAAAGGTCCCTTTTGATTCGCGCGAGGACGTCTAATCACCGTCATTACGGATTCTCCCACAAGTCCCGGCTTCCTGTCGGAGACGCTAGCGCTAATGACAACGCTAACCGCCGCCTTTAATCTCCCAGAAATCCCTACTAAAAGCCCAAAACTCTCGCCCACGCCCCTCACTAAACCTCTCACCCCCCCTCCCCCCTCCTGCCCCCAGAGTACTTCTGAAACCCCCGCTCACTCGCCGGCTCGAAGGGGAGGCGGCTATAATTACGGGGGGGGGGGTGGGGGAGGGCGGCCTATCCCAGACCAGCGAGCTGAGGGAGGCCAGACCTTCACAGCAGGGGTTCGAGAGAGGCACGCCGCAGCTGCCGAGCTCCGACTCTGGGGTGGGTGCGCGGGGCGGGAGGGGGAAGGGAGGGGGGGGGGCTCTGGCCGGACTGTTAATGGGGTGCAGCTGCTGGTTTCGGTCCCTCGCTTCTCCAGGGCCGCCTGGGACCAGAGACTCTCCCCCTCTCATAAACCAAGTCCAAAGATGCTCCCCTCATAAACCAAGCCCAGACCGCACAGATATATTATGATGTCACAGCGTATAAATTACACTGTCCTAATCTGGAGGCGTGCGGCTCCGTTCCTGGAGGGCAGGTGTGTGCACGGATTATTGTTCCAACCCATGGTCTTGACTTAAGAAATGCATTCAAAGAGCACACATACATGTCTTCACATGTAGCTTAAAAAGAAGTGTGAATAAGTAACCGAGTTAGCTGATTAAATAATTAGGAACAGAAGTCGGTACAAAATCCCGATACGGATCCACCCAGGATGTGAACCCCTGCCCTAGCCTGTAAGTTGCACCTTCAGCTGGATTTGCCAGCCCAGAGGTAGCCGCAGAGATGCCTGAGGAACAGCAGGACCCCGAGCGAGTAGCATTATGCCTGCGGCCCGAACTGAGATTCAAAGACCATAATCACTTCCGCGATTATGAAACACGAAGCACATCCATCTTAGGCCGGCGTCCCGTAAAAGCAGTGAATTCACCGCGTCTGTTTGTAACATCAGTAATCTATCACACTCCATTTCAAAGGCAGCACTCCACTATATGCGCACGATGCAAGACGCAATCTGTCATATGTACAGCATCAAGTGTGGTGCTAAAGGCTGCCAAAAAAACCAAAAAGGCTTGTAAGAACTGTAAATGTAGCACTAAAAGTAACAAACAGTGCTAAAAAGAGACAACATAAAATAATAATTTAAAAAACAACAGCGGAGAACAAAATGAATTTAACAATACAATAGTGTACTGAAAGATTTGAAACACTGCAAGGTGTTGTTAAAGACCTGAGGTAAGGCACTCCATAAATATTCTGTAACATCCATATTTATACAGTAATAACGTTCACTAAAATACTCCACTGTAAAAGCATTACTTTGCTACACTGCAACAGTGTAAAAGCAATAGCCATCTTCACCATACCAGCAGTGCTGTCTGTGAGTACAGCATGCTACGACAGCCGTAAAACTAGCGCTTGTACTTACACTGTAATACCAGAGCTTCCACACACAGTGCAGGGCTCCATACGCCGTACGGCAAATTCAGCTCCGTACTGCAATGTGCAGCACGGTGAGAACAGTCGTGACACGCTAAAAACAAGCCCCCGTAGTTCCAGCCCCGCCCCCTCAGTGGTAACACCGATACCCCTGCAATACTCAATACGCCGCACCGCGCAGCTAAACCATAAAACCTCTGCTCTTAATCACTGAACCGGGCCCAGCCGCTCACTCAGTCTTTTATTCTATTTTCTGGGGTCTGATGAAACAGTCGCGCGCTAAAGCGACCGAACGAAAATGTTTTTCGCCGGTGGGGGTGGGGGGTTGGGGGGGGGGGGGCGGGCAGGCGCGGGCGCGTGCGAAGCAGAGCCGAAGCGGTAACTGGCGGGAAAGGAGGCCCCGCCCCGCCCCGCGTTAAACTGACGCCCCTGCGGTAGAGGGGACGAGCCCGCGTCCAGCAGGGTGGCGGTGTCTGCAGGGGACTCTGTGCTTCGCTTTCAATCAGGAGCCAATCAGGAGCGCTCGGGCGCCAGAACGCACCGGAAAACCGACGGACGCCGCGGCCCGCCGAAGCTGAACTCCGCCGCTCCCGCGTCTGCTCGGTAAAACCTGTTCGGCAAAACCAGCGCTCTGCCTACAGACCTGGGCCAAACACGCATTTGCTTTGGATTCAAATACTTTTCTGTGCTCTACTGCTCTTGCCTGGTGTAACTGAGCCTGCCAGTATCACCGGAAGGCGGGGTTTGCACTTTTCGAGAGCATTTCATTGGTCCCGATACACCAGACAAGATCAGTAAAGCGTAGAAAGGTATTTGAATCCAAAACAAATGCGTATTTGACCCAGGGCTGTCAGCCACGGTAAAGGCGGTAACAACGTGACCCGTGAACCGTAACGTACGGAATTAGCGCCGTTACCGAGGTATAGACAGTCGCTGTATTTAGCCGTGAACCCGCTAGCCCCTCCCCAGCCCCCAGCCCCCAGCCCCCAGCCCCCTCCCCAAAGTGTCCCAGTCAGCAAGGAGTATAAATACATACAGACAAATGACCCAGGAGAGCCCCGCTACCTGGCTGACAGAGCAAAGGGCCACAGAGGCTCTTTAATTGGGGTACGAGTGTGTGACCAGGTGCCGGGCGCACATTAATCCTACCCCCCATTCCATTGGGCAGCGAGTGTGTGTGTGTGTGTGTGTGTGTGTGTGGAGTGGGACGGGGAGGGGGAGGGGGAGAGGGGGGTCCCCGTATAGAGAGGCCAGGGAGATCTCAGGGGGAGGGGCTGACATTTCGCTGTCACCAGTCATGGGGTGGAGAAGGGGGTCGGTGGGGAGTTAGGAGTTAGTGCGAGTCTCGGCGAGTTCAATTAAGCAGACACTAACGAGGCAGGCTAGCGGGCCTTCGTTAACAATATTAACGAGCCTGGCAGAGGTTGGGGCCTGCAGGGACCTCTGAGTCCAGCGCTCAACTTGCGGGGGGTGTGGGGGTGCGGGGGGGTTGGGGGGGATGGGGGTGGTCAGCTGGGTTTGGGCAGGATCAGCTGGAGTTGATCAGATGCTGTTCTAGAGGGAACAACTTCACGTGCGTGTGTGCGCACGCACACAGACGCGCACACACGTGCACACACACAGACACACCAGTGTGTGCACAAGCTCACAACCTTCACCCAAACAGCGATGCATTTGTTCCTCCTCATAAATACACCTGGGCACATGAACCAATATGTTATAGTACTAGCAACACATCCAATAATAATGTCAGCTTCTGTTAGTTAAAGCTGTCAATTTTGATTAGTAGCAAGCACAGTAATGTGGATCTCTGATCAGTGGTCATCACAGTAATGCTGATCTTTGATTAGCAGTAAACACATTAATGCTAATCTTTGCTCAGTAGTAAACACAGTAATGCTGATCTCTGATCAGTGGTCATCACAGCAATGCTGATCTCTGATCAGTGGTCATCACAGTAATGCTGATCTTTGAATAGCAGGAAACACAGTAATGCTGATCTCTGATCAGTGGTCATCACAGTAATGCTGATCTTTGAGTAGCAGGAAACACAGTAATGCTGATCTCTGATCAGTGGTCATCACAGTAATGCTGATCTTTGAGTAGCAGGAAACACAGTAATGCTAATCTCTGATCAGTGGTCATCACAGTAATGCTGATCTCTGATCAGTGGTCATCACAGTAATGCTGATCTTTGATTAGCAGGAAACACAGAAACGCTGATCTCTGACCAGTGGCTAGCATGGTGAGGAAATCAATGGTGCTCAGAGGTGTCACGGAGGGAGCTGTGTGTCACATCCTGCCACAGCGCTCACCTTTCCAAGAACAGGTATGTCTACAGAGCCCCAGGTGTCTGCAGCCCAATGAACCACGCCAGAGGCGAAGTCTGCCGTCACAATCCCAGCAACTACGGCAGAGAGAGTGAGAGATTACACAAGCTAGCATACACAAACACCACACACACATATCTGTACTCTGTTCACATGTTTATTCAATGTTTGTTCTAATTCATGCTTTGGCAATATGTATATATGGACATCATGCCAATAAAGCTCATTTGACTTTTTTTGAGAGAGAGAGAGAGAGATTCATTTAATCAGATTTGTTACCGTTACATATTGTTCACAATAATTTTACTAGTAATAAAATACGTGATATATCAGCACAACAGGATATGACACATTAAGTAAACAACTATTTAAATGAAGCTGGATAGAACTAAACTGGACTATCAGTAAAGAGACAGAGCTGAAAGAGAAATAAAGCCAGAAAGGGCATTTATGAACAGAGAAAAGGAAAGTTCCGGAAGAGCGTGCCGAAACTCACAGACGCCGAAGATGATTCTGTAGATGTGCGCTGTGGAGAAATTGAGCAGCAGGAAGAGGAAGTTGACGCTGAAGAGAGAGAGGCAGAGAACCACGCTGACCCACTCCTGCAGGCGCTTGCCTGGGGAGGACACAGCGTCACATTAGCGGTGTGCGCACGGTCCCTGCCACATCAGCAGGGTGCATACGGCACAGTCACTTCCGTTACACCTAAAAACACATCAGTACTGGGCACAGAGTCCTTCCGTCACACATAACAACACTGTCAACACTATACACAGTCCCTGCCACATCAGCAGGGTGCATACGGCACAGTCACTTCCGTTACACCTAAAAACACATCAGTACAGGGCACAGAGTCCTTCCGTCACACATAACAACACTGTCAACACTATACACAGTCCCTGCCACATCAGCAGGGTGCATACGGCACAGTCACTTCCGTTACACCTAAAAACACATCAGTACTGGGCACACAGTCCTTCCGTCACACATAACAACACTGTCAACACTATACACAGTCACTGCCACATCAGCAGGGTGCATACAGCACAGTCACTTCCGTTACACCTAAAAACACATCAGTACTGGGCACAGAGTCCTTCCGTCACACATAACAACACTGTCAACACTATACACAGTCACTGCTGTCACGCTCAATAAGACCACATCAGCAGTGACCGTGTTGACCGTTGCGTGTAACAGAGGGACTGTCCATGCCAGCAGGGCACAAACAGTCAGCGTCATGTACACAGTCACTGTTGTTACTAAGTTACACCACATCAGCACCAAATGCAGTCATGGGACCACATGGGACCTCGCTGGTGGAATGACCTCCCCGTGGCGGTCAGAACAGCAGAGAATCTAACTACCTTCAAAGGCAGACTAAAGACTCATCTCTTCAGGCTGCACCTCTCCCCACCCCTCCCTAGCCTATAGTTTAGCTCAATGTACCTAGTTAGGCTAATACGAGCACGTTGGTTTTTATTTGGCAGGATTGTTTGTCTGATTCTGATTAGGAAAATGTGATTTCAGTGCTAGTTTGCACTTGGCAGGATTGTTTGTTTGCTGAACAGGTTACTCTACAGGGTTGGAGTCCTGATCTATGTGGTCACTTCTGGCACTACGATCCACTTCGCTCTAGTGTGTTTCTTTTGCACCTCTGCACCTTGATCTAATGCACTTGTTGTACGTCGCTCTGGATAAGAGCGTCTGCTAAATGCCTGTAATGTAATGTAATGTAATGATGACACAGCCCTCATAAGCTCCCTCCACAGTAAAAAACGCGTCTGTGAGCGCTCGTGCGTATGAGTGTGTGTGAGAGCACGCTCGGGTGCGAGTGGCCTTGCGCGCACCTGACCGCATGAGGTCGTGGCAAGCGTGCAAGTGTACGAGTATGTGAATGCGTAAGAGTGTGTGTGTGTGTGTGTGTGTGTGTGTGTGTGTGTGTATCTCTGCAGCATTAGGGACAGTGCTGTAGTATAGTTAACGCAGGGAGTGTTACTGCAGGCTGGGGTCAGGGGGAGGGAGTGGACAGGGCTGTAAGTGTACGAGTTTGAGAATGGGTAAGTGTGTGTGCGTGAGTGTGTGTGTGTGTGTGTGTGTGTGCGTGAGAGTGTGTGTGTGTGTGTGTGTGTGTGTGTGTGTGTGTGTATCTCTGCAGCATTAGGGACAGTGCTGTAGTATAGTTAACGCAGGGAGTGTTACTGCAGGCTGGGGTCAGGGGGAGGGAGTGGACAGGGCTGTAAGTGTACGAGTTTGAGAATGGGTAAGTGTGTGTGCGTGAGTGTGTGTGTGTGTGTGTGTGTGTGCGTGAGAGTGTGTGTGTGTGTGTGTGTGTGTGTGTGTGTGTGCGTGAGTGAGTGAGTGAGTGAGTGAGTGTGTGTGTGTGTGTGTGTGTGTGCGTGTGTGGAGTGGACAGGGCTGTAGCCGCGCCGCTGGGCCCAAACCGCGGCTCTGCTGTAGGGGAGACGGGGACAAATGGCACCAATAAAGAGGGGCTGAATTATTCAGCACCCTGCTCTTCCAGCTACCGCCACCAGCTCCTCCCTCTGAGAGCAGCCCTGACCGCCAACCCTGCCTTCTTTCTTTCTTTCATTCTCACTACCTCCCTCTCAGCCCCATCCCTCCCTCCCTCTCAGCCCCATCCCTCCCTCCCTCTCAGCCCCATCCCTCCCTCCCTCTCTTCCTAACTCCATCCCTCTGAGACAAACCCTGAGCATCAACCCTACCTTCCCTCTCACTTACCTTTCTTTTTCACTACCTCCCTCTCATCTCCATCCCTCCCTCCCTCCCTCCCTCACTCCTTCCCTCCCTCCGAGGCAAACCCTGAGCATCAGTCCTACCTTCCCTCTCACTTACCTTTCTTTCTCTCCTCTCTTTCTTTCCCTCTGCCCATCTCTCTACTTTCACATCATCTCCCTCTGTCCCCCCATCATTCTCACTCCCTCACTTTGCTCTTTCATTCCCCTCCTCTCCCCTCTCTCCCCGTTTCTCTCTCTCTCACTCCCCCTCTCGTCAGTGCTGAAGGTTAGCCTCCTGAAGCCTCAGGGCGGCTAACTCCTCCCACACAGGGAGCCCAGGCCTGAGGCGCTGTCCGGTTAGCATCTGTGGTCTGCGTCGCCCTCCTGGCTGTTCTGAAGGACACTCAGCTCCCGGGCCGAGCCCACCCGAAACACAGACACCTGAGCAGACAACTGAGCATGTGCAGCAGAGTCCATCCCCTCCCTACCCTACACCCCCTGCGCCTCGTCTGATGGATGATGTCACTCGCACGCATCAGAGGGCTAAATGTCAGCTGTGGGGGAGGGGGCGGGGCTTGTTTGGGTGGGGTGGGGGGTATCAGCGTGTCAGGTGACCCGCGCAGGTGTCGGGTTAAGGCCAGCAGGAACGCAGAGCGGAGCGCGGGGAGGAAGCTGATCGGAGATACAATGCCTTCTTCCGGCCTGACCTTCAGATGAGCCGGAAATTTGGGACTTTACGTTACTCAGAAACTCACGCCAGCAGTGACGTCCCCTGTTCACCGTGTGACTCCTCCCCCCCAGCCCACTGTTTTCCCCACATACCTTCAGAAACTCACGATCCTGCGTAAGCTCATGTTGTCACCTGCTAACGTTTCATCTAGAATAGCGTTGTGGAAACGCTGCGTGGGGGAGCGGTCTTTGTGTGTCGGCTGGATGCAGGAGGACAGAGCGTGACGCTGAGCTCCTGGCTCTAGCCAGATCCACACACACACACACACACGCACACACACACACACACACGCGTGTGCGCGGGGTCGAGCGGCGGGGCCGCTGTCAGGTGTCAGGTGATCGGTGACAGTCCTCCTCCCGCTCCCCAGCGAGGCGGGGAAACTAGGCCAGGCCTCGGCAGAGCGAGCGCCGCGCCAAAAACGGTCCCCCTGTCCAGAGAGAGGACCAGAGCGGTGCGCTCATTAATACAACCCTGACAACAACACGTTCCCCTGAAAATCCCCCACCATCCCTCACTACCGGCACCAGCACACCCCCACCCCCCACCCCCATCTCAGCATGCAGGCATGGGGAATTAACCTGGGGGAGGGACGGGGGGGGGGGTGGTAGCGGGGAAGGGGGGGGGGTGCTAATAGACTGAAATTAATCAGTGGCTCCCGATTCAGCACAGAGGGACACTGTGAGCTCCAAAACGACACCCCGTGAATGCTAATGCCGCTGCCCCAACTCCCTCCCCACTTCTGTTTACCCCCTCACGCCATCTCCGAGCCAATCGAATCCCGTCCCGTCTCCGGGGGGGGGGAGGGAGGGGGGTGCAGCGACGCGCCAGCCACGGGCCACGGGCGTGACTCCGGACCTTCTCGCGGTCGAGATAGGATACCGCTGAGCCACCGCACGGAATGTTCCGGATCCGCCCAAGGCGCCTCGCGCCGGGACTGGGGGGGGGGGGGGGGGGGGGGGGCTCAACAGCGAAGAACGAAGGACCGTCCGGCCGATTTGAACCCCGGTTCGGGAGAGAGAGACGCGGCGGCGGCTGCTCCCCGCGATACGCGAGGCGTGCCGTTTAGTTAGGTTTACCGCCAAACCGTCAGCGATGCGTTACCTGCCGTAAGATTCCAGGTCCTCCGTTCTCAGGCTACCCTGTTGTGGGAGGCACTTTGCACCCTCAGAAACCTCACGGCCGGTTTTTGAAAAGCGAGGGGGTCGGCCACCGGGGGGCAGCGTTCTGAAGGCCCGTCGCCCTCTGCGGCCGCCGCGTTTCCCATCGCGGGGTGCCGGCGGGACCTTGGCGTCGCGCGAGTTCGTACGCCCTCCTTCGCCAGACAAAGCCGTCCTTTCTTCTCACTCCTCTTCCCGTGTCATCCTGAACCAGCTTTTTGTTGTCCTTCTTTTGTGAGCCCCCCCCCCCGCCCCCCCCCACCCACCCCAAAACGCAAAACCAACAAGAGACAATAAGGCTCCGGCTTTCAGATTCCTGATTTCCGAACACAGCGAGGCTGCCAGCACCGCAAAGACCTCAGACGGACGTTTGTACCCTTGGACTCCTGGGTATCGAACACAGGAATCCATTTTTTTTTTAATCACCCAAAAAAGGAACAACGCACGCGTGCTACTCTCATGATTTAGCATGGTGCGCCTTTTGTGTTCTTCCAAGAGTTTTAATGACAGAATGAGGGAAACGTGCCATAGGAGACTGCCACGCGCGCGCACACACACACACACACACACACACACACACACAAGCGCGCACACACACACACACACACACACTCAAAGTCCCCTGGTCGGATCTCTGAAGGCCCGTCTTCAGATGTGATGGCGGGTGCGGGGAGTGAGGGGGGGCAGGAGGGAAAAGTGGGTCAAAGGCAGAAAAAGAGAAAGAGAGAGACAGACTGAAAGAAAGAAACAAAGTGAGAGAGAGAAAGAGAATGAGGGAGAGGTAGAATTCCCCAGATCAGGCGAGACGGATCAGTCACAGTCCTTATTTCTTTTCATCCGTTCTCTGCGGAGGGCCCAACCTGGGACACAGACAGACGCAAACGCGCGCGCACACACACACACACACACACACACACGCGCACACACACACACACGCATGCTTTAAGCGTGTGGCAGCTGCTCGGGACTTCACGCTCGACACGTGTGTCACAGACAGACACCGCTCCACATGGAGTGAGAAACTGTCACAGCTGGTGGATTTATAAATGTAAGCAAACAGACGTACACATATACGCACGCACACACGCACGCACACGCACACACGCACATACACGCACACGCAGTGAGACATGCTCAAACACACATGGGCTGTAGATGGGCACAGTGGCAAGGGCATCTGTTCCCCTGATCCTGTCCCAGCTGATGCTGTGTGCAGGTGTGTGCGTGTGTGTGTGTGTGTGTGCCCCATGCATGAACGTTTGTGTGTGAGTGTCTGGAAGTGTGCTGTGTGTGTGTATATGTATGAGTGTGGTACATATGTGTGCGTGCGTGAATGTGTATGCACAACCTCATGTGTGGGTGTAATGTGTGTGCTTGTGCCTGCTAGTGTGTCATGAGTGTGTGTGTGTATGTATGCACATGGTGTGGGTGTGTGCGCGTATACATATGCTTATGTGTGTGTGGTACGTGAGTGTGTGTGTGTGCGTGCGTGCGTAGTGCGTGTGTGTGTATGTGTGTGTGTGTGTAGTGCGTGTGTGTGTGTGTGTGTGTGTGTGTGTGTGTGTGTGTGTGTGTGTGTGTGCGTAGTGCGTGTGTGTGTGTGTGTGTGTAGTGCGCGCGCGTGTGTGTGTGTAGTGCGTGTGTAGTGCGTGCGTGTGTGTGTAGTGCGTGTGTGTGTGTGGTGCGTGTGTGTGTGTGTAGTGTGTGTGTGTGCATGCGTAGTGCGTGAGTGTGTGTGTGTGTGTAGTGTGTACATGTTGTCTGTTTAAATGGTACCCCTCCAGGTCTGACTCTAATGAGGGCACAGATGACATAAGCAGTGACCCCTGAGACCTCAGATATGAGCAGGAGAAGACAGAGGAGCTATTTCAAGGACAGAGCCCAGCTGACCGTGACTGAATGACTGGAGCAACTCGATAACTGACTGAAGAGACAGGCTGACTGTCAGACCGACTGACTTAAGAAACGGGCCTACTGGAGACAGACCGACTGACTGCAGACTGATTCACTCACTGACTGACTCACTGACTTGACAGACCCTGCTGATCTAGTCGTTCTGCAACTGCAGCGCAGTGTACGGTGCTCTAAAATGGCGGCGGCGTGACACGCATCGGTCTCAGGACACGAGGCTCGGCCAGACCTCCCCTCCTCCCACACGGGCCTAGGGCCGCCTCCACACGGGGGGAAAAAACAAACAAAAAAAAAACTTGCGACACAAGTTCCGCTATATTTAGCCGAAGAGTCGCACGCCAGACTCTTCACCTCCACCTGCAGTCAGAAGTTTCCAGAAGTCACCTGCGCTCTCCTCAGGCAGCAACAGAGAGTGAGGGCCCATCAAACATTAATGTCAGACTGCGAGGCTCAACTTCTAATGTATTCCTGTATAATTGAAGAGCTCCACGGGGGATGGGGTACAGGGGACGGGGGAGGGGGGACAGAAAGCTTCCGGAAGTTTCCCCCATGGAACTCCTGCGCTCCACGCTCCCGGTTAAAACTCCGGCAAACTCCAAAGAGCAACCGGGAGGCAACCGGATCCCCCGGCCACGCTCCGACAGATTCCTCTTCTTCCTCTTTCTCTCGTTTTCTCCCTCCACTTTTCATTTCTTGCTGACTGCAGATTTTGGAGGGGCTGTCCTGGGGTCGAGCCCCGGAGCCCAGGTGCTGACCCGATGACCCCCCGCCCCCCTCCGTCAACCGTCCAGAGCACTGACCCCCAACTCCCCCCCCCCCTGAGCTCGGACGGACTAGTGCGCTGACAGCAAAGGCCTCAATAATTAACAGGAGCACGGACGGGGAGAGAAGGCTTCACCTCTGTCCTGTCACGTACGGCGGGCGAGGAGCCGGCCGCGGCATTGTGGCATCGGGGCATCGGGTTCCGCGCGGCTCACCGGCTGCTGGCGGCCGCGGTGTTTGGTTCTCTACCGAAAGCCAAAGGTATCCGTCTTTCAGTACCGTATACCTGAACTGTGAGGGAAGCTCTGTAACCTATACCACTGGCACAAGGCCCCACACACACACACACACACACACACACACACACACACACACGGACATGAACGCACACACACACACACACACACACACACACACGGCAATGAACGCGCACACACACACACACACACACACACACACACACAGGGACATGAACGCACACACACACACACACACACACGAACGCACACACACACACACACACATAAACGCACACGGACATGACTCAGCCAGTCTGACTACGGTCACACAACACATACCCCCTGGGTTGTTCCATTAAAGCACATAGGAGATCTGACTCACACCAGGAAGTGACATCACCATGTGACAAAAGCCAGCACCGCACCCACAGCAAGAGACAAACCGCAGAACCAAAAGGGCTTTGTGAAGAACTTCCAAAGAACTTCTGTGTGGAAGTGGAGACATTTCAGTTCACAGTTTGAGACGAGAAGATGTTTGAAAACAGAGAGTAGCCAACGTGTGGTGTACTCTGCCAAGCCCCTGGGGGCACAGAAGTCCAGGATGTACAGGATGTACTTCTGGACACACAGGTACACAGGGAGCCTAGGTGGACTGAATGCTCTGACCATGTCATTATGTACTATCACACGCCTAACATTTACAGTACATAAAAAAAACCTCTCGACCTGTCCACACTCCAGTCGCGTGTCGACGGAAATAAATATTTGCCGTTCAGAAATAGAAGCGGCGCTTCCTCCAGCCCGTACGCCGTGCGCATCCGTACACAAAGGGAGCGACGCGGTCCGGGGCAGCGGGCGCGACCTCGCGCTCATCTCCGAGGAAGGACGCAGACTCCGCCCGGTTGGGGGCGGAGCCTCCCGAACGCCCGCCGTGCTCCGTGTCGAGTCCCCCTCCCGCTCGCCTTACGGCTTCCTGTCCGAGGAGCTTCCACACGCGCGGTCCTGCGCGCAACTCGTTACTCATCGACCGGGCGCTCGGACATTGATTCGGACACGTAGCCACATCCGTAAAGGATCCACGCTCCGTGTTGTTCGTCTAATTCGAGGCCAAAGGTCTGGGCAAATCCCCTTTATCAGCGAAGTGGCGTTATCTGCTGATGGGAAAACTTGTACACTCAATCTGCGCTAGGTGTACACATTGGCAATGGAGTGCAAATCGCAGCCTCTATTTTTAGTAGGCTGTTGACCTGAACTAAGCCATGACAGAAAATTCAAAAAGATCTCCTGTTTAAAATAGATATTTCGATACACGTTGAAGTTTTAGATTAGAATATATTTTTACAAAGGCTGTTTTAGACTGCCGGTCGGTGCACAGGTGACGGATTGATTATAAACTCCTCAAAAAAAAGTTTGGAAATTTGTGTTTGGTCGATCGTATCTCTGTTGTCACTGTATTATTAGCATTGTATGTTATATCATTTGAAATCCTTTTGTTTGTTTCCCTTTACAATGATGTCCCATTTGTAGGATCATGCATTTGTGGGATGAGCAGCACAGCTGATTATGTGGGTGGGGTCCCAAGTGAAATGTGGCAAATATGTCTGCCAATGTCAAACAGTGTATTCTCCTATTGGTATCTCTATTGTTTTGAGTTGTTTGAGTCATTGCTGTGGGATGGCATTCCATTCCTCAACCAGGATTCGTCGCAGGTCAGCCAACATGGTTTAATGGAATGGCCTGCCAACAGCCCAGACCTCAACCCAACTGAACACTTGTGGGATCAGCTCGGGCGTGCTGTACATGCTAGAGTGACCAACGCAACCACGTTGGCTGACCTGCGACGAATCCTGGTTGAGGAATGGAATGCCATCCCACAGCAACGCGTGACCAGGCTGGTGATCAGCATGAGGAGGAGGTGCCAGGTTGTTGTGGCTGCGTATGGTTCTTCCACCCGCTACTGAGGCTCCTGACTGTTTGTTCAATGAATAAAGTGTAAAATTACCAATATGTCTTATTTGTTCCTTGTTACTGATAGAGAGTTCAATCATCCAATCAGCCATACAACTCAAAACAATAGAGTCAATACCAACAGAAAGAATACACTGTTTGACATCGGCAGGGAAATTTGCCACACTTCACTTGGGACCCCACCCACATAATCAGCTGTGCTGCTCATCCCACAAATGATGATCCTTACAAATGGGACATCATTGTAAAGGGAAATGAACAGGCTTTCCAATGATATAATGCTAATAATACAGTAACAACAGAGATACGATCGACCAAACACAAATTTCCAGACTTTTTTTGAGGAGTTTAGTATGTGCGCCTGTTCATTCCTGTCTGTCTGGTTGGAGTCCTGGAACGCAAGTTCTGGAACGCAGGATTTGGAATCAAAGTCCTTGAATGTGAGCGAGGTCTGAAATGCAAGTCCTGGAATACAGCATCTAGAATGTAGGCTAAGCCGTTGAATGGGAATGAGACCTGGAATGTAGGATCTAGAATGTGAGCTCTAGAATGGGAGCGAAATCTAGAATGCAGGATCTAGAACATAAGCTAAAGCCATAGAATGGTAGTGAGATCAGGAATGTAGGATCTAGAATGTGAGCTCTAGATCGGGAGTGAAATCTAGAATGTGGGATCTAGAACGTAAACTAAAGCCATAGAATGGGAGTGAGATCAGGAATGTAGGTTATAGGACATACTCCTCTGCTGCAGTGTGACTGACTGACTGACTGACTGACTGGAGAGTGGTGGGATGGCATGGTACCCAAATCGCTGAAAGTCAATGTCTGCAAATGCTGATTCACAGCCATGAACCCGGACAGACAGGGAATCTATATATAGCAGTGTAACAGGAGCCAGGCAGCCACACACATACGCACACACACGCACACACACACACGCACTGACACACACACAACCACTCGCGCACGCACAACATACATACACACTCCCACAGGCACAAACGCAGACATGCACAACACACACACACACACAAACGCAAACACTCACACACAAACACATACGCATGCACTCACGCACGCACAAAATTACCGTATCATACAACTATGATGTATTCGCCAAGCAAACACTCTTCTGCAGTGAATCTGAAATCTTCCTTAATCTATGTATATGAAGTCCACGGCAGGGCATGCTAATACACTCTAAGCCTATCAACAGGTGCCCCTGCGATCCGGCCAACGCGCGGCTCAAAATAATCAGGAAGGGAGGGAGAAGGGCCCGTCCCGGGGGCCGGCGGCCGTCCGGCCGATCCGTAAGGCGGGGCGGAGCGGGGAGGCGGGCAGCGGCGCGTGGCGCGCGGGCATATGGCGGAGAGAGCGGGTCCAGCTGTTCGCTCGCCCCCGGGTCACCGTAATGAGCCTTAAGACCAAAGCCTAATCAATCCCATCTCAGCCTTAAGCCCCCCACCCCCCCCCCCCCAATACGCCCCCCCGCCCCCCCGCCCGCCCGCAGGCACGCAAACGCGCGGCTCAGTCGCGGCCACCACCGCCGCCGCCCGCTCGCACTCACGGTCGCATGCCCCAAACACGCGCACCCGCCTTCCCCCCCCACACGCACACACGCACACGCACATGCAATCGACCCCGCAGTGCAGTATATCCTATCTCTCCGACAGAACTGTGATCCGCCACACCCCACATTCGAGTACAACTGTAATCCACCCCTGTCGCACAGCACACCACGTCTCAGACTTCTGGGAGAGTGACATCAGAGGCGGCAGGCCTGAAGATCGCGCTTCGTCCCACGCGCGGGCGTGACAGCCGTGACAACGGGCGAGCGGGTTGGAGAGCGTAGTCACTACAGCGGGAGGCCTGGTATCAGTCTCGCAACACGACAGACTTGCACGTCCAACTGTACGTGACAGACCGAGCTCTCAAACCCAGCTAAAAAGCCAGGCTGTCTGCTGACACCACCGCTCTGAAATGTGAACAGGAAGTGCAGGGATATTCAAATACGGCCTTTGGGGGGTCAGCAGTACTGCTGCCTTTCATTCCTCCCCTCTTATCAGGGGCCGATTTAAACCTGACGCACCTGATTATAACACCTGGCCAATCAGTGACGTTATTGGACGATGGACTGTCAGGCAGAAGAGAAAACCAGCAGTACTGCTGACCCTGAGGGTCAGATTTGAGTTTCTTTGCCCTAGCGTGTGCTGATGACAATTAATCAATCAATAAATCAGGCTATCGCTGATGGAACATCAAGGACCACAATGGAAATAAGTCCAGGGCTTTTTTGTGTTATCCTTGACAATTTCTTCACATGCAAGTCTTTTGATACACGCGTTTTAATTTTGTCAAATAAACCAAACTGAACTAAAAGGCGCACACACCACATCTCAACCCGTCCCACAACCTCTAGAAAGAGCTCACAGTGCAGCTGCAACTCAACGTCAATGGGCAAAGTCCTGATCCCACCATGCACTCATTTTATCTGGCTGTGCGTGTGCGTGTGAGTGTGTGTGTGTGTGTGCGTGTATGCACATGTGGTGAAGGGCTCAGCAGCATACAGAATGGACAGCGGTTAGTCTAATACCCTGCAATCCAGCGGGCAGACTGAAAACTCCAGCCTATCTCAAATGTCCCATTAAGATGAAAACGCATTACTAGATTAACTTGTTAATGCATAATCCACCCACCCTTCTGCTACGCTCTCTGTAAGAGCAATTAGTGCAGGGTGAACAGCAGCAGCATATGTGCTTGATATACTGAGTAGGTTACCTGGCAATGCACACAAACAACCACAACATACACACAGGTCATTACACGGGTGTTTAAAAAAATTGTCCTAGTTACCATAGACTTCCACAACACAGTCAGACAGAAGGAAACGTAACACGACAACACAGTTCAAATGTCCTTTCAGTTTTGGCTACTGCCTCTTTGGGTTGTTTTGGATGTCAAAGCTTACCCCTAAGGTCCACGGAATATAGTAAAAAAATAAAAATAAAACAAGATAAAAGAAAAAGAGTTGAGTGGCCTGTTTAGCCCAAGAGGTGTAACAAAATCAATTCTGTAATGTGCATTTGAGCTTTGTTTCTCTCTCATAGTAAAGAGTAATATCATTTGGTCATATCCTAGCAGGGCAGACTGGTTTCTGTTTTTGTGAATTGTCATATTTCTGACAATTCTCACAAATTCCTGATTAAGCACGTGCACCACAGTCTTTTTCTAAAAAGCACTAAGCCTGCTAGTGACTGGACCATGTGTCTATACGCATGCTTGAATAACACCTTAGAAAGCACAGAAGTACAAACGCTTTGTTTTAACCACACTAAGGGCTGAAAATAATTGGGTAAAAGTGCTTTATATTTCCCCAAACTGTGTTCTCATATACCTGGGAGGACCAAAGTTCCCAGAATTACTTTCCATTTGAATTTCCCTATTCAAATGCCAACGAGGGCGAAAGCAGCAATGGAAACATCCGTGCCCAAGTGTTAGTGAAATATAGTTCTGGGTTTTCAACAGGGGGTCTGCAGACCCCTGGGGGTCCTTGAAGGTACTGTATGGGTCATCTGCTGGCATGTGCACAGATAAAAAATAAAACAATAAACCATATGGACAATTTCAGACACTTTAAGTCTCGTTTTTAGTCCATTAGGCCAAAACTATTCCTACCCAGACAAAACGTGTATGACTGTTCACTTCTGACGGAATCCAGTGGTCTTCTGGTAAAGACTCGATATTTAACCCTCGTTAGTATTGCTGCAGTTCGCCATTTGAGTAACTTAAGTTGAGTTTGTAGCTACGAGCTACAGCTAAACTTTACTTCGCAGGTACTTCGTAGACTATGATTCATGACGACACCATTTTGTAACATTATATGCGTTATTTCTCAACAATTTATATATATAAAAATATATATATATATTTATATATATAAAAAAAAAATATATATATATATATAAATATTGGCATTTATGTTTATAACATGATGTCTGATAAATATCTTTATCAAAACAACACACCTATTAATTATACCGGTACGTTGGTTAAACAATTGCTTTAGTTATCCTACTATTAGTTTACATGATTGTTGAGGTATAAATATATCCTTGTTATTTAACATCTATGGGCCCTTGCAATTCAGTTCGGGCGAAGAAACAAAAGATGCCTGTGCACTGAAAGGGGTGCATTCCATAGCTCCCATGAACCCACCTTTCGCCCACGAACACGTTCATTTGAAAGTTGGCATGAAGTTTCATGCATGTATCGGGGTAACTTATACTAGCCGGTTTGACAGATGTTCACATTATGTACGTGCAATCTGATGCGTAAGCCAATGTCTGCGACGCTGCGGTCATTCAAGTTCTTTTCTAAAATTCAAATCTTCTCCCCAAAAAATACAGAAATCGGCTACAAATAGTCAAATAGTCTAGATATTGAGCAGCAATGTTTTCCATGAATAGCTTCTTTCAAACAGCCTATACCCAAAGTCAAGAATTGCATTACATTTCCAATTCATTTTAACTAAATTACGTCATAACTTTTCAGCTATAACATACGTTTGTGTGGAGTTCTTAAACAGTAATCAATTAGGCTACTGTAAGTCTTTCATTTTTCATATAGAAATTGTAACGGCTGGACTAACGATAATGTATCGTTTTCCCGGTCTGATAAGTTTTTGTTATTTTAACCCACTGAATGAAAGCGTGATTAGAATGATAGTAGAACAGGTCCGATTCGCATGTTACCTTGTTTATCATTCTATTTTATTTTTTCCTGCGTTTAATATACTGTGAAGGGCGACGTCGTCGCTAGCTAGGACGCTAACTTGTTTTCAACAAGTTTTCTTGTGAAGTGTAATGGAACAAGGAGCAAATAGCGGTAGTCTGATTGTGTTTCAGGTGTGAATCCAGATGACAGTAGACGACAGACAGCAGCTAGCGTAACGTTAGTGTTTTATTATTATGTATAATTTACTGTTGATCATGTATCCCACCAGTCTTATTAGCAATCTGGCTAGCTGTCTTACCAGGAGAGTACAGCTCAGCGAGTTGGCGGGCCCCAGCGTGCTGTGGTCCCCAGCGAGGCGCAGTGCTGCGTGCGGCCGCTCCATGCTCATTCCCATTCGGATCCTCTTCAGCCATAGACCGCTGTTTGATCTCCGTCTCCGAAAGCAGTGCCGCCGCCATCCTCTCGTTGTTTCTTCTTGTTTCAGCTAAGATTCATATATGGTGATGACCCTTTTAAAGCAAAATCAATAAACGAAGGTAGCCAAGTAATATTTCATGAATAGGGCGCCAGCCCTTTCGACTGATCTTCAATCACCAACTAGCTCGCTAGCTAACGGGCTTATTGCTTGGTTGTGAGCGATTCATAGGCACACCCGGAACTACACCGTCAAAGTGCCTCATCTAAGACATGAAAACAATAGCTACAATGCGGGGTTCGATTCCCTGAACTGGCACAATTAACCGTTATAGCTATAAAAACCACCCCTATGTTTCTCAGGGCTGGGGCAGGGACTTAACTCGTTGGAACCAGGCCCACTTATCTGACTAGTAATAGCAAACTTTCGGTCTCCTTCGCTTGACAGCACAGCTGGTCCGAAGGGAATGTCTGAAGATTCAGTTGTACAAAGTGAGTAGCAAACAAAACTCAAGCTGACATTCTGGATATAGCTAGAACACACAACCTGAGAGCTTGCTAGATGAGATACGAACGGATACATCGAATACACTAAAAGCTGTAATACATATAATATAATTTTAGATTGCAATGACCTGCCATATGTGCGACTACCGTTCTGGTTTCAGAAAGTCATCTTTCACCTTCCACCACTACACACATTCACAGGTAAAATTGCGAAGATCCCTTGACTCAGCGCACCACGCGTTCCTATCTTAATGCGCAGTCGCAACGTGGATGGAACAGAGTATATTGTCACGTGTTAACTCAACCAATGTTTATCGCACCTAGTATCAATAGGGTTACAGGTAGAATTTCCAGAGGCTTGTAGATGTAACACACATGCAGATATCTCACAGTTTTTTTTCCTTTGGCGTCTCAGGTAAGGCACCAATTTAAGCGATTTAGGCAAGCCAAATACAAGGCTGCTTTTAGGCTATCAGTTTCCTTTATTAGAAACGTCCTTGCATATCAGTCCAGTCTAACATGGAGTATTATTATTATTATTACATATTTGAATTTTAATTTACTCCTCTTTATTCAAACTTGTAAACAGAAGAAAAAAGGTCTTAAATGCAATAATAACAACAATAATAATCACAATAATAATCATCATTATCATCATAATAATAATTGTTATTATTAATAAAGTTCCAGGGTAGTTGCCTTCCCCGATGTATCAGGGTTTGTGTAAGCAAAAGGAATTGTTCACTTATTCGCTTCTGCAACTGGACATGCTGCGTCTACACATCTGCCGCCCTCTAACGGCGGAAAACTCCACTAAGAATGTAATGCTTTGGAATGTGTAACAGCGGTGTCGGGTCATGAGACATCAGACAGATTATGTTTCTCGGAGCAGACCAATTTCTTCTGCGTGAGAAGATATGTAATTTCTTAATATGTACGCATTTTTAAACTGGCACAGAGTCGGGCTTTACAAGATGTTTCCATGCGCATCCGGTCGGCACTCCGAGTGCCAGTCGAGATTATTCACCCCTGTGCAGTAGGCTACTTTATATGAATGCGTTCCGATCACTGATTTCCGGGAACGGCCTCGACCTTCTGGCCAGCGGCGATCGAGAGACCAAACGGCCGGACAATCTGCCGTAACACATGGATGCAATTAAGGCCGGGACTGTATGGGGTAATAGGCTATATTTACGGGAAAAACACGACGATAATGTATCGTCAAATGTTGTGTTTGTGTGTGTGTGTGTGTGTGTGTGTGTGTGTGTGTGTGTGTGTGTGTGTGTATATATATATATATATATATATATATATATATATATATATAGGGAAGTGCACATGTGATATTTGTGTTATTTCAGCGAGTAGAATATGTTTTTTAAAAACTTAGTGGTCAACATCTTTATTTTGTGTAGGAGCTTGCTTGCTTGCTAACTAATAATAATATATAATTGCCAAATAATTAAAAATGTTGCTTTAACAGCTGTATACTCTTTGTGGGAAGCTAATTTATTTTTCTGAAATACATTTTCTGACTCACATACAAACCCCACATAATATTGTTTCATTACTAGGGATGGGTATCATTGCTACACTGTAACAGCAGTGAAAGACGACGCCAAAACGAAGCACCGAAATCCTGCAATGCAATTCAGTCGCTATACAGTGCTACCGGGTTTTGCTGCCCAACCCTATTCATGTTCCAGGCAGCTACATGAATACAAGGTAGGCCTTAAACCCACAGGCTTATTCTGCGGACCTGCAGGTGGGTAGCCTATTAGAGTCCTTCCGCAACACGCAGCGATAAAAATACTCAAGCATATACACAAAATAAATGACGGTCAATTTTACTGTTCATGGGCATTTAAATAAATGTTCATAACTTAATTTCCTTATGCAGTATCGATATTCAAATTATAGCTGAATGTTCAATACATTTGTTTAGGTAAAGTAACAAAGGGGGATACATATGGATTTCATGACGGCAGATTTACTGATTTTCTTAGTGTCAACAGAGCTAAAATAGGCAATATTGTCTGTTGTAACTTGGCCTCATTTTTATATCAATACCTTTATCGGTAGGGCTAGATTTTGTAAGTCTTAATTAATTACTTATAAACAGTGCTTTATTTGCGTGAGTAACTTGGCATTTGTGTCCGTTGAAAACGCGTTTTTGTTTTGAGATTTAATTTACGCTGTGAGTTTTTAGTTCCTACCTGAATGGCCTGCCAAGATTGTGTAGCAGGGTAGCATCCATGTATGTATTTATTCATTTAAAGCTTGGAACCTGGGCCATCGTGGGACGCACTGTAGCATATTATACGACTCATTGATGTGCTCAGATGTGAACACAGAACGCGTAGACAGGGTGGTGGAATGGAAGCAATAACAAGCGACGACTTTCCAAAACATAGACCGATCAATAGCCCGTACACTTGCGGTGAGGATTTGTTGCTATCGACTAACTTATCCCTTGGTATGCATACACATGCGCCGATAATTCGCATGCAGAGACATATGGTCATACTACCGCAGTTCAAAGCAAATAAGGAAATTTAATAGAAACAACAGAAATCATGACTGCTCATTACAATTTTGGGTTTTTGTTTGATCTTGGGTGAGTATAGTTACATATTTGCACAGATCTGTGTCCTGTGGATGTGTAAATCTAAACATATATGATTTTATTTTACTTTTCTGCTAATGCCCACCTATAGAAATACTGGAATTGGCAATACAAATATAAAAAACAAGAAGATTTTTTGTTGGATTAGTACACAGTTGTTGTGGTTCCTTAATAGTGTTTGCTTTCACAGAGATGATGTGCCATCATGCAAACCTTAGTCATACTGAAATGGTTTGGTAAACCTGCGGTTGAACATCACAAGGTGTACCATCACCTCTCGGCGTCAACTTAATGGGAAAATTGCCAAAAGAAAATTTGAACATGCTGTAATACGTTAGCTCTATACAATGATGTGAACAATCATACAATATAATTCTAATAGTTGCACGTGCCCAGTACGGATTGAGATTGGCATGTATGGATATTCTTGTTTAATGTAACCATTTAACCTTTATGGAAGGAATCCTGACAATTGCATTTTTGTGTAAAATCAAAAAAGCCACTACCATAGCCTGCCATTATCATGGACAGACTGTACTTCCAGTTTAAAAAGCTTGCAATACTGGTTGTGTTCCCTTTTTGTTTGAATAGAATGTGGTGACATTCACTTTGGATTTGACCTCAAACCCAGATTAACACCGAATTGCAGACCATATGGCAAAGGCAATACGGAGGCAATAAAAATAGACAAATTATGCATGGATTCCCTTTATTCATTTATTTATTCACTTATTTTTGACTGTAATAGTTATTGCATTCTGGTTAATTCACATTTAAAAAGCAGACACCATCCAGTTGCACTGAAATTGATGATATTCATTTTTACAATAACCATTAGGTCCCGTGAACTGGAAAATCCAATCAAACCATTACATTTTTTTTACTTTATCTGTTTTTTTGTCTTTTTATTGTAATTACAAAAGGAAAATATATAATAATAATAAAAAGGAGAAAAAATCGGAAATATTACGATTGGCAAGCGATCACAACACAGCACAAGTACCTATTTACTGCAAGAAATTAAAGGTACAAAAGAACAAAACAATCAAAAATGATCTTTTTTTAAATGACAAAAAACAAGGAAAAATTGGCACCTATTAGTTTGATACAATAAGCAACAGAGGACAAGGAAGAGAAGAATTTCTAAAGACTAAAATCAGAGACAGAAGGCGTTTTTTCCCTCTTTTTTCTTCTTTCGTTTAAAAAAAAACTGCACAACTGGAAGCAGGACGATAAAAAATACTGAACGCGGAGAATACCTTTTCCTCTCCTCCCTCTCGTCTTTTTTTTCCTTTTTCTTTTTTTAATACCTCCCATTAATATTCGTTTCCCACTGCTTGTAATAGCTGCGCCCGGTGCCCCAGTTGTTAGAGTTTTACGTGTGAGGAGAAAATGACACTTTGATTGGCTCTGATGCTGAAACGGTCCTCTCCCGCTGGGGGGCGTCGGCGCCGGGCGGAACCGAGAGCCCTGCCGGGCCCGTTCTCACTGAGCGTGCTGACTCAACGTGTGGTTCTGCAAGGGAAGAGAGGAGAACGCATGAGGAGAGAAATAATAAGCTACGTGCCCACATGTGCCCCCCCTCCATGCCAATCCCCCTCCCCTACCCCTGCATAATGTATGTCCATCCATCGCTGAGCAACCGTCCCCATCAACACAGACTACCTGCTATTATCATATAGGCAACACATACGTGGGCGGTATAATATAGCCTGCACAAGCAAACACTGATAATCACACACATGTTCACACACAAACACACCCACGCACACCGTATACAACTATCAGTTATTTGCCAATCAGACACTATTATTCAAGATTACTTGTATGTAGTGACTTTTGTATCCAGCTTAAATTGTTTAGAAATATTCTGAAATTCTGCTGCAGTATGTTGAGGCCTGCGCTACTTGTTAAGTGCGCACGCACACATATCGGCTACATGCATGCACATATAATTATAATCACCAATCACTGGAGCACATTCAAATGCGTAAACATATAAAAACTGATTTTATTTTAAAACGTTTTTTTGGGGAACTTCTTCGATTAAGCCGTAGATTATTTTATTGATTATAAGAGAGGACAATAACGGGAAGAAAAAAGAAAGCTTACAATTTGTTCTGCATACGACAGAGCGCGGTAATGAAGTGGACTCGGCGTGCGCCATTGCTCCGAGCAAACGACCCCTTGCAGGACAGACCGGGTTAAACTAAAAAACAAACTGCAGTGGCGGACCAGATACCGAGCCACAGTGGAGCGCACGTTTCCGTGGTTTCTTTTCGCGTGTTCGTCGCCGTCTCCCAGGACCGTAAACCGAATTCCCACAGTATGGACCGCAATCATCCGCTCCTCCTTTTTAAAAGCCGCTTCGCCAGATTAATCTCTCCGAGAGAGAGAAAGAGAGAGAGAGGGAGAGATAGGCTGCGTTTTGTGCACCAATAAAAAAAGAAAAAGAAAACTGCGAGGGATTAAACATGCTTTTCCGTCGATAAATATTTATTCTCTCATCCTTATCTTAGTGCACATATTTGCACATGATTGTTGGCAGTCGGCAATGGTATTCTGGCAGGCAGGGCCAGTGGCTGGTTTTAGTGCCCAGACTGACTGCAGCCTTTCAGTGCAAAACCCCCCTCCACCCCCACCCCCCGCGCAGATGTGAGCGGAGACACGCATGAAGAGCGCTCTCCAGCGAGGAGCCGCTCTCTGGGAGCCGCTGACCCCATTATGAGAGCAATCCGCTTCTTCTGACGCAATCTGCGGTTCAGCCCTCCGCCAGCAGAGGGCAAGCTTGGCTCTTTCTCCTCACGAGAGTGCAAATGCAGCAGACACAAGCCACCATAACATTTCAATTTACCTGGAGAACAAAACATATAGGATATGTGCACTCGTTCAGAATGAATTGTGCATTAACAAAAACACATATTCAACCTTCATGTGCCTATGTGTGCAAGTGCCCATGCATATATGTTTATATGTGTATGTCTGCCATGGTTTGTTTGGCTCTGTACCTACTTTAAGTAGGCAAATGAGCGGTGGGTGGACACACATGCGCGTGCGTACGTACATGCACACACACACACACACTAGACTCAGTCAGCTCTCTTCATTTGAGAGCGTTGTCGGGGCAGCAGTATTGATCAAGCCGCAGGCGATCGATAGCGTGAATGGTATGTGTCTCTGAATCTGATAATGACTCGCGGTGTGACTCCAGGCCTATGCAGCTGTAATTGATATATTCTCCAGGACCAGGGGGAGGTCTGTGCTTTAAACAGCTGTGAGGACCATTAAACACATCGCCTAAATTTCTCTCTCTCTCGCTCTCTCTCGCTACATCACCACCACCAGATCATACCCACAATTCCACCTTCCTCTATATTAGACGGCGCCACCTCCTGTTACTTTACACACAAACACACACGTACACCACTACCTCCTATTACATCAAATGAACACCACCTCCCACTAATTCACACATCTCCATCTCCCACTACAACACACAAACACACACACGCACAGACCACCTTGCAATACATCACAGACACCGTTTGCTAAATCAGACACACAAATACCACTGCCACCAAATCACACAGACATCACCACCCATGACATCATGCATAAGACACTGCATAGCAAATACATTACAATCCCCAATGCATCATGACCCTCATAAACACAACTAACTTTACCCTTCATCACAAACACAACACTGTCCAACATAATAAACACAGTCTTAAATGGTACATCACTTTGCCCCATTACTTCATATACACCTAACCTCATTCTTCCTCTCATAATCCTTACCACAAATTCTGTACACCTCATCTTGCAATACAAACAAACCTCAAACTAGCCCACAAAATTCAGTGCAACACACAGCGCACATGAAAAATACACCACCACCTCACACTACGTCCGAAATACACCACCTCACACTACATCAGAAATACACCGCCTCACACTATGTCCGAAATACACCACCTCACACTACACCAGAAATACACCACCTCACACTACGTCCAAAATACACTACCTTACACTACGTCTGAAATACACCACCTTACACTACATCAGAAAAACACCACCACACACTACACCAGAGATACACCACGTCTGAAATACACCACCACCTCACACCACGTCAGAAATACACCACCTCACACTAAAACAGAACTACACCACCTCACACTATGTCAGAAATACATCACCACACACTGTCAGAAATACACTACTACAGAAATACACCACATCACACTAAGTCAGAAATACACCACCACACACTACGACAGAAATACACCACCTCACACTACAACAGAAATACACAACCTCACACTATGTCCGAAATACACCACCACACACTACACCAGAAATACACCACCTTAGACTACGTCAGAAATACACCACCTCACACTAAGTCAGAACTACACCACCTTACACCACGTCTGAAATACACCACCTCACACTACGTCAGAAATACACCACCTCATAATAAAACAGAACTACACCACCTCACACTATGTCAGAAATACACCACCTTAGACTACGTCAGAAATACACCACCTCACACTAAGTCAGAACTACACCACCTCTCACTACGTCAGAAATACACCACCTCACACTACGTCACAAATACCCCACCTCACACTATGTCAGAAATACACCACCTCACACTACACCAGAAATACACCACCTCACACTATGTCAGAAACATACCACCTCAGACTACGTCAGAAATGCACCACCTCACACTAAAACAGAACTACACCACCTCACACTACGTCAGAAATGCACCACCTCACACTAGAACAGAACTACACCCCCTCACACTACGTCCGAAATACACCACCTCACACTAGAACAGAACTACACCCCCTCACACTACGTCCGAAATACACCACCTCATACTACAACAGAACTACACCACCTCACACTACAGTATATCAGAAATACACCACCTCACACTACGTCAAAAACACACCACCTCACACTACGACACAAATACATCACCACCCACTGCGTCGTTCACCATTCCATCACAATGATGTTTTTGTTAAATTTTTTATTATTAAAGAAAACCAAATGGATTCTCCTTGCATCGCATCGCACAGAGTGCCAGAATGGGCGTATAGAACGCCCTCCCTCTCTCCCTCCCTCTCTCTCTCCCTCCCTCCCTCCCTCTCTCCCTCAGCCTGCTCAGGGCACGGTGGAGGGAGGCCGCGCGTTGGGCAGAACAGCCGCTCTGTGCTCAGTCAATATCAACGCTGTCATTGTTTTCCTAAACTGGTTATAAAAAAAGAGCCTAAATCCTGCGGAGCTGTGGACTCCTGGGAAATATGGCCCAGTCGCATTACCGATGCAGAGACTGCGAGCCAGCCGCAAACACAGGGGAAAGACTGGGCGGGGGGCGGGGGTGGGGGGGGGGAGCGCTGGATGAAGGAAAATCAAATCTCCCTTTCCAAGCACAGCCCTTTGCATGTATTGCTTGTAGCGTGTGAGGAACCAGGGAGCGAGGTTGGGTGGGGGGGGGGTGAGCCGCCATCATGTCACTTTCAATCACACGTGCGTTCGCGCTGAGCCCCGGACTCCTGCCTCTCTGTCGCCCCCTGGGGACCTCACGCCATCAGTGCGGTTTTACGTGCCTGTCACCCCCCTCCTGAAACAAACAGGAGGTAGTCAGCCCCCCCGCCCCCCACCATCCCCTGCACCATCAGGGGGGTGCTGAAACTGCCTTGGCTGTGAGGGGTCACCCCAGTAGAACCCCCCCCCCCCCATGTTTGCCATGATTATTTCGGTTTTTCCTTTGTTTCCTGGGTGACAGATTCTTTGAAGCTGCACCCACTTGTCTTTGTGTGACCTCAAAGGAGGCTGGGTTGGGATAGGTGTATCTGCTACCCCCCAACTCCCCTTCCTCACACACACACACACACACATGCACGCGCACACACACACACACACACACACACACACACTCGCACACACACACCCACACGCGCACGCACACACAAACGGGATTGCCGACGACAGGCCTAGCACCACATACTGACCTCAGACACGTAGAAAGTGCTGGTTTGGAGCAAAAAAACAGGAAGGGGAAATCATGTCGGGGGTGGGAGGCAGGGGGTGGGGAGGCCCCGCCCCGCCCTCGGCCCCATTGCCCGCCCGCTCCCTCTCCGCTCTTTTTAAACACAAAATGAAAAATCACCTTCGCCGCCTGGTGCACTTTAGCGTGGCTTATTTTTAGACTGTTGACAGTCTTCCAAGGGCTGGTGTCTAACAGATGGGCTGTCTTAAAGCTTCATATGTTCCATAGTTTTTACCTCAGAGAGACAGGAAACTCGCTTGGGAGCACGCTACAAATAAATGCCCCCCTGCCCTGCCCCCGTATTCCCTCCTCTCTGCCTCCCCCCCCGTAACGCCCCCGCTCTCTGGCACTGTCCTGCCTCAATGTACCCCCCCCCCCCCCCTTCACAGCGCAAGTGAGGTGGTCAGACTGTGGCTGTACTGAACGGAAATGTGGAGGACTACCCTGTCCTGCAGTGTGTCCAAGCCTAGACAAACACGCACGGGCATACGCACAGTTAAGTTCAAAAGTATCGGGACAATGACACTATTTATTCTTGTTTTGGCTCTCTACTCCAGCACATTGTATTTGAAATCAAGCAATGAATGAAGATAAAGTGCAGACTGCTTTAATTTGAGGGTAATTACCTCCATATTGGGAGGTCTATGTAGGAATTGCAGTTCTTTTTATATGTAGACTCCCCATTTTGGGGAAGCAGAAGTAATGGGACAAATGAATATAATCTGAAATAAAGATAATCTGCCATATTTAGTACTTGGTTGCAAAAACTTTGCATTTGATGACTGCCTAAAGTCTGTGACCCACAGATATCACCAGACCTTGGGTTTCTTCACTAATGATGCTCTGCCAGGCCTGTACTGCAGCCATCTTCAGTTCCTCTCTGTCTGGTGCGTCTTGCATATACAGTTGGATTCAGGATGGGTGATTGACAAGGCCAGTCAAGAACATTCCACATTTTGGGCCTGAAAAACTCCTTGGTTGCTTTAGCAGTATGTTTGGGGTCATTGTCCTGCTGCTAAGTGAAGCACTTCCTCTTTCCATCACTTTGGTACAGGTTAATACTCATCCCATCTGTCCATCAGACTTTGTTCCAGAAGTTTTCTATTTTCATTTTTTAATAAACTGTAACCTGGTCGTTCTGTTCTGGAAGCTTCCCCGTGCTTTGCATGTTGCAGTGAACCCTCTGAGGTTATGCTGGTGGAGTCTTCTCTTTATGGTAGTCTTTGAAACATCTATGCCTACATCCTGGAGAGTGTTCTTGATCTGTTCAACAGTTGAAAAGAGGCTTTTCTTCACAAATTGAAAGTATTCTTCAGTCATCCACTGCAGTGGTCTTCTGTGGTCTACCAGGCCGTTTGCTATTGCTGTGCTCACCAGTGTGTTCTTTCTTCCAAACAATGTAGCAAACTATGTCTTTTGGCTGTCTCTGATCTTTCAGCCTCACGATGGTCTGCTTTTCTGCCACTGACACGTATTTGTTCCTCATTTCAAGAGACAACAGCAACAGACGACAAATGCAAATTACACACCTAGAATCAACGCTAGACCTTTTGTTAGCTTTCTTGTGCAAGCAAACATTTTTTCCCCATTACGTTTTGTCCCCTAAAATGGGGGGGACTAAGTATAAAAAGGGCTGTGATTCCTACAAGGATCATCCAGTATGGATGTTAATACCCTCTAATTAAAGCTTACAGTATGATCTTTGATCCCATGTTCATTCATTTCATTTCAAATTCAATGTGCTGGAGTACAGAACCAAAACAACAATAATTATCACTACTTTTGCATTTAACTGTATATGCCTTATATGTACATGCATTTAACACATACAGACACACACTGGCATACACCCCCCCACACACACACGTATGTATACATGTATACATGTATTCAACTAGGCATATGGTTGCAGTCACAAACAAATTTACAAACACATTTAAACAATGCTCTTCTTCTCAACTGTCAAGTTTCTGCAAGAAATGTTCACAAAACTTAACAGTTTGGAAATATAATGGAATATAGAATGTGGTTGACAAAGATGCAGATGGAGATGGGCACAATTTTGTTTACTTAATTGAAACAGTGCAACATTAGGGTGCAACATTAACTTTATGTGGATAGGGGAACCTAACATAAAATGTAGCAAGCGTGCAATTTACGATTTATATGGAGTTACTCTAGCGTTGGCTACTTCACCTCCTATGAGACTAAGAGTTAGCTGGCATGCTAACTATATGTGAGGTTTCTTAAAACCATCAAAGCGCAAGCACTTGTAACAAAACTACTGTTCTTGTCACTGAAAAGAATGTTCAACTATTTCTTTCTACCACAGACCACACAGTCTGTGTTAACACACCTCAGGTTTCACAAGGAAAAATTCAGACAAGAGCCCTAATTGAGAGTCATTAAAATGAACAGTTATCACAACTGAAGGGCACGACATTCAGCAACCAAATGTTTGGTTTTGCACCAATAAATCGATGTGTAACAATCTACCACAAATGTATATTCATAATACTGGAACAGACAACAACACCAAATAGGTGGTTTTGCTGGGTTTTAAAGGAAATATCAAAACATTCTACTGTAGTCAGTGACATTTTCTACACCGCCCTCCACTGTCAATATGTGATTTAAAAAAATGTTTCCTGACCCTTCTTTGCCACCACCCTGCTAGACACAACTTCAGTTTGTTTGTCACTTCAGTGATTTATTCCATGGCAGGGCCTAGATCTATTCAGGAGCCTGACAAGCCCACCCTTGGACCCCACATTGTGCCATTGTTGCATGGGGTTTGGAAGGTTATACCGAACACATTGTTGTAGGCCAGTGCTCGGTTTGGAAGCTGCTGGGAGTCTCGCATTTTCCCCACAGCGTGCCTGTTGTATTGTGAGGAGTCCGTGGTTGGACCTTGTCCCGTGAACCCTCTCTCTACAGGTCCTGTCACACCTGCGCCTTTACCTGCCTCACTCCCCGACTCCACTTCCTGGGAGTGTTTGACTGATGCCAGAGCTGCTCGGAGGAGGGGGCGGGACTTCCTCAGCAGAGAGATAACAATGGCCGCCAGGTGAACCGTCTCTGTTACCGTTGCCTTTAAGACATCTGTCCTAATCTTCATTCCCTGCTCACAACAGCCTCGCACCACTGGACCATTAACTTAGCTGCCGGATCAATGCTGTCATTTCTTCCCAATGACACATTAGCAGAAGCACAGCCTCTAATTAATATAGTACATTTCCTGTTTATTGATTGACATTTTTCCTCCTCCCCACTCTGTTGTCAATAATTAATTTCTGGTGATTGATTAAGCTGTCCTGCCCAACAAAGCATCTTGAAAACATCCCTGTGCCCCACCCTGGTATACACTGCTGACAGCTGCACCACACTGCTGCTCTGACCACTTGACCACATACTGCTGCAATAACCACTGTACTTCACCGCTGCTCTGACCACTGTACCATACTGCTGCTCT
The DNA here is from genome assembly GCA_039654925.1 of Anguilla pacifica. Lineage (NCBI taxonomy): Eukaryota > Metazoa > Chordata > Actinopteri > Anguilliformes > Anguillidae > Anguilla > Anguilla pacifica. Next base: position 18,727,472 of record CM077288.1, read on the forward strand.
GCTCCACACTGCTGCTCTGACCTCTGTACTACACTCCTGCTCTAACCGCTGTACTATATAACTGCTCTGACCACTGTACCACACTGTTGCTCTGTCCACTGTACCACACAGCTGCTCTAACCACTGTACAACACTGCTGCTCTAACCGCTGTACTACACTGCTGCTCTGACCACTGTACCACACAGCTGCTCTGACCACTGTGCCACACTGCTGCTCTAACCACTGTACTACACTGCTGCTCTGACCACTGTACCACACTGCTGCTCTAACCACCGTACTACACTGCTGCTCTGACCACTGCTCCACACTGCTGCTTTGACCACTGATGACCTCCAAATTGCTATGGTGCAGTATCTGGTGCAGTCCCCTGGCCAATAAGCTGTGGGGGGTGGAGCTACCTACTGAGAGAGCCCCCCAGGTCCCAGCTCTAATAACACAGACTGTCACTGTGAGCACTGGTGCTTCTGGGACAGGCAGAGAGAGGGCCACAGGGGCGGCTAAATCTAATCCAGCACAGACTGGATCTCCATAAACACTACCCACACACAAGCACACACTCACAGGAAGCTGTACCACACACACACACACACACACACACACACACACACACACACACACACACACACACACACACACACACACACACACTCACTCACTCACTCACTCACTCACTCACTCACTCACTCACTCACTCACTCACACTCTCTCTCTGTCACTCTCTCTCATTTCACACACTCACTCACTCACTCACACTCTCTCTCTGTCACTCTCTCTCTCTTTCACACACACACACAACCTACCACAACACACACAGTCACACTCTCACCCACATGCCACACACACATGCACACATTCTCTCACTCACTGACACACAGACACTCACACAGACACACATCACTCTTTCACACACACACACACACACACACACACACACACACACACACACACACACATATAATGGCTGTCGTGAACCAACATTCTGTCCATCATTCTCCTCCATTTCAGTTTCTGACTGGAGTAAGTCAGCCTGCGGAGCGTGCTGTACGTACACACGGCTCTTCTGTCCTGAGACTGCAGCGCACTCAAATATTCAACACTTGGGGCGAGGGGGGGGGGGGGGGGTAGGCAGGGCTGAATATAGGCAAAATGTGAAAACAACAAACAATCCAAAGTGCCCCCTCCACACACACACACACACACACACACAAACTGACTGTAGTTAAATATTTACAAGTGGTAAAGGAAATTGAGTACACACACATGGAATCACAGGGAGCCGGGGCGGGGTGAAGTGGGGTTTAGAGCGTCCCCTAGAGGACACAATTAAAACCAGCAAAGTGTAAAGAGCAGCCGGGCCGCGAGGAAACGACGGAGGAGCGCGTGGGGGGGTGGGGGGTAGGATGGGGGGGTTGGGGGATGGGTTTAGGATGAGGGTTGGGGGGTCTGGGGGTTGGGGAATGGCGACCAGGGGGGAAAAAATCCAAACAACACGAAAACAAGGCGAGTCTCTGTGAAGTTTAAAGCAAAGGAACGGAGCCAAGGCAGGGGGGGCTGCAGTAGCGCCAATCAGGAGGAAAACATCACTTATTTACCAGCTGCCGGCTGCAGTATTTATGGGTCACAGGGGAGGAGGAGGAGAGAGAGAGAGAGAGAGGGGATGAGAGGAGAGGGAGAACGGTGAGGAGGGGAGAGGAGGAGAGGAGGGTGTGAGAGGAGAGAGGGGAAAGGGAGGGAAGGGGACAGCGTGGAGGAGAGTGGGGGAGAAAAGGGATGAAGAAAAGGAAGAGGAGAGGGGGGAAAGGAAAGGAGAAATGAGAGAGGATGAGAAGAGAGAGGGAAAAGGAAGAAGGGGAATGATGCCCGCACAGAGGGGAAAACAAGAGGAATGAGTAAGAAGGGAGGGACTGGTAAGGAGTGGGTATGGAAAAAAAGCTGAGGCACAGAGTAAGAGATAGGATGCAGTCTGAACCATAAACACACAGACATACATACACAGATACACACACACACACAAACAGACACAGACATACAGGCACAGACACACACAGACACAAAGACACACAGACACAGACAGACATACAGACACAGACACACAGGCACACACAGGCAGACACACAGACACCGGCACAGACGTAGACACAAACACAGACACACACAGACAAACACACAGACACCGGCACAGACATAGACACAGACACATGCACAAACTGACACAGACACACAGGCACACACAGACAGACACACAGACACCGGCACAGACATAGACACAGACACATGCACAACTGACACAGACACACAGGCACACACAGACAGACACCGGCACAGACATAGACGCAGACACACACAGACAAACACACAGACACAAAGACACCGGCACAGACATAGACATAGACACACAAACAGACACCAGCACAGACACAGACACAGATACAGACACACACACACACACACACACACACACACACAGACACACAGACACCAGCACAGACATAGACACAGATACAGACACACAAACACAGACACAAAGACACCAGCACAGACACAGACACAGACACAGACACACACAGACAAACACACAGACACCAGCACAGACACAGACACAGTCACACACAGGCACAGTGAGGGAGGCCACAGTCTGACCAGCGCAGACCGATGGGCCAGTAGGAGTAGCGTTGGTAATTGTCGCTGTAGCCCTGCTTGTGTAAAAGCACAATTACCAGCCCTTGACCTCCAGGCCCAACCCTGTTCATCTCTCTCACTTAGAAAGCCTCCTCCCAAACTGGAGCGGGGCCAGTGGGAGGGGAGGGGAGGGAGGGGGGGGGGCGGAGGACCGCGGAGGACCGCAGAAGAGGAGCGGAGACGGGCCGGTCTGGCCGGTCGGCGTTTGGCGGGGTCCGCGGCCGGGCCCCAGGGCGGGGTAGACAGTGACCGACAGGGTCCAGCGCGCTTCCTGCTGGTAAATGGACCGGCCGGCCATATGCCCAAAGCCTCCGGCCTTATATCTCTGTCACACCGGCACGGGGAGAGGGGTGGTGGTGGGGAGGGGCGTGGGGGGGGATTGGGGGGTGGGGGTTGGTGGGGGCTCTCTCCGAGGCTGGCCGGGAGATGTAGGTCACTGCCCGTAATGACATCATGGATCTTCTGGCGGCCTCTGCCGCGTCCCCTAAGAACTCGGCGGGAGGAGGGGGCGGAGGGAGGGAGGGAGGCCGGTGGGCGCAGATGCCACCCATATCGCAACCACCCCCCCACGCCCAAACGCCCCTGCCCCCACACCCGCCCGCTGCCCGGCGCTCAAGATGATGCATGCCCCCGGGGCTGGGGGGGTCGGCCTACGTTCCTGACCCCGGGCCGGTGCCGGGCCGGACCCACCCCGGGCTGAGTTATACCGGCCCGGCGCCGGCCCCATCCGTCAGACCTGTAACGACACGGCCGGGCCAGAACCCTGCTGGGGGGGGGGGGGGGGGGCGGTGGGGAGGGGAGGGGCTCTGCACTGCAAATGTGGGAGCTGCAAGACTTGTGTGTATGTGCGTGTGAGAGAGAGAGAGAGAGAGACGGAAGGAGGGAGGGAAGGAGAGAAAGAGGGAAGGAGGGAGAGAGAGAAAGGGGGAGAGAGGGAGACAGAAGAGGGGAGAGAGAGAAAGGGGGAGAGAGAGTGAGAGAAAGGCAGAGGAGAAACAGAGGGAGCGAGGGGGGAGAGAGAGGGAAAGAGGGAGGGAGAGAGGGAAAGAGCGAGTGAGAGAGAAAAAGGTATGGGTGTGTTTATGTGCTTTTCTGGTTGTCGTCTGATGGCCAGAGTCGTTTCCAACAATTCCTAAACATGGCAGTGGCAAGTCAAGACAACAGGGAACTTTGTCCTATTAAAACATTGTTTATGCAAGAACTTTGTGCCCAGTTATTCTAGTCACGACATGATACGGTATCAAATTAAGACCAAAACATGCGAGCCAGTGGCACTGAAGTGAATCCTGCACTGCCAGAGAGAGTTTGATTGGTGGGAGCTCAGTTTGCAGCAGTTGATTTTCAGACTCAAAGTTAGCAACTGGGAGCAGAAAACTTTGATCAAATTCGGTGGCCGTGGGTATTTCATTGAGATGAGGCACAGGCTGTACACATGCTAAAGAATATATGGTCAGGCAGTGCACACCTTTCGACACGGCAAGCGGGCAGACCAGTGGTAGTGAACGATAAAAAGGAGGGTTTGCATTTAACAAATCAAGCCTGTTTTATTCAAATCACTCATTTTTTTAATCACTTTTATCTACAATTATTTTCATAATTTACCTCCAAATTCATCAATTCATTTATTCATTTTCACTTTCATGAACTTTTTTTATCACATAATTTTTGTTAGTTCCACCACTCAGATTTTGTGAATGTATTTTCTATATAATAATAATAATAATAATAATAATAATAATGATAATAATAATAAATGCAGAACTCAGAACTACACCTGTCTCAGAACCACACACCTGCTTCATAACTACACTCATCTCAGAACCACACACCTTCCTCATAACTACACCTATCTCAGAACTACACCTGTCTCAGAACCACACACCTGCTTCATAACTACACTCATCTCAGAACCACACACCTTCCTCATAACTACACCTATCTCAGAACTACACCTGTCTCAGAACCACACACCTGCTTCATAACTACACTCATCTCAGAACCACACACCTTCCTCATAACTACACCTGTTTCAGAACTACACACCTGCCGCATAACTACACCCATCTCAGAGCTACACACCTGCCTCAGAACTACACCCATCTCAGAGCTACACACCTGCCTCAGAACTACACCCGTCGCTGAGCTACACACCTGCCCCAGCATAAAACAGCAGCCAGAGGACTCCACACCTGTCTCAGAAGTACTCAGCTGTGGAAGCTCACGAGGCAGCTAATCACCACATAAACTGCGCGCGCAGTGAGGTTGACCCCCCGAACGCCATGTAACCGGAGCAATTAGAGCGGATTCCTGAGCGCGCGAGCAGGGTGTGGGGGCACCGGGGCGCACCCAGCAGGCCCTGCGGGGGGTCCGATCGATTAGCGGCGCGGCGGAGTCTGTCGCCGCGCCGAATCGTTACCGACGCCGAGCGCGGTCCGCTCGTCCGCCGCAGGAGCCGCTGCCGGCGCCGCGCTGGCGCTAACGCTCGCGCCCCTTAAAAGCCCAGCTGCTCGCTGCGCCCTTTAATGAGAGATCCACCTGAGCGCGTGCGCGTGCGCGCGTGTGTGTGAGACTGTGACTGCGAAGGAATGTGAGAAAGTGTGCCTGCGAAGAGAGAGATGTTAGAGAGGGAAACATTGTGTATGTGTGAGATACCGTGTCTGTGTATGTGTACGTGTGTGTGTGTGTGTGTGTGTGTGTGAGAGAGAGGGAGAGAGAAGGTGAGAGAGTGCATGAATGTGTATCTGTAAGGAGTAGATAGATAGATGAGGTAATCTCAGGGAGGAGTCCTGCTCACACACTGTTATAGCACATGCCGCTCTGACAAGAACAATGCCATAAGACAAAGAGCTGTGCTCCTATTGGTTAACAATTCTATCATATCACGTTCCCATAGGTTACCCCTGTACCGTGCTGTGACAGGTCCCAGACACACTCACAATGGATAATGGGGCAGTTCCGGGCCTTGACGCCTAGCACAATATTTACAGATCGGATCAGAAACTAAGATACAGGCTTTGTAGTCCCAATGCATCCTGGCAACTACAGATTGTTTGAGTTAACAGTGAGCCTCATTCCAAAAGCCTTAATTAAATCTTTGCTTTTTCACAGGACAAGGTGAGTTGACAAGGTTGGTATAAATGCAAAAAAAAACAAAAACCCTGGTGCTTCCACATAGAAACCTAGTCTCAACAATCCCGGACCATGTTACAAACCTTCACGTGAAATAAATAAAATTATTAAGTAAAGTCAGTTGGAATATATGCGTGTGTCCTTTGGTTTGTACTGTGTTATGATGTCACTTCCTGCTGTTCTTGGCGGGAGGAAGGAAGTGATACCGACCTGGAGTTCCGTCTGGAAGAAGAATTTCTGAGGACACTGGGAGCAGTCGTAGATCTTATCCTCCTGCCCGTGGACAGCAAAGATGTGCTGCTGCAGCTTATTGGCCTGGACAAAGACTGGGGGACAGAAAGGAGGAGGAGTCAGTTCACTCATTGGCAAAGACAACTGAGGGGAGGAGTCATTCTTCGCTGATCCAGAGGACAACTGAGAGAAGGAGAGGGAAGCCTTTCTCGATTAAGACTGGAACTGAGGGAAGGAGACAGCCAGGAGATTTGTGCGCCAAAACAGAATTCAAACAGAAAAAGTCAATGTTGAATAAGAGAAAGAGAGAAGTCAATGTTGAATGAGAGAGAGAGAGAGAGAGAGAGAGACGAGGCGAATGAGACACGGACAAACTATTCCCCGCAGACCCTGTGATATTTATCAATAAATCATCTTTTCCCTTTCTCCCTCTTTTAATTCTGTCCTTTTTGTTTTGGTAAACTTAGTTTTTTTTTCCCCTCTCTGTGGAAAGTATGAATTATTTAACCCTCCCCAGGACCATGGATCTCACTTATTCATGACCACCCTGGAATAGAGTTAAAATTTAAATGACTGTGGCTGGGGTGGGGGGGGTTGTTCATGACACAAAACCCTGCTGAACCACTGAGGGGAGGGTAGGGAAGGGGCATGGGGTGGGGGGGGGGGGTGGCAGATGTCCCAGAGAGACAGGCAGGTAGGACAGAATTCCTCCTCACGGGTAACTGCAGCTGCAATGCTAGCGGCTGCTGACAAAGGCACTTAATTTTATTCTTTTTTTAAAGAAAGAAAAAAAAAAAAAAAAACCTTGAGTCACATGCCTTCCGTGCGCCATGCTCACTAAACAAGGAAACGACTCGCTCTACCTACGGGGGCCTGTAGAGGGAGCTCCGCCTCCGAGAGGCCGACATGAGCCCCCGCCCCCCCCCCCCCCAACCCCCCAACCCCCCTCACCGCAAACTCTGGAAGCCAAGTGGAACTGCTGTGCTAAATCAGGGATGTGATTGTTCCCGATTTCTCCTGATGAATCAGGAAATAAAGATTTTTCAGGCCTTAAACAGCTTGACCAGAGGCGCAGGGCTGGGCACGGCTCAGGCACGCAGACCGCGAGCTTTTTCACTCTCTGGCAGCCGATCGCAGAAGAGAACGTTCGGCAGTAAAGCCACGTACCCGGGGCCCGGGAGACGCGGAGGGCCAGGAAAAAATATCAGGAACAATCAAATCCTTGTATTTGCAGCACTGCCTCTGCCCTTAAGGAAATGGTATATACTGCAATGTACTGTACAGTAAACGCCGGGAGTTTTTTTGGTGTGAAATATACAATAAATCAAATAAAAACCAGAAAGAACGCTTTAAATTTTTTTGAGATATTATGAAGTGTTGCAATAACTTGACAGCATATTTTGTCACGATATATTCCGTATAGGGGTGGGAATCACCAGGGACCTCAGAATACGATATTATTCCGATACTTGGGTCACGATTTTGCGATTGTTCGTATTTTTATGATGCACAAAGTGTTGCAGTTCAATACTTCAATTTATTGCTATGTTTTTATTTTTATTTATTTTTTCTCATTCGACTGCAGTGAAACGTTGAAATCATACACCTTGCAAGAAAAATAAGCCAAAACCCCAATAATAAAAAGCATTGCAAGAATTAATTAACTTAACTTTCACTTGTGCAAATTCACACCACAAACACATAACAGCCTGTAAAAAAATACAACGTCCAAGAACACAGGGTTCCTTCTGGCAGCTGAAACTAATTTCAGTAAAAAAATTATAATGCAATTAATTTTAGGAGAAAAAATGGAAATCACGAAAAAGGAGACTCCAATAGCAACAGAGCAATGTCAACAGTTCTAGACGAGCAGCAGTTGTAGACCATCTGCAGTTTCAGATGACACGTGCTTAACATGTAACACTTATTTTACATTGAATACCTCTGTTAGATCAACACTGAGCCAGCTAAACAGGTGTGTCAATATGTGCCATATTTATTCTATATAGTAAATGTCATCACATAGGCACTCAACTTAATGAAAACAGTTTTGATATTTTAATACCAAGTTACACAAGAGACAGTAAACCTAACACTTAGCTTGCTACCTGACTAGACCAATGCTCATTTCCTTTTGTGTGTCAGTCTGTGCAGAAAATGTCAATCTGCACACACTACACATTTATTAAATAAACCTTATTGGATTGGCGGGTTGTCAAACACGCATATAGTTTTTTTTTTTGTGGTATTGTGAGCAGTTATTTATGGGTAATCTCATAATGAATGTTCGGGAGCTCAGAAAGAAAGAAGCAAATCTATGTATCCAGTGAATTTTCATCCCTGGCTGTTAAACCTATTGTAGGAATGCTGTCCGGCCCCCATCCCAGTAGGTCCAGTCCGGGTCTTAGCTCCAACCTGCTCCACTTCACACTGAATTGATCATTAACCCGGCTTAATTAAGTTGTCGGAGTGGGATGGGGAGGGGGGAGGGGGGTCAGATCACAGGGGGAGATGGGGGTCAGGGCAAGGGGGGGTGTATATAGGAGAGAAATGGCAAATAAAGGCTGGGGAAAAGCGTGTGTATGTGTGTCTGTGTTTGACAAAAATTTTTATGAATGCAATACTGTTATATATATATATATATATATATATACACACACATATATATGTATATGCTTGTCAGGGAACATATGCAGTGTGTTCTGTATATGTACACAACTCATTCAATGTTCTCATGGCTATATATGTCAATGTATTCATGTTGGAGCATCACAGTGATTAGGGGTATATGTGTGTATTTACATGCATATGTCTGTGAGCGCATGGATGTGCGAGCACTTCATTGTTGTCATGCACAAGCACCCATGCGTTAGTGTGTGTGTGATGCGCATGCATGCAATGACACCCGGCGTGTCGCCTCCTTGACCGCCCTCGACCCCGCCTCCCCCCTCCGCCCCCTCACCTGTGAAGCAGACGGGACACTTGAAGGTCCCCCCCATGCCCTCGAAGCTGTGCTCGATCAGGTGACACAGGAGCTTGGCCGGAGAGTCGAACATCTGGTTACACAGCTTGCACTCATGATTGATGCCTTCCTCTGCAAAAAAAAAAAAAAAAAGTTCACATGATAAAACCTGTTACCCACGTGGAAGACTGGAGACAGGCAGAAAAGACAAAAAAAAAAAATCACACACACAAGGAAATAAATCACCTACAAAAGAATAAAACATGAGCCAATGAAAGCTGGAGCTTCTGTTTAGCATCAAGAATAATTCAGCACAGCAGTTTATATTGGAGAGCCACAAAGTGCGTTTCCATACAGCAGAAGTAAGGTTTCAATATGCAGAATGAATTTCAGCATAGAGACTGTACTTCAGGACAGTACAGACCGGGTTTCAGTACAGTAACAGGTACTTCAGCACAGCACTGACCGTTCCGGTACAGAAACAGGTACTTCAGCACAGCCCTGACTGTGTTTCAGCACAGCACTGACTGTGTTTCAGCACAGTACTGACTGTGTTTCAGCACAGTAACAGATACTTCAGCACAGCACTGACTGTGTTTCAGCACAGTACTGACCGTTCCAGTACAGTAACAGGTACTTCAGCACAGCACTGACTGTTTCAGCACAGTACTGACTGTGTTTCAGCACAGCACTGACTGTGTTTCAGTACAGTAACAGGTACTTCAGCACAGTACTGACCGTGTTTCAGCACAGTACAGATAGTGCACATCATTAGTAAGTATTTTCAACCGTACAGCCTTCTCTCCCAGTCAGTTTAAAAAAAAAAAGAGAACACAAATGGAAAAGAGGTCCGGCAGAACACATCTGCTGAGCGAGCGGGAGGAGCGGACGGGGCTGGGCTTGTCCCCGGCGGGTCTAACGCGGGCCGGGTCGCCGGGCCGGCGGAGCCCGTTCCCTCTCCGGCGCAGATCCGGCCCCACCCGGACCCTCCTCCTCCTCCTCCTCCTCGGGCCCAGCGCCGCTCCTCGCCCAGGCCGGTAATTGCCTTACGCCCCCCCGGGGGCCCTGGCTATCTGCCCTCCCCGATCGGACGCTCTATTTTAAGCCCCGGCCAATGACATCACCGCGTCCCCCCCCCCACCGCCCCCTTCCCTCCCTCCGGCGGGGCAGATGAAAGGTGGGCGGCGGGGCCTGGCGGGACGCCCCCCGTCTCTTGCTTATCGCCCGCTCCGCACACAGGACAGAGCGCCGTCCCGCACGCGCTCCCCCCCCCATCTCCATCTGACCGCCCCCACTGAGCCCCCATCCTGCCTCCGTGTTGGGGCCCTGGATGAGGATGTGACGCTGGGCCCCACAAGCCCGTGAACACCCCCATTTTGCTCTCTTCCCATCATTCTCTGTCCAGTCAGTTTCAACACCGATGCTCTCAGGGCCTGTTGGCTGAGTTAAGTTGGGGGGGGGGGGGGGGGGGTAATAAAGTCTTCAATCAAGCGCTCCAAAAACCCCGGATCGCCCACACCTGACACGTACTCCACCACTCCCCAACACCACCGCGCATTACAATATCCTCTGTCTTGCCGCACCACCCCCACACCAAAAAAAAAACAACATTTAAAAACCTAAACACACGCACACACCAAACACAAGGACACACTAATCACAGTCTGTACTGAAGGGGGAGCTGGGTAGTTTTCTCTCAGGGTATAAAACAGGAACTCAAAAGAGGAGCTGGGGAGGTAAGAGGCAGGGTCTCAAAAGGAGATCGGAGAGAATAATCCGAAAGACGGTCGCGGAGGTAAGGGGACGGTGTCTGGGCCGCGGTGCTGTTTCAGGTTGTGCTAAACAGCGTGCGCAAACGCGGCCGTTTTGTGCGCCACTGTGCTGCGATAGTCCAGCCCAGCTGCTCCGCCATTAGCATTGTGCAGACTCGGACGGAAAAAAGGCAAAGACAATGGCAGGCTGCCCTGCAGTCAGTCTCAGAAGGCCCTCTCACCTTACAGTAAGTGAACAGCACTTCCTGTAGCAGCGATAGCCATGCCAGGAACGTACCAGCTTACGCATCGCCCACGTTCTCAGATGGAAGTTTACAGATGTATTTTATGGATACAGCATCCAACTAAGGCACATTTTCACTGGGTTGATGCGATTGGTCGGAAAATATTGGCTACATGTCAAAGAGGAATTGGTATCAGGTCTCTGAACTGCAGTCATTTTGCCAGGCCTGTAGTAGAGGGGTATATGAGTGGTACACGAGCCTAACCTATAGTACACTTTCCAATATGGCTGCCAGAGCGTCCCTTCACCAAATGCAGACCTTACTGGCAGACGCACTCAGTTACAGCTCCACCCCCCGTTCACCTGGCTGCTGTGAAGGACGCACGGCCACCGCATCCTACCAAACCTCATCTGCATACCGATGAACACATTTGCATATCGATTAGCGCGATTAACACGGCCTCAGCCGCCTCACTGATAACGGACCGCAGAATGTGCTCAGGCTGATAACAGAACGGAGACTACGGATACCGGGCGCTCTGCCGTCAGCCGGGGCGTGCCATTCAGGGCGTCGCCACAGTTTGACACGCAGACAAACGCAGAAAACGACTTTGATCGAAATAAAAAAGTGGGCCTCCATTCAGGTTCAGGGGCTTGGACACCGGACAGGAAGGGCTTTCATTAATTCTCAGAGATCTTTTTGGCTGGTGAATACGGGTTGTTCAGATCCTTTCGCTATGTTCGTTTAATCATCCCAGCTCATGGTAATAAAGTATAACTGCTATGCAGCAACAATCCTGCAGTTATATTTTATGATCATTGAGTATAACTGCCATTGAGTTACAGTTGTTTTTTTTTTTCTTTCTCGGTGACAAGCAATTAAGTCCAAGCCTGTGTGTCTGTTTAGCTTAATGATTTACCGTTGCTAAAAGTGTTACTTCCTGTTCTGTTTCCATGCCCTTGTTCCTGCAGTTCTTGTGATGTACTCTTAATTTATCAAGCCTTGATGGCCCAAAAAGCACTTCTATATAGAAGTGAAAGAATGACGACAACAACTACCTCTAGTACTAACACTACTACTAGTAGCCTACTGCAAATACAACTCCTCTAAATGATACAAATAACAATCATCACGGCAACACTAACTACATACCACGCAACCTATATAACACAGTTATAAGCATGCCAAAACACCTGTTCTAGCCTGTCGTAACTGTATTATAGCTCAGGTCTGATGTCACAAGCGCTCATGTTGTAACTGTTAAATTTACCTGTACTGTCCTGGCTGTTTATAACAGGTGTTATGTCACGCTCACGATCATTACCGCCATCATAATGAGCACTGTTTCAGTAGTAAATAATCATTCACAATTTAAACACTATTTTCCCCAAGTTCACAAATACGACAGAGGGTTCAAGTAAAGGGAAGAGAGCATGTATCTGTGATGTCACGCGTCGTAACTCCTACATGAAAGCATTCTCTTTGCTATGACGAAGACGTCTTTGTGACATGACGGGGGCTGCATGGCCGTCTCTCCCTCTCTGTCTCCCTCTGGCGGCAGGAGGCCCAGCCCGTGCCAGACTCAAAGGACACCCAGCCGGGTTCGAGCAGGAGGCACCTCGTCGGAACTCCAGGGCCCGGTAACGGCCGTCCTGCCCTCTCTTGCCTGGGTGAGCATTCGATCCCTGGCAGCCTCGGAGGCTCTTGCCTCGTCCCTCAGGGGGGGGGTGGGGTGGGGGCAGTAGTGTGGGGTAGGGGGGTGTCGGAGGGGAGGAGGGGTTAGGGACCTAGGAGGAGGGAGGGGCCAGCCCCCGAAAGCCGGAGGTGGAATCTGGACCCAAACTTTTGGCTTCTCAAAGAAAAACCCGCATGATGTTACATTAATCAGATACTGTGTGTGTGTGTATGTGTGCGTGCCTGCATGCAAGTGTGCGTGTGTGTGTGCGTGTGTATATGAGAGAGAGAGAGAGAGAGAGAGAGAGAAAGAGAATATGTATAACGTAGATCTAGTTTGTTGGAAATACATATGTATACATGCTACTCTTACTGCCTCTCAACGAGACCCCTAATCTGCAATTTTAAAATGCCACACTCTCATACAACATTAATACTACGATGCGACCCTGAGCCTGCCAGCACACGAGCAGGCTCGGCGGTTCTGGCCGTGACGAGCGCAGGAGACGATGGACTAATTGAGCGGAAGCAGAGCAAGAGGTGACAGGTCAGAGGTCGGCTGGGTGTCGACGCGCAGACAGATGGACGCACGGGCGCGACTGCGAGATTACGCCGGGCGGGGAGCTGAGGCAGCCAGGCTTACTGGAGGGGGGGGGGGGGACGCACGCTAACGCTACGCGCGTACACAAACAGCGCCTTTCGCTCCTCCCCTCTCTCTCCCCCGCCGACCAAAAAGAACCCAACCGCCGTTCCGTTCGGTCCACATGAGGAGGGACGGGCCGGGGTCGGAAAGGTTCGCCAGAGCCCCCGTCAGGCGAGAAAAGGAGAAAGAAAGCGTTAAACGCCGCTTCGGCGGAGAGCTGAGAGAGGCGGAAGAAGTCCCGCCGCCTCCGAAGGCGCGCGGCGGCTTAATTGAGGAGCGGCAGGAGGCCGCGTCGCGCGCGGAATGAGCGGCGGGGACTTCTCGGGACGCTGACGAAGGAGGGGGAAAGAGGGAGGGAGAGGGAGAAAGAAAGAAAGAAAGAGGGCAGGAGGAGAGAGAGAGAGAGAGAGAGAGGATGGTAGAGAGAGGGAGCAGAGGGAGAAACGGGGAGAGAGAGAGAGAGAGAGAGAGAGGAAGGTAGAGAGAGGGAGCAGAGAGAGAAACGGGGGGAGAGAGAGAGAGAGAGAGAGAAGGGAGGGAGGGAGGAAGGAGGAGTGCGGGTACAGCGCGTTTGTTATTCCGATCCGTTGTTCTGGGCTGAGCAGAGAGCGGAGCCGTATTTTGCAGCAAACGCGGGGGCTGGGGAGGGTGCGCTTCCAGCTAATTGACCAGGGGAAGGACCAGGTGGCGCCCTGCATTGTGGACCCCCCCCCCCTCACCCCCCCTCAGAGATCCCAGGGGACGCGTCCTGTCTGCAGGGGAGCGAACCCCCCCCCCCCATGCAGCGTGTGCAGGCACACAAATGAGCTTCACTGGCAGGAGCAGGAACAGGACCCCCCAAGGGGGTCACCCCATGTCTGGCTCGCCAAATCGCCAAACCCCCCCCCCCCCCGGCCTCTGTCCGGGGGTTGGGATTGATGGCACGGACACCGGGAGCGGTCCTGGGGAGAGGGAGGGGTGGATGGGGTTGGGGTTGGGGTGGATAGAGGGATGGAGGGAGGGGTGTGGGCAAGAGGGGATGGTGGTGGGCTCCTTTGGGGGCTAGCTGAAGGTGTGTTGCCATGGAAACGCGGAGGGAGAGCGAGGGAGAAAGCCTGGCGTGCCGAGCTTGACCCAAGGTGGGGGGTGGGGCTGGAGGGGGGTCGGCGCTGTGGGCCAAAACCTGAGCGAGAACACACGCGTACACACGCAGGTGCACACACACACACGCATACGCACACACATACACGCACATGCACATGCACACACACATACACGCATACGCACTCACATACACGCATACGCACACACGCACACACATACATGCACATACGCACGCACATACGCACACACATACACGCACACACATACACGCATACGCACATACGCACACACATACATGCACATACGCACACATACGCACATACGCACACACATACATGCACATGCGCACACACATACACGCATACGCACATACGCACACACATACACGCATACGCACACACATACACGCACACGCACATACGCACACACATACACGCATACGCACATACGCACACACATACACGCACATGCACATGCGCACACACATACATGCACATACGCACACACATACACGCACACGCAAATACGCACACACATACATGCACATGCGCACACACATACACGCATACGCACATATGCACACACATACACACACACACGCACACAGACACAGACACACACACACATGCATGCTCACACATGCGCACACAGACACACACACACAGACACATTCTCACACACACACACACACACACACACACACACACACCCACACAGACACACACAGACACACTCACACAAACACGCACACACTTCCATATTGCGTTCCCTCTCGCTCTCTCTCTCCCCGCCTTGGCTGCGTCTGTGATTCACACGTTCCCCCATTATCTGCGGTAAACATTTCCGGAGGCCGAGCGCGCGGGCCTGCCAGCGAGATGGAGACTCCGGCTCCAGATTATTTTTGGCAAAAGCCGGCGGCATATGGGGCTGACCAGCTTGGAATCTCCTATCAGATTACATAACAGTGGGACGCTGGATCCTTCCTACGCCGGAGCAACCGACCTTCACGAAAACAAACACGCTCTCCTTCCAAAGCACGCTCCCCTTCTCCCCGCCGTCTTCCCTCCCTCTTCCCCTAAGCGCGCGCGCTCTCTCCCTCTCTGTCCCGATGCTTCCGCTCCTTTCCGGACGGAGGCCGGAGCGCCCGTCTTAATGACCGTTTCCCGCTCTTCGGCGACCGCGCGGAGGCTCTCTGGCCCGCGCTGCTAATCGGGAGGCTCTGTGGAGCGCCCGGTCTGTGCCTCGCGGCCGGTCCGTCTGTGGTCCTCCCGGTGCTGTTTCTTTTTCTGTGTTTCTTTTTCTTTGCAGAGCGGTCTGTGTGCCGCCTGTGCTGCGCTTTCAGGCAGTGTTTTTCGGCACTGTCGGTGCTGCTCCTGTCTGTGCTGCGTGCTGTCTGTACTGTCGTTTGTTGCGCTTTTAATGTCGTGTTGGTTTTGCATTGTCTATGTCCTAGGTGTAGCCCACTGTTGTTTGTGCTGTGTTTTCTGGCGTGTGTTGGGTTGTGCTGTCTGTGCCGCATTCTGTCTCGTCTGTGCCATTTCCCCACAAGCCCTGGAATCAGTGATGTCCTTTGATCAGGGCGGTTGGACCACATCCAGCTGACCAGAGACCCCCGCGTACTGAGACAGGACATGCAGCAAACGCCATCGTTACCCACAGTGCACTGCAGGGGCAGCCACTGCAGGATGTGTCCTTCCCCTTGGTCACACAGCCATCCACCTTTCCACCAATGACAGCCTAGGCACATGCACACAGGTACTGGTCCCCTATCCAGAAAACACACCCCCCTACACCCAACTGTCCTGCCCCCCTCCCTTCCTCCAAAACAGTGCCACAGAACTACTGGCCACCAGCACACAACGCTAAAGAAAAAATTCTCATCAGTGGAAAGTATACAACTGTGTGCGTGTGTGTCGTAACTGCCGTCGTTAATGTAGTCAGTTGCAAAAAGATGTTCTCTGTGTGTGTGTGTGTGTGTGTGCATGTGTGTTTGTCCTTTGTAACTGTGCTGCTGGTGTTCCTTACTGTCAACTACCGAGGCGTTGGAAATGCAAATTTACTGTCGGATAACTCAGGAAAGGCCACAAACATGAAAAATGTTAATATTTATGTAAAAAAAATAAGAAGTCCTAACAAATAATTTAAAAGGCACTAAAAAATTCAACAAGGTTACCATCACTGCTCTTCTCAGGGAAGCACACAGTCACACCTGGCTACAGCATTCATGGCCATGATACACAAGATATCTTGGTCCCACCCACCCACCCACACACACACTCTTTAAAAGGGACTGCTTTCCGTATCTTCTAGGCAAAGATATTTGCGTTTTCAATGTTAATTTAACATTCGCAAGTGCACATGAGGGAATAGTTCTAATCAGCACACCAATAAACCCGCAAATGACATGTCTTTATAAGCTTGTTAAGAGCAAATCTCTCCCCGAGCATCCATTCAATTCAAGTGTCAGTGTACTTCTCCTCCTTCTCCCTCCTTCCTTTCTTCCGTCCCCATCCCCTCTAGTCTTCCTCTCTCTCTTTCCCACTCTCAATCCAATTCAATAATGCTCTCTCTCTCTCTCTCACACACACACACTCACACACACTCACACACTCCATCTCCCTCTCTTTCTTTGAAACCTGCTGAGGCTCAGTCAATGTGTTTTTGCGTGATGATAAAAATGCCCTGGCAAACAGGACAGACACCGATCTGTACCAGCACATGAAAGAAACCGATACAAACTTACAGCACGCATGAACAACTGATAGTTATTTTATGTTTCCTGATTTGCTCATAGCGGGAGAGAACACACACACACACACACACACACACACACACACATACACAAACACAACTAATAAAAAAATAAAATCAGTATGAGCGTGTGTATGCACAGCCCCTACGCTTCCGAAACTTTGAGCTAGGGTTTGAGCTGGCTGGGCAATGGCTTCCTGTTACCATGGCAACCATAAAAGCACACTTTTAATGGGAGAAAACACAAAACTTAAAGACTCATCTAGGCTCCTGAATTACCATCCCACACATACCTACTCCAACCACCTTAACGACTGCCCCAACACAGAAAGGCACCTGTCCCAGCACGAGAACACTGCCCTGAGCACCTCGACAATTCTGCCTCGATGCCGAAAGACTTTTGCCCCTAACGTTGCAAACACCTGCCCCAATTAGTGAACAACTCATTTTCCTAACATTCCAAACACGTACCCCAACACTGATCCCTGCCCCAACACAGCATCTTGCCCCTAACCATTCAAACACCTGTGAACATGACCTCAGATGCCCAGTGGAATGTCAACTTTCTAATAGAACATGCCTCCCATATGCCGCCATTTAATTGCTATTTATATCATGAGCTTGAACGTGCATTGTTTCCTGTATTTTAAGCGTGTACTGTTAAGTAACATCCTGTTTGGATGGTCCTCTTGAAGAGACAAAAGACAAATTCCCATAGAAGTAGACAAACTCGAAGACATTCCACTCACCCTTTTCCCAACACTGGAACAATCCTACCCAAACGCTTCCACACACCTGGCCCAACACCCAGAGGTGAAGGTGAGTTCGGCTAGACCGGCTGCCCAGTTCCAAAACTTTTAATGGGCCCACGCACACAGAGACGCCGGCAGCAGATTGTTAATTGAGGCGGAGACAGTAATTGGCTGGTCTAAGTGGTCAGCTAACCCAATACAGGGCTGGGATTGGGGAACGGGCCAGGACGGCGGCGGGCCTTATTGCATTTGGGGCGCTGCGTTCAGCACCACACCTGGCCTCTCTCTGACCCCAAACGGGGACCGGCACACCTGCCCCGGAGCTGCCACAGAGCTCTACTGGTGTGGCGTCCGACCAGGACTCCCGATAGCAGTGAGCATAGACAGAGCACTGACTGCTGAAGAGGGGAGAACTCATACAACCATAATGCACCAGCCTGCACACACACACACACTCATGCAGACAGACGGGCGCACACGCACTTTGTGTGTGTGTGTGTGTGTGTGTGTGTGTGTGTGAGAGGATGTGTGTGTGTGTGAGGGGGTGTGTCTGTGTGTGCATGTGTCTGTCTCTGCATAAGTGTGTGTGTGGGTGTATGTGTCTTTGTGTGTGCGTGTGTCTGTCTGCATGAGTGTGAGCGTGTGTGCACTTGTGCATGCATGTGTCTGTGTATGTGCATGTGTCTGTGTGTGTGTGTGCGTGTGCGCGGGTGCGTGTACGTGTGTGTGTGCGTGTATGTATGTGTGCGTGTGTGTTTGCGTGTGTGTGTGCGTGTGCGTGTGCGTGTGCGTGTGCGTGTGTGTGTGCGCGCGTGTGCGTGTGCGTGTGTGTGGGTATGGTACATGCCTAATCCAGGGCCCCTGGGTGTGTCTGTGACTTCTCGCGGTAGATCTCCCAAATTCAGGCTAAAGGCAATCTCCATGACCCATTCCACAACAATAGCTTATTGTCAGCGTGTCCTGTGGGACCCCAGCTTCCTGGGACCAAATTTCCTGTTTGTCAGCTGAGGGAGTAATAACCATAAAGCCAACAGCAGCAGCAGCAGCAGACACAGCAAAAACACCGACGCAGTCCCTGCCCACAAAACATACAGTACACCCATGCACACGCACATACACATACACACATACACATGCGTGCACACACACATACACACACGCACCCACACATACACACACACACACGTGCACACACACGCACCCACACATAAACGAGTGCACACACACATACACACACGCACACACATCCACATACACGCACACACAAACACACAAGTGCATACACACATACACAAGCACACACACACACACAGACACACCCACATGCGTGCACGAACACACACACACACACACACACACACAGAAAAGCGCACGCACACACACACACACACACTCCCTGTCAGTAGATACAGGTGAGTGTGCTCAGGCCTCTCTCTCTCTCTCTCTGTGCT
>CM077288.1:18751823-18821823 GCA_039654925.1 Anguilla pacifica
CCCCCCCGTCCCCCCCGTCCCCACCCCCCCTTTCCCAGCCTTAAATCCGATGATCTTTCTTCTTCTCTTTTTCCTTCCTACGAAGAAAAGGAGGAGCTGTTTATCCCCCCCCCCCCCCCCAAAAAAAGTATGTTCATCCGTCCCCCCTGAACGGCCTCGAAGTGCGTCTTATGCCGTCAGGGCTAACGCGGGGCGACACAAACGCGCTCCGTCACGGGGGCGCGTGGGTAACGGGGGGGGGGGCAGGCCTCTCCCCACCCCTCAACCCCCCCCCTCCTCCTCCGGCGGGGCGAAGGCGCCGAAAGGGATTTTCCGTGCGGAATTTAAGCCGACGGAAAAGGCTAAAGCCGGGATGAGGCCCGCGCCGGACGGCCCGGGCTGCTCTTTGAGACGGCTCTCGTCAGGTCCGTGCTCCCGGCGCGCGGATGGCGGGGGGGGGGGCCCCCGCCGTGAGGACGCGATAAAGACGCGGCGAGGAAGCGGGCCCGCGTTCGTGCTGATCCGGGGACGGGCTCCCTCGGTCCGTAACCCAGCCTTTCCTACTGTGAGCCGAGCGGCCGGGCTGATCCTAGGTCAGTGCTCCCGCTCAGAGAGGTTTTGTGAACGCAGGCCCGGCTCTACGCGCATCAGAAGCGGCCCGAGATGCCAGGGGACACCCCACTCGCAAGTCCCCCCTCCTCACAGCTCTCAAAACCACCTCGTTAGAACTCGTTAGGCTTTGAAAAGGAACCGTGACCTTTGACATCTAACCTTTCGCGAGAGAAGTTCTGATTCACAGCTGAATTACTGCACCTTATCCGCACACGTACGCACACAACACGGCTGAGCCTAGCCAGGGCTAAGCCAGTGTGTCTCTCCATCTTTTTCCATTTCCATTTGAACACGAATGGATCAGTGATTAGCGTGGCTCGTTAAACAACGCACGTCAGCATCGTCTGTTCTTTGTCGCTTTTTTTCCCTGTCCCCTCCCTCCCTTTACCTCTCTTTCTCTCATCAAAAATAACATCTGTGTACGTCTATGACACACCTGAACAAAAAAAAACAAACAAAACAAAAAAAAAAAAAAACAGCAACGTTTCAGTGTGAGCACATCTGGGCACGGAGTGAATGCCCTAATCCAGATGTGGGAACACAGGCTCGGCGGTCTGAGGCACACCTGGACACCATCAGCAGCGCAGACAAAAGGAGGGAAAACACACACACACACACACACACACACAAGCCCACAGCAAAGGCAACAGCGTACGGCAGGAAACACTGCCACCTTTCCTCCGTGTCCTTCCCTGAAACCGCGAGAAGAGCCAGACACAGCCGCGCTGGCGTGTTCTTGGAGACGCGCGCACACGCACACGCACACGCGTGTGGAGGCAGCAGACCACTGCGGGCCGTGTCTCGGGGTTTGGAGATGTGCGGTTTTGTGACGAACGGGGGAGCTGCCACAGTTGACGCCGCTGCATCCACAGCCCCCAGCGGCTAAAAGCTTAATCCCCCATGATGCACTGGGGCACTTCCAGAACCACTGAGACCCACACTGGCGCTTAGGGCTCACACACATACGGACATCCAGATGCTGAGGGTAATTAACTTCCCTCTGTGTGTGTGTGTGTGTGTGTGCGCGTGCGTGAGTGTGTGCGTGTGTGTGTATGTGTGTATGTGTGTGTGTGTGTGTGTGTGTGGCTGGCTTCCCACATTGCAGTTCTGTAAAATATAAAGGCAGCATTGTTTTTGTTTTTACGCCACAGTGTCAAGTCACAGGACACATATTATTGAAGGCGAGTTCTGTTTGCACAGTGTGCATGTGTGTGTGCACGTGGGCGAGATTTGGACAGGGGGTATCTGAGGTTCCCCCAGCTATGTCAAAATGACTTAAAGAAACTACCTGGAGAAGTCCAAACCCCTGCTCACTGTTGAAGGTTCGAATAAGTCATTAATAATAAACACTGTATCACTTACGAGCCTGTGACTTATAAGTCTATAGAGTAGAGCTAGGCAAAGACCATCCCTCTATATACTCCCCTTCTTTTATTCCTGCACTCTCCATCCATCCTCCCTCATTCCTCCTCTTACTTCTTCTCCAAATTTCTCTCTCTATCCTGTCCTGTGATGCTCTGTCACTCTGTCCCTCTCCCTCCATCCCCTCTTTCTCTCTCCCTCTCTCGGTCCCTCATTCTCTCCCTCGTTCTCTCTCTCCCTCCCTTAGTCTCTCTCTCTCAGTGGTGTTCGTATGTATAAAGGGGAGAATCTGCTCCTGTGATAGCTCTGCTGTGCTTGTTTAATTGCGACAGCACCCTCATGAGCCAGCGGGACGCGGGGGCGCGTCAACACCTCAGCGGAGTGTTCAAGGGTAACCAGCAGGGGTGCAGCAGCCCCCCCCCCCCCCAACCACCACTCCCAATCCTCGCCCCTCCCCTCGCCGATTCCTCCTGAACCAGCCGCCCAGAGAGAGCCCGTCAAATCCTCACCCCTCATCTTCCATTAATCAGCTGCCAACATCAAACAGCAGCACTCTGTGCCTCCTGCAGGCTGCCTGTGTGTGTGTGTGTGTGTGTGTGTGTGCGCGATCATATGACTGAGACAGGAAAGAGGTTGGGTCAGTAAAGTCCCTGTGCTGAAGAAGTCTGTATTTTGAGTAGATACCTGCTCATGTGCAGTAAAAACTCCCGCCAACAGGGGGAGACAGTGAGCAGCACCCCCAAGGGGTCCCCCTGCCCAGTCCTGTTCGACAATACCCCTGCCGCCTCAGCGCCCCCTCCCCCCCCCCCTCCCCACACCACGCCCACCCGCAGCCATGCGCCGGACAGAGGGGCCTCGCAAACGCCCGTCGCCATGGCAACGTCCCGGCAGGGGCGGCGCATTAGTGCCGGACCGCGCTCTGGAACCGCGCGGAGGTGAGAGGGGCCCCGTTTGATCTCCGCCGTCCCGCCGACACGGGGGCGTCCGTTTCCCCTCGGGAGGGGGTGGGGCGGGACGGCCGCCTCCCCAACCCCCCCGCGCCCCGTCGGGCTCGGCTGGGTGCCAGGGGCCCCTCCGTTTGCCCTCCTCTGACCCAAACCGGGGCGAGGACGCGGGGGTCGGAGTCGAAGCCGGGGCCCACCTGCACCCAGGCTTCAGGCCCACTGCAGCAGCTCCACTCCTGGAGGCCAAAAACGCAGCTTCTTTCCCCCTCTCAACCGGGCTAATTCCTGCAGCTGCATTTGTGTGTTTGTTCCCAGAGTAGCGTATCCTGATGTGTTCCACACATACACACGCAAACGCACGCGAACGTGCGGTACCGAAACCCCCCCACCCCCACACCCCTCCCGTCCGTGTGTCGACAACAGAACTCCCAGAGTGCATTTCACCCCCTCCTACCACCCTCCTCCTCCCTCTGCCCCCCTGGGGACCAGCCAGTCTACGCGCAGTCCTCGGGGAAGCGGCGTCTCCATGGCGACACGCCCCCGCAGTCTGAGGGCCCGCCCACCGAGGTGCCAGCTGTGCGCCACGGAGCGGGTGGGCTGACAGCGCCAGCCACACCGGGAGAGCGAGGCATCGGCGGGAGGGAGAAGCGGGGGAGTGCAGCATCAGCACCGACAACCTCTCAGCAACACCGATCAGTACTGACACCCTCAAGCAACCCTGCTGTACAGAGTCAGTACTGACATCCTCAAGCAACCCCAAAATACTGACAACCTGCAGTAACCCCGTGATAAAGAGTCAGTACTGACAACCTCTCAACAACACCGATCAGTACTGACACCCTCAAGCAACCCTGCTGTACAGAGTCAGTACTGACAACCTCTCAGCAACACCGATCAGTACTGACACCCTCAAGCGACCCTGGGGTACAGAGTCAGTACTGACATCCTCAAGCAACCCCAAAATACTGACAACCTGCAGTAACCCCGTGATAAAGAGTCAGTACTGACAACCTCAAGCAACCCTGTGATAAACAGTCAGAACTGACATTCTCAAGTGTTAGTACTGACCCCCTCAAGTGTCAGTACAGACATCCTCTTAGTAATACTGGAGAGAGATGAGGAGAGAGGGAAAGGAGGGGGAGAGAGAGATGGGAGAGGGAGAGAGGGAGAGCGAGAAGGAGAGGGAGATACAGAGTCACCCTGACACCGGTGAGTTTCAGCACTGACTCTCAGGAATCTTGCTGAGTTTCAGAAGTTTGGTGGCAGTGTCACAGTGCTGGCAATCTCTGAAATTTGTCAAAAGTTTTCAGTCTAGAAAACACCTTCCTCTAAATACGGAATTCATGGAAAATATGGAGCATGTGACCAAGTGACTCCACCCCCTGTGTCTAAACAGCGAGGAAAGCTACACATCTCTATAAATACAGCTATTTGTCTGCATTCAGGCCTGTTAGTCAGTGAGAAGGCTTTCCACAGTCCCTTGTCTCCCCACTCATCCCTGCCATCTCTCTCTCTCTCTCTCTCTCACACACACACATTCTCTCTCTCTCTCCTAACATGCAAATCATCGCACGACCAAACGCCAGGAGTTTGCTTCTTAATGACGAGACAACCAACTTCCCTCTCAGTCCATTTATTATGCGCAGGATGTGCGGCGGGCGATTAGACAGAGGATAAGCGCACCATCAGCGCCGGAGCTCGGCTCGCTCGCCCCGTCTCCCCAGCTGCACACCATTAGGGTAGGTATGAATTAATAAAGCAGAGAGAGAGAGAGAGAGAGAGAGAGAGAGAGAGAGACCCACTAACGACCGGCCTTGCTTGAGGATGGGAACCACCACCGCCAGCAGGAAGCGGGTACCCAACTGATCCCTCGGTCGTCACGGAGACAGACGGGCAGATGGACTTGGGGGTCTAGGCCCATGGCGGCGGCGCAGGCCGACGGTTAGAGGACTGAACTGCGCAGTGGTAGGCTGCCGGTTTGAATCCTAGCATGGGCTGGGACAAATCCCTCTCTGTATATCACCTGAACTTCTTTCCATGTTTGCAAACAGGCAGATAGAAAGTATTTAGCAGTATTTTAGAGATTTACAAGGAAATTAGAAGTACCCCAAAGGCTGACTGCTCCCAAACAAGTTTAACAATGCAACCACATTATAACCTGATGAAGATCCTTCCATGCCAACATGCTCCACCACTAATCTTTTTTGGGAGCATTTAAAAGTGTACAAGTAACCCCTTGTTCCACACCATTCTCCTCCAGCTCCCAGCAGCTAGGGAATGCAATAGTGGAGCGCAGAGCTTGCCACCTGCATCACGTCCTGGGTGGGTTCAGACCTCCAGTGGGTACAGTGCCATGCCATGCGAGGCGGGTATGACTGGTGCGCACGCACACGCACATATAAGGGTGTTTCAGTAGTGCCGGGGGGACGCTGGGGGGAGGCATGTTTCCTCTCCCCGCTGAGGGGGGGTGAGGGGGGGGGGGTGGCGGTGGGAGGGCTCCTGGGGAGTGGCGGCGGTAATGGCAACCAGACACCCAGCTCCCAGACTGCCAGTGGACAGGAAGTGCCAGCACCACCCGTAACCCGATCCCTGCCTACAGCTGTCCAAACACGGGAGAGAGGGAGCAAGGGAAAGAGAGAGATGGAGAGAAGGAAAGAGAGAGAGAGAGAGAGAGAGATGGGAGAGAAGGAGAGAAGGGCAGGGAGAGAGGGAAAAAGAGAGGGAGAGCGAAGAAGAGGGCGACAGAGGGAGAGAAAGATGGGGAGAGAGGGAGAGAAGGGGATGAGAGAGAGGGAGAGACAGAGAGGGAGAGATGGAGAGAAGGGAGAGGGGAGTGAGACAGAGATGGGAAGAGAGAGAGGGAGAGAGAGATAGTAGGGGGAAGAGGGAGGTATAGGATACAGAAAGGAGGATAGAGAGGGAAATGGATAAATGGAGGGATAAAGAGGGAGGGGGTGAGAGGAAAAGAGAAAGAGAGGGAAAGGGGTGAACAGGAAAGAAATAGTGAAGGAGGGACGTAAAAGGTAAGGAGAGAGAGCAAGATAGAGAGAAAGAGGGACTCAGAGCAAGAGAGTGAGAGCAAAAGGAGGAGAGAAAGACAGGGGAGGAAGGGGGGGGGGGGGTGGAGGAAGGGGAGCGGGGTGTCCCCCTGGGGTATGGGGCAGGCTGGCGTGCCCCACAGCGAGGGGCACATTCTTTCAGCTTCTCTCCTCGCCTCCCTCCCCCATCCCCCCTCTCCCCCTCTCCCTCTCCTCCCTCTCTCCCCTGGAGCTCACAGACCCCGCCCCCTGTATCCCTGCCAAAGTCAGCACCAAGGAGCCGGGCAAAAACCAGGCTGGCATCTGGGGCTGGAGCTAGCGGGCACGCCAGAGCTGAACGTCAGTGTGCGCCTGCGTACGAGCGCGGCGCGCGTGCAAGCACGCGTGCATTTGGGGAGGGTTTACCGTGCGCAAGGGGGCGGAGCTGGGACTGGGTGGGGCCAGTCGCTCCCATTCAACAGACCCCCCCCCCCCCCACCACCACCCCTGCCAACCCAAAAAGCCTTCATTTCTCTCACGGTTTCCTTGGTTACTCCGAGCCAGACCCGGGATAGATTTCGAGGCCTCCCTGCTTAAGTGTACAATTAGATCAGCAAGTTATGAGGTCCTGTGATTCTTGCCCTGCCAATGGGGTTGCTGTGAGTTCACTGCAAAGACTCACCAAAGACTCCAAACATGGCTTCCTCAACGACCAGCATCGCAGGGTTGGATTGTGGGTAATGACACGGCGACAGGCAGGTGTCCATTTATCAAGCTGCCCACCATCCACCATAGAAAGCGAGAAAAAGGAAGAGCCGGAGAGCTGCCCAGGCTTGGCGAGGGTGACGAACGGTGGTTCGGCGGCGCGTGAGAGTGACGTCACGCTAGGGCGGCGCGACGGGAAAGACGCAAACGCGTTCGCAGCCGGAGAGGAAAAAGTCCCTCCCAAACGCAGCCCCACCCCCTCAATCTGAGAGAACTCCCCGCAACCAGGAAAGTAGAGAAAAGGACATTCAAATGAAAAGACCGACAAGAAAAAGAAATAAATCCTTCTTTAAGGATTCTTTAAGGATAAATCTTTATCCCCGGCCCCCCCCTCCCTCCCTCCATAAAAAAGGAGCCTGGGGAAGACCCCTCTGTTGTTGGGGGGGGGGGAGGGGGGGGGTCTGTGAAAAAGACTCAGGGGAAGTCCTGTCTAAGCCTCCTACACACCTCCAACCACTGCTTATTGTCCCATCTCTTCTCCAGAGAGAGGGATTTGCACACAGGAAGGCAGGAGAGGGGGGGGGGGGAAGGAGGGAGGAGAGAAAAAGAGAGGAAAAACAACAAAGAAAAGGGAAAAAAACTCTATGAGGGGGCAGTCATTAACAAAGAGGAAGAGAGAGCGATGACAGAGAGGAGCTTAATTAACGCTCGCCACCGCTACTTCTGCTCAGCGCTAACGCTAGGCCTCTGTCGAGATCACGCGCTTCCAACATCTGAATTCGTTCCAAAAAAGTCAACCGCGGTGGCAAGTCAAGCGACAAAAGCAGCAAGCCACCTCATCCCGAGGTTTACACTAATGACATCCACGTTTCCATTTAGCCATTTTTGCAGACGCTCGTATCCAGGGTGACATTTTTACACGCCGTCCATTTATACCGCTGGATGTTTACCAAAACTATTCGGGTTAGGCTCCTCGCTCGAGGGTACAACGGCTGTGCCCCATCTGGGAGTTGCACCTGCCACCCCCGAGTTACGAGGCCGGTCCCCTAACCGCTACGCCGCAGAGCCGAGCTCCGGTCCTCCGACTGGGCGCGAGAGCAGGAGAGCGAGGACCGACCGGAGGGCCCGGACCAGCGAGCCGGATTCCAGGACACAGTTTCTCCCTCTCCGCCCCGTTCCAATCAGGCCGCCCAGCAGTGGGGCTGGAGAAGGGAGGGGGGGGTTCTCGCCGACCACTTACCCCTTCCCAGACCCCCTCCACTCAGCTGGATGGTGCCTTCCACCACAAATCAAAAGACTCTCTTGTCAGCCCATTCGATTGGTGTGGCCGTCCCGCAGGGTGGCGTGCAGAGAGGAGCGGGGGTGGGGGTGGGGGGGGCCGGGCGCGTACGGCGGAGCGGGGCGGGAGGGGGGCGGGAGGGGGGCAGGGAGACCCGGCAGGACTGGCCCGATTCATCCAGGGACAACACACTGCTCTCTGCCAGCACCAGACCGCTTTCATGTGAATCTGATCTTGGGAAAGGGGATGGAGAGACACACACACACACACACACACACACACACACACACACGCTTAAATACATACATACAAAAGAATCTATCCACACACACACACACACACACACACACACACACACGCTTAAATACATACATACAAAAGAATCTATCCACACACACACACACACACACACACACACACACACACACACACACACACACACACACACACGCACACACACACACACATACACACACACATTTAAAAACATACATACAAAATAATCCACACACAAACACACACAAATTGTACTCGTTTAAATGCACACACACAAAATAATCCATACACACACACACACACACACACACACATTGTAAACACACACCAACACCATTCCCCCTATCGCTACGGTGTACAGGCTGAACAAAAGGACGCAGGGACGGCGAACAAGGAGAAGAGGACCGGCGGACCGCCATCACAAACCGCCATCACAAACCGCCATCACAAACCGCCATCACAAACCGCCATCACAAACCGCCATCACAAACCGCCATCACAAACCGCCATCACAAACGCCGGCGTAACCCGCGGCCAGGCGTGCGACTCAACGTTCACCCGCGCGAATCAGCCGTTACCCCGCGCGGAGGTAAAGATGCAAACGACAGAGAAACGCCAGCCTGGCATCGCCCCCCCCTTCCGTCTCCGCGCACCCCACGAGGAGGAGAGAGCTGTTCTCCCACAATCCCCTGCTTCCAAGCACGATTCCACCGCCACGCGGAGAGACCCGCGCGAGCGCGAGATCTCAGATTCATTACAGCTCGCGCGCGCACGAAGGGTCCAGATCAATTATCTGATGGCCGTGCGTAACGCGGTGTGCTTACAGGGCTCCCCCAAAGCCTTCTCTAACAACATGGACGCCCGTTCTTTGAAAAGACCAAATCCTTCATTTCCCCCAGTGTTTTCCACTGGATGGGGATATCTGCGCATATGTCCTTGGAGGCTACAGACTCCGTACTGTGACGGAGTGTATTGTGTGTGTGTGTGTACTGCGTGTTTGTGTGTGTGCGCGCTTGTGCATGTGTGTGCGTGTGTGCGCGGACAAGTCTCGCTAAAACAATGCACACAGTGTGAAAAATGGGACTCTATCCAGGAATTTCACACTGTTCTACTCTGTAGAAACACACCTCCTGTATATTACTCATACGCTATAGATACACTACTCACACACATAACACATACACACGCTGCTGCTTTGCACACATCTTCCTACCCCATCCTCACACACCCCGCCTCCAGGTGTCAGGTAAAGGAGCCATTGGTCGACAGTTCTGAGTGAGGGATTGGCGAGCTACCGGCATTGACTATTGTATTATGCTTGATATGGTTAGCGTTTACATCACATTATATTGAGTGCTCGGCAGGTTTAGCATCAAGTTTGGAGTCCTTTCTCTCTCTTTCTCTTTTATTCCCTTCTTCCCACCCTCTGTTACTCTCCTCCCCCCGGTGTCCTATCTCTCTCTCTCTCTCTCTCTCTCTTTCTTCCCTCTCTCTGTTACTCCCCCCCTCTCTCTGTCTCTTTCTCTCTCTCTTTCACTTCCCTTCTCCCCCCCCTCTGTTATTCTCCACCCCCCATGTCCTCTCTCTCTCTCCCTCTCTCTCTCTCTCTCTCATTCCCTTCTTCCCTCCCTCCATTCCCCCCCCCCCCCCCCTCGCCAGCGTGGAGAGAGGTCTCGGGGCCGCGGCGGTGGCCAGTCCTCCCAGGGCTGCTGGGAAATGCGGGCTGGGTGACAGCTGCAGAGGCCCCTCCCCGCCCGGCCCTGTGGGGGGCTCCGATGTTCCTCATTCGGGGGACGGGAGCTGCTTTTAATCTACCAGCGGGGCTCCGCAGCTGCTGTAAATTATCCGAGCGCGGGACCCGGGCTCGGACTTAACCCCTCCACCGCCAGACGCCGCCGCCGCCGCCCCCCGTCCCTCCCGCGGCTGCCTCTCCGCTCCCCCCGATTCACCCTCTCTCCTCCGATTCCCTTTCTTTATCGCCCACTCTCTCCTCCCCGTCTCGCTCTCCCGTCCCTCCCTCCTTCCCTCTCTCTCTCCCTCCCCCTCGCCTTGCATGACTTCTATCTCTCTTTCCCCTCGTTTTCCCTCCTCTCCCTTTCTCCCCCGTCTTTCACCTTCTACTCGTTTCCCCCCTTCTCTCCCGCTCTCCCATTGCTTCCCCTCTCCCTCCTTCTCTCCCGCTCTCCCATCGCTACCCCTCTCCCTCCTTCTCTCCCGCTCTCCCATCGCTACCCCTCTCCCTCCTTCTCTCCCGCTCTCCCATCGCTACCCCTCTCCCTCCTTCTCTCCCGCTCTCCCATTGCTACCCCTCTCCCTCCTTCTCTCCCGCTCTCCCATCGCTACCCCTCTCCCTCCTTCTCTCCCGCTCTCCCATCGCTACCCCTCTCCCTCCTTCTCTCCCGCTCTCCCATTGCTACCCCTCTCCCTCCTTCTCTCCCGCTCTCCCATCGCTACCCCTCTCCCTCCTTCTCTCCCGCTCTCCCATCGCTACCCCTCTCCCTCCTTCTCTCCCGCTCTCCCATCGCTACCCCTCTCCCTCCTTCTCTCCCGCTCTCCCATCGCTACCCCTCTCCCTCCTTCTCTCCCACTCTCCCATCGCTACCCCTCTCCCTCCTTCTCTCCCATCGCTACCCCTCTCCCTCCTTCTCTCCCACTCTCCCATCGCTACCCCTCTCCCTCCTTCTCTCCCGCTCTCCCATCGCTACCCCTCTCCCTCCTTCTCCCCCACTCTCCCATCGCTACCCCTCTCCCTCCTTCTCTCAACCTGTTCCTGTGGTTTTCCTGGTTGAGATGAAGCCATTCCCAGAAGCAGACTTATCCCTGCACCGCCTATACAGTAACCTTGGGCTTTGAGTTTTTTTTATTATTATATATTTTTTTAACAATACTTTGTCCTCAGTGAATCATCAGTTCACTATCTAGAGGATAAATGGATCAGTGTTCAAAAGCAGGCCCCTGGTGAAGTCCCATCCAGTCTCGGGGCCACGGGGGTCCCTCGAACCTGCGGCCATGGCGATGGCACCGCGCCACCCCACCATTAACCACCAGCGTCAAACCACCGACCAACAAGGTCAGGATTCTGAGGCAGTGCGAGAACATCAGAAAGGATGGAGGGAGGGACAAACAGAGATGGAGATGAAGCCCTCCGTCAACCCGAGGGAGGAGAGCTGTTCAGAACACTTTCATTTTTAACCTCTGTTCATCTTACGTACACATGCGCACGCAAAACTGTGCACCCGCATACATGTGAATGCACATGCAAACATTAAAGTAGGCAGTACAGTCCAAAGGAGGAGCCAACTTTTCGAAAAAGAACCACTGGCGAACACGTTGCCGAACACTGTCGTCCATATACACAACACAAACTCCGTGTTCTTTGTTTCATGTCACTCCACACTGCTGAGGGGCGCACAAACTTGCCGCACAGATTTTTCCAAGTTGCTCTGCACAACATTGAAACCCAAATTCCGTGCCAGGAATTTGAGCAAGTTTCGCTGTCTTTAAAATCTCTGCATAATCGATCATAAAGATGATGATATCCTTACACAAATTCAGCAACTCTTCGTGCAAAAGTATTCCAGTCAGTTTCAATGACAATGCTACTACGGACGTGTCTTTATGGGATACAGGTGATTTCAGGAAGTGGTGTCCTATCCGATAGAAGAATTAATTCATCATTTATCAAACTAAGGATAGTTTGTTTGGACAGAAAGGTAGCCAAATAAAAGATAAGGAAACTACCTATAACAAGTAAAACAAGTAAATAATTAGCTACCTACCTACCTAGCATTACTAGTTTCCCCATCTTTTGTTTGGCTACCTTTCTGTTCAAAACATTTATCTTTAGTCTGGCTGAAAAATGAGGTCAGGAATAAGGTGTGATTTAATTCTTCCATCACGGCAAACCTTTCGGACGGGACAACACTTCCCAAAATCTCCTGTATCCTGTCTAGACACAACCTGCTACAGGATGGTACAGTGATGTGACGAACAGGAAAATAAAGTTGAATATTTGGATGGACCGCTTGCAGAGAGGGGGAGGTCTGTGAACTTGCGAACTGCTTGTGAGCAGTTTGAGCGGGAGGCTTGCACACACTGAACGAACTGAAAACACTGAGTCTTTTTGACACTTCTTGTTTGTCTCTTGCTCCCTAGTTGAAGTTATTTTTCGTTTTGAGTATACTGGCACTTTAACACTTTATACAATTCCAAAAATATTTTTTTTGCCAATGCTGTAGTTGTAATTTGTCCTGAAAATAAAATGACTTGGAATCGAATTGGGGCTTTTAAGACACTTATGAGCACAGAAGAAAGGAAAGTGTAGCGCGATGGATGAGAGAAGGAAAGAAGGGGAGAGGGTAATCAGAAGTGTGGGAGTGGGAGAGGGCACAGAAAGCGAAAGTGACCCAGACGTAAAGCCTATCCCAGCAGCGCTCGGAGAGAAACGGCGAGGCGATAGCGTACCAGACAGAGCCGCCATGCTGGCTATCCATTCCACTCACACGCCCGCACCGGGACATGAGCACACGGCAGGGACAGAGTGGCTGTCCTGCAAAGCTGTGCTCAACTGCACACACACACACACACACACACTCACACACACACACACACACACACACACACCCGCACATACACTCACACTCCTGCATCAGGACATGAGGACACGGCAGGGACAGAGTGGCTGTCCTGCAAAGCAGTGCTCAACTATACACCCACACACACACACGCGCACACACACATATACATGCACGCACACACACACACACACACACATACACACACACACACACACACACACACACACATCACACTCACGCATTGGGACATGATGACACGGCAGGGAGTGGCTGTCCTGCAAAGCTGTGCTCACACCCGCACGCACATACACACATACTCACATATACACATGCGCACACACAGACACACACACACACACAGTACTTGCACACTCACTCACGCACACAGACACACGCACACACACATTAACATGCGTAAACTGTCGCGAAGACACACAGCAGTTTACGTATGTGATAACGCAGTGTACACTCGCTGAAACACACACGCGCACACACACTCAGACACACGTACATGCACACACAGACACACACTCGCACTCCCAAACAGACGCGCGCGCACACACACACACACACACCGCCGAGAGAGAGCCGGCGATCCACATCTCCCCGTGCAGCGCGACGCAGGCTCCCCCCCCCCCCCCAACATCGCTCCCAGCCTCAAACTCAATTAGCAAATTAGTTCCGCATGACTGGGCAATAAACAACGATCAGGGAGCGGATAAACACGCGCTTGACACCCCATTAATATTCACCTTTGTTTTGCTTCGGGTACAGACACCCTTCCCTTCGCTCAGGAAAACCCGGCTCTCTGCGACATCGCCGGCCAGAGACCATCGTTTCTTCCTTTTCCCCCGACGTTCCTTTAATTCTCTCTATCTTTATTTTTGTGGGGGGGGGAATTTGTTGCTATGCTTTTTTTTCTGCCCGGGAAACAACCATTAAACCTGAGAGAGCGCTCGCACACTCCTCCATCTCACATTAAACCTGAGAGAGCGCTCACCCGCTCCTCCATCTCACATTAAACCTGAGAGAGCTCACCCACACTCCTCCATCTCACATTAAACCTGAGAGAGCGCTCACCCACTCCTCCATCTCACATTAAACCTGAGAGAGCGCTCACACACTCCTCCATCTCACATTAAACCTGAGAGAGCGCTCACACACTCCTCCATCTCACATTAAACCTGGGAGAGCGCTCACCCACTCCTCCATCTCACATTAAACCTGAGAGAGCGCTCACCCACACTCCTCCATCTCACATTAAACCTGAGAGAGCTCACCCACTCCTCCATCTCACATTAAACCTGAGAGAGCGCTCACCCACACTCCTCCATCTCACATTAAACCTGAGAGCGCTCACACACTCCTCCATCTCACATTAAACCTGAGAGAGCGCTCACACACTCCTCCATCTCACATTAAACCTGAGAGAGCTCTCACACACTCCTCCATCTCACATTAAACCTGAGAGAGCGCTCACCCACTCCTCCATCTCACATTAAACCTGGGAGAGCGCTCACCCACACTCCTCCATCTCACATTAAACCTGAGAGAGCGCTCACCCGCTCCTCCATCTCACATTAAACCTGAGAGAGCGCTCACACACTCCTCCATCTCACATTAAACCCGAGAGAGCCCTCACCCACTCCTCCATCTCACATTAAACCTGAGAGAGCCCTCACACACACTCCTCCATCTCACATTAAACCTGAGAGAGCGCTCACCCACACTCCTTCATCTCACATTAAACCTGAGAGAGCGCTCACCCACTCCTCCATCTCACATTAAACCTGAGAGAGCGCTTGCCCACTCCTCCATCTCACATTAAACCTGAGAGAGCGCTCACCCGCTCCTCCATCTCACATTAAACCTGAGAGAGCTCACCCACTCCTCCATCTCACATTAAACCTGGGAGAGCGCTCACACACTCCTCCATCTCACATTAAACCTGAGAGAGCGCTCACCCACACTCCTCCATCTCACATTAAACCTGGGAGAGCGCTCACCCTCTCCTCCATCTCACATTAAACCTGGGAGAGCGCTCACCCTCTCCTCCATCTCACATTAAACCTGGGAGAGCGCTCACCCACACTCCTCCATCTCACATTAAACCTGGGAGAGCGCTCACCCTCTCCTCCATCTCACATTAAACCTGGGAGAGCGCTCACCCTCTCCTCCATCTCACATTAAACCTGAGAGAGCGCTCACTGGCTCCTCCATCTCACATTAAACCTGAGAGAGCGCTCACCCACTCCTCCATCTCACATTAAACGCGTAAATTTCATGCAAATGAGGCGTTATGGCTCCCGCGTGGAAGTGGGCTCTAATAGGCCAGACCACGGGCAGCCCAAACGAGCCCGGCTGGAGGAGGGGAGGAGTGTGGGGGTGAGGAAGAGAGCGAGAGGAAGGGAGAGATGGAGGGAGGGAGGGAGGGAGGGACGGCAGCATTAAAACAGAGAACAACGGGATAAGACTTCAGAATTATGCGCCGCGAGAATTGTTCGGCAGAATGTCAAGAGCCGTCACACTCTGGTTTCTTTCCTTTTACGCACTCTCTCACACACGCACGCACACACACAAAAACACACACACACACACACACACACACACACACACACACACACACACACACACACAGAGTGGATGGGGTATTTTGACATGGTCTCTGGAAATGAACAGTCTGTGATAACGGTGGTTGGAGCACTTAAGCTCACATAATTAGCGGGAGCTCAGCAGTGACAGAAGATCCGCGTTTATCTGCTGTTTCAGAAAGCAGCAGGAGAGGGATTAACAACAGAGACGAACCGCTCCACCGCAAACCAGGCTTTTATACTAACACACGTCTGGGTAAAAACACGCGCGTGCCGTATGTGCCCACACACGGACACACACGCAGCACAAACATGCTAGCGCACACAGCGCGTACGTGCTTACGTGAAGAGCACACACACGCTAATGCAGACACACGCGCACGCACCTGATAAACAATAGCTCTTTCACATACCGTACACACACCACGTACAATCCGAGCAGACACACTGGCCACAAATTCACACAATTAACTTAAAAAAAAAAGTGGGAAAAACTAGTGAGCGAGAACCGCAGCTTCAAACGCCTTCGACCTCTGCGCAGACAGTCCGGCCTTCCTGAGGAGAAACGGTTTGCGGGGGCAGAGTTCACAGAGCTGCGGGTGAACTCCGCGGCGTAGGCCGAAGAGCCGGGGCCTTGAGTGAACCGCGAGGCCCGAGTAAGAGAACGGGCCCTGGGTGAGACGCAGGCCTGGGGCTAGCCTGCAGCGCCGGCCCCCGACGCGCGTGCTCCTCTCTGGGGCACGGCCGCGCTCCTCCACTCCTCCGCACTGGCCCTGCGGCAGGGAGCAGGGCTCCACTCGCACCCCTGGGGCCCGAAGCGCAGAAGCACCAGGAAAAGAGAACAGAGTCTGTACTGAGTGTGCACACACTCCCCTCCCCGTCCACCCACCCTGTGTGCGTGCGTGTGTGCGCGCGTGTGTGTGCGTGTGTGTGCGTGTATGTGTGTGTGTGTGTGTGTGTGCGTGCGTTTGTGTGTACTGTTGAGGGGGGGCAGAGTCTAGGGATTAGGAGAGCTGTTTATGTGTGTGATTGTGTGAGAGGTGGGCCTTTATCAAATCCAGTGCCAAATGTAACAGCTAATTCTCTTTCAATATCTCCCCCCCCCCCATCTCATTCGAGCCACGGGTATCTACTCTCATCTGAACTCCTGCCAAAACCATACCCCTCCCCCCACCCCAAACATACATACACATACATACCCCAACCCCCTCCCACTCACAAACACCCCACCTCCTGAAACACACACACACACACACCCCACCACCTCAAACACACACACACACACACACAGCTCCAGTGAGACCGAATAAACAAGGCAAAACGATCTGAAAGAGAGGAAAGGCTTCTCCCAGTTGTGCGCTCTGTCTGAGGAGGATGGAGCTCAGCCTGGATGATGAGGGGATTGAAGGGGCAGGGAGGGGGCGGAGAGGAGAGGGGAGGGGAGGCTGACGGGCAGGGTTTCAGGAGCCTTAACAGAGGAACCAGGGGGCTCCAACATGGCCCCGCTGGGCTCCACAGGCCTCGGCCAATCCTAGTCAACTTCGTTCTGCAGTGCATCGTGGGATTTGTGCCTCCCTCACAGATTCGAGCTGCTCCTCCTTGTGCCTTCTCAACTCTCAACACATATGCAGTCTTGCACACACATGCATTTATGCACACACACAAACACACAGATATTAGCGCAGACACACAGAAACGCACATTCTCTCACACACACACAAACACACATTCTCTCACACATTCTCTCACACACACACAAACACACACAGCACGCACTCACGTGGAAATGAACACTACGCTGGAGCCAGGATGACAGGAGAACGTTCCTCTCCTCACAGAGGGCTGAGAGCGGCCTGTGACTCTGCTCATTACAGTCCCTACCTCTAATTAACCACGCAATACTGTAATGCCACTGACACAGAGTAATTGGACAGGTTTTGTCCTCCCTGCAAACAGCAGGAAATGGAAATTATTGTAGCGCTGAAGTTGACTGACATTGCCGAGGTTCCTTTTAAAACCCGTTGGTTGGAGGCATTTCTTCCACACAGTAATAACGAGGAAAGAGAGAGAAAAAAGGCGAAAAACCCAATCATCGTGTCAGGGGGAAAAAAAATGAAATCTAAAGAAATACAAAGCAAAAACAATAGCATAAGTCCCACCTGATGTGGCGTGAATGAAAGTAATGGCTCTGTTCCCAGTCTCCGCCCCCTGCCTCCCCCTCTCATACTCTGGACCCTGTGAGCCAAGGGCTTAATTAGCAGGTAAACTTTCTAATCGTCACATTAGCAGAGGAGTAGGCGGAAAAGGGTGATGGTGGTGGTGGTGGTGCAGGGAGGGGGGGGGGGGTTCGCAGGGAATGGAGACGATTAGCGTTTTTAGCGCCTCGTCCATAGGTCGGTTAAGGAGACGTGAGGCGGCGAAGTGTCGAAGCTCGGCTGCTAATGGGGCGCTAACGTGACACCTAGCCCCGCCGCCACGAGGTCAGACCTTCAGCTCAAATCTCGCCGAACTTTTCACAGTTGCTGCAGAACTGTTATAAAGACGTCTTATTATAGCCATTACCGGACACGAAGAGGAAGGAAAAACCTGTGGCGATTTAACAACATGGCGGTTAATCTCCCCTCAGGCCACACCCACGGCGACTCCCCGCGGCTGCACGCTAATTAAAAGTGCCCGAGATGGACGGGTCACGGACTCCCCCTCCCTCCCAACACTTCACTTCAACACCAGTCCGCCGCCCCCCACCCAGCCCACTGCCTGCGAGCCCCACTCCACGCTCCACCATGCCGACGGAGGTGCTGACGCACCGGGTGGAGGCTCGTGTGGGACGCTCAGCAGCGGGAGCTGGCCTGTCTGCTTCAGAGAGCGGTGAGGTCTGATTCAAAATGGCGGTAAAAAAGATGAAAATGCTAATCTCATGAGAGAGAGAGAGAGAGAGAGAAAGAGAGAGATGTCTGTTATATATGGCATAGCTTTACTTTATAGCCACGTGATGCATACAGAATCTCATATTGTACATATGACCAATTGACAGCAGAGCTACAATAGCATACAATAGCTTCTGTTCCGTGTCTTTTTAAGGTGACAAAAGTTAAAATGAGGTCACGCGGTCCCAACACAGCTCCCAAACAGGATTTGGCCCGTATCGATCCATTCCAAGCCTTGCCCCAGTCAGACAATGCGTTAGTCAATACACAGAGACTGCATTTTCACCTATGGCAGAAATTGAGAAACGATGCAACGGAATAGGAACGGACTGTGTGGTCCCACATCAGGAGAGAGTCCTGTGGAGATCGCTGGGGGGGTTTGCATGCATGTGGAAAAGTGCATTCGCTAGCAGTGTGTGCAACTTTTATTTGAAAAGAAAACCCTTCTGCATGTTATTTTCAATCCTCAACAATTATTGTCTGAGAAAAACGACCAGGCTTTGACCAGGTCAACTTGTCTCGCTACCTTTACGGGCCCGGATTAAAAATGAACTCACTCGAACCTTTTTCGGCAACGGAAACGCGTTTCTCCGCGCAGCGCGTTTCCGACTCTGCCCCGCCGCGGCGCCGCATTGTTGCCGGGCGCGCCGTTGCCGGGGCGCTGGGATGGCCTGGTTTCCCAGACCGGGGGCCCCGGCCCGCGTTAACGAGCAGTGCGCACAGACAGGGTATTGATCCGGGCGGGAGAGGGCTGTGGGGGGGGGGCGGAGGGGGGCGGGGGGGGGGCTAGCCCGCCGCACGGAGAGAGAGAGAAAAAGGCCCGAGGCCAGGATGGCCTGCACCTTCAATCAGAAAATTTCCGCCCCTCGTCTCGTCTGCATAAAGGCCCCAGAGAGGGGAGCGCTTCAACACCACAAAAATACAAAACTGCTGCTTCCTCTTATCTGCTATTCCAGCCATCAGAGAGAGAGGGAGGGAGGGAGGGAGAGAGAGGGGGAGGGAGGGAGGGAGGGAGGGAGAGAGAATGGGAGGGAGTGGGAGGCAGAGAGGGAGAAAAAGGGGGAGAGATAGGGAGAAGGGAACAGAGACAGTAAGGGGGAGAGGGAGTGGGACAGAGAAAGAGTGAGAGAGACATGAGAGAGAGAGATTATGGTGTCAACAGGGTCTGTTGCTTGGCTTGACTTTTACTTTTAATTTAAAATATTTTTCAAAAAACACATTGTCCTTTACTGACAA
Organism: Anguilla pacifica; assembly: GCA_039654925.1. Lineage (NCBI taxonomy): Eukaryota > Metazoa > Chordata > Actinopteri > Anguilliformes > Anguillidae > Anguilla > Anguilla pacifica. The sequence goes on from CM077288.1 coordinate 18,771,329, forward strand.
TGGGCAACAGCAGTGCTGTTTTTCGATCAAGAACAGTGCTGCTTTTTCTGGCGAACCGGTAATCTTACAGCCATGTCAATGAGGCACATTTACAACTGCATGTGCATTTGAACTTGAGCAGAAGTGGATGGAATGTAGCCAGAGAGGGAAAGGTTACTAGGAAAAGGGCAGAGAGTGGGCAGAGAGAGAGGGAGACGGCAAAGAGGCAGCCGGTCCCCTGTGGAGCTAAGGAAAACCAGTGTTAGCCAGCGAAGAACGTACTCTAATGGAGGCGGTTTGTGGAGAACCTCCCCTGACCAGCACCCTCAATCTGCCAATCACTCTTGCTCGCCAGAGCTTCCATCAGTCTCAAACTACAGGCCCCAGAAGGCCGCAGTGTCTGCCGGTTTCTGTGGCTTCCTTTCACTCAACAAACCAATTATTTTTTTTGGAAACAAGGCGCGCGGACTCTTTAACCAATCACTGATTTAGACTGACCTCTTAAGAGCTGAAACACACTGAAAAGCGGCAGACACAGTGGCCCTCTGAGAGACGAGTTCTAAATCCCTGGCTTACGTCATTTCGCACGCATCACTTCCTGTCCTCGTTCTGCACCCCCCCGCCCCCCCCATGTGAGCTGACCAATCCCCAGCCCCCCTGTCCAGCATGGCACAAGCACCTTCCCTCGCTCTCAAACTCCGTACTGGAGGTGTCAGATTAATTACAGCTGGAGTGTGCTTAACACCTGGGCTAATGTCAGGCCTACAGAGAGGAGTGTGCTCTCTCTCTCTCCTCTCTGGAGAAGCTAAAATCAGAACAGTGACGTGTGGAGAACAGCATGTCCGGGGGGGGGGGGCGGGGGGGGAGAGAAACTTTAAGTGTGTTTGCGAGAATACAAACGCATGCCGTAATGAGTGTAGTGTACAATCGCGCTGAACACCTGTAACAATGCAGGGAAACGGTCTTCCGCGTCTGAACGTCGAGTGGTGATTGGACAAGTGGAGGCGAAGTGCTCTGCAGAACTGTGAAATGTGGTTGGATAGAGGGAGGGTGCTCTGCTGAACTGTTGGATGTGATTGGACAGAGCAGTGAGAGGCGATTGGATGGAGAAACAGAGCCCTGAGGCTTCACAAAGGTTAGTAACAGAGCCTTACTATGCCATAAGAGGCAACTGCTTTGCAAGTCATGATTGGCTACAGCAATGGTAACCAATCCTGTTCCTGGAGATTGACAATTGGGTAGGTTTTCATTTCAACCCTAATTTGGCACAGTTGCCTCTACTAATTAACAGCTCAATAAAGATCTCTGGCTGTTGAATGAGGTGTGCTTTGTTGGGGCTGGAGTGAAAACCTACAGGACGGTAGATCTCCAGGAACAGGGTTGGTTACCACTGGGCCAGAGAAATGGTGCCCATTTGAAACCAGGAGAAGTCATTGGGTGCGGAAATAATGCCCCGCCGAACCAAGAAACCTGACTGGCCGGAGGGGCGGCACCCCACCCAACCGCGAGAACCGATTGGCCCGACGGCGAGCGGGGTGCGGGACCTAGCACGCCCTCAGCCCTCATCAGCGTTAGGAGTTAGGGGATTGGGGGGGGGTGGGGAGGGGGGTGCTAGCCGCAGGTACGGGGAGTCGGAGGGAAGTGTGTGGGGTTCCTGCATTATGTTTTGTGTAATTAAAACAGCATTAGGCTATTTATTTCCCCTCCCCGCGCGGCTCTGATTGGGCATGAGGGACTGCAGGACTCGCAGTGCGGAGAGAGAGCACAATTACACGCCATCAGCAGCCAGCATTAACTCGCTAATAGGAACACGGCAATAAAACTTTATTATTATGGCGGAAGATCATTGCGAGGCTTAAACTAACATTTATAACACTTAGCGCAGATTAGACAAGGCGGAAAAGCGGGCGTGCGAGAGAGGGAGACAGAGAGCGAGAGAGGAGAGAGACTGCCATTAGCCATCTTCCAAACTCTCAGTGCTTCCACACGAACATCCACCTCCTCCCCTGGTGGCCAATCCCTGATTGCTTCTGACCCAGTGGCCTCACATTACAGTACGACAGGAGATAATGAGAGACAGAGATGCTAATGGGAAAAAAAAATACATTGTGTACGTATATAATGCTACGTATTTTTTAATGTAATGTATGTATATATACACACTATGTTGATGCCAGTCATGCAATTCTAGTCATTATCACTGTTTATGCGTGTCTACACTATTGTATGCGAATACAACATTTGTACGTGATTTTGTCATTCTAATAAAGCTCGATTCGAATTTGAAATAGAATTTCAGACAGGGAGGGAAAGAGCAAGAGAGAGGGAGTGGGGGGGGGGGGGAGAGAGAGAGAGAGAGAGACGGCGGGCGGCCGACATTGGGCCCGCTCCTCCGAGCGTCGGGTAGCGGAGGAGCACACTGCTCTTTATCCATTCTCCTCACGCCGGGGGATAAATTATTCATCGCCCACAGAGACGCGCGCCTCAAATGTGTAATGAGAAGGACATGCATTAATACAAAATATTGCTGTTGGGAAGCTATCGATCTGAGAGCTATTTGTCCGAAGTTTAGCTCAGAAAGGAAGTCTGTCGGCGCGCTTTAATGCTACTGACAGACGCACGGCCGCGTCCCCCACTCCCTCCCTCCCTCCCTCAAATATTCCACCTCGTTCTCTCTACCCCCCCCCGGCAGAATAAGGGGATTTGTATTTCTAGGAAGGTCAAGTGCAAAAAGAGAAAGAGAGCGAGTGAGATTGAGAAAGTCAGTGTAAATATACTGCCATATCTCTATCTAGGAGCCACCTTGGGAGGAAGTGATGACTAGAGGGGGCATGCCTGACCTTTGACCTTTGCCCTTTCCCTCTACGACCCCAAACGATCAGCGCTCACGCCAGGTCAAAAGAGCTTGCATAACAATCTGCCTTACGAAACAGAGGTTCTACAAAAGCCCACAGTGGGCGGAGGTACAATGAGCTGTCATTCAGTGACTCAGAGTCCCAACAAATGAAAGCTTTGCTTTCCCCGGCCAAATGATGGAGCCAATCAGTGAGTCACAGATCTCTGCTCTAAAGTGTGCTGTCAGGGCTGACATTCACACTGATCCTCAGAGTAGTCAGCCAGAGATTAATCAGTGCTGAGTGCTAGGAGAGAGCAGGGCCTGACCAGCTCATCATTTCAGATCACATTTCCTGTGAGAAGCACTGGGAAAGAAATCCATATCCAATAAACTACAGTGCTAACAGGCATACAGTACACAGATAGAGCATATGTGGACTCACATCCACACAGGCTAGCGTGTACAAACACGCGTGCATGCGTACACAGCCATTCACATGAATGCTCAACGGATGCATGAATGCAGATACAGACAGACAGACACACACACACACACACACACAAGTGGCGGCTGCTCGAAGGAGGCGAGGGAAAACGCTCATATTTGTTTTGTCATTACATGATTAAAAATGTGTAGCCGTAAACAGCACTTCATGCGGTTACCGCTGTCATTTTGGCTTTGAGATATTTGGCAAAATCGCACTGATCGTCTTAAAATCCCCTCTTGTTAAGTTTGCATCCAAGTCATCCTGTCGAAGCCAGGCTTCTGCAGAAATCCATTAGAAAAACAGATTTTTTTTTTAAAGAAGTCAACCTGTTGATGTTTTTTCTGGCTCCGACTCGATGGTATCGACTTTACGATGAAAATTTACCCATGCCAAATGAATAACGACGAATGATTCGCTTCCCAAGTTCAGGCACCTTACAGGCAACCAATCATTACTTTTTATGAATGCTACTTCCATTTCGTAACCCCTGAGCAAACCTTGTTCATACTTCATGAGTTGACGCGTCCCGCGCTTCTTGGTATTTCAGTATTTGAAATCATGGTTTTTCAACTGGAAAACGCCCATTTTGATGTGCGTTCGTAGGATTTGATTTTTGTTTTTATTTAAGCTAGGAAACCTAACTGATAACCTAACGAGAACCTTCACCAAAAATAATTGAGCCAGTACCTTAACTCAGGATCACCCAATTCCAACATAATACCTTTTTTTCAGGAGTCTAAATGTAAGTAACCCAGCCTTTCTGGATTTATTTTCAGAGACATTGTAAGGGCTCATGCCAATAACATATGCTGTGTTGGATGAAATACATTCTTGTTAAGGACTATTAAATTAGTGGCAAGCAAACAGCATATAAAAGCTAAAAAATATTTAAGTAATATTTATACATAGCCCTCCTCCTTATTTCTTGGAGCAGGAATAACCCATGGCATTTCTACACACTTAGTATTTTTCCACACTGAGAAGCCACATGCAGCCCCCAGACTTGCAGGTGTGTTTCAGACGTAGACAAGAACTGGACTCCATGATCTCAAGCTTTCAAAAGGCACGAGAATTCAAAAGTGCGCATCAGACCAATTAAGTCTCCAGGGCAGAATATGGATTGAGCATGCAATACCAAAAGGCGCTGACCTCTAAGTAGCAAAGCATGAAATGGCCAAATACGGCAGTTCTGAAATGCCTGGTCGATGCTACTGCCTTGCTAGGCAAAAGCAGTCGGCTTTTCGACAGCACGAAGAGAGCAAAGATTCTGAAAACAAGTGCTAATTATAATTTATTAATTATAGATTGTTACCTAATAATTGCCCCCCCCCCCCCCCCCCCCCCCTCAGTTTCACAACCCACCAGCTGCTACTGACACACACACACATGCACATCAACACACACACACACACACACACACACACACACACGTGACAACACGCTAAGCGGTTCGCTCAGATGCTCAGTGGCTTCTGCAGTTCTGTGTGGGTCTGGAGAGGTTCACAGGCAGCATCCAGTCTCCTTCAGCCACTCCCACCCCACTAAGCCCCTCCTCCCCCCCTCCACATCCCCCCCCCCCCCCCACCCCCCCCCCCGGTCTCTGCTGCATGCCAGAGCACCAATAATAAATGAAGATATTCCTGGCTGGGAGAGCGCTGGGGAAATCATAGTGCTACCTGTACTGAGCGTTCAGGGCGGTGGGGGTGGGGGTGGGGGGGTGTGCGGGGGGGGGCGAGAGCTACGGGCCTGGCCCCACGCTGGGAGACCAGCTGTCGGGGGGAGCGGGGGAGCTAGGGGCGAAGGAGGGGGCCGGTCACCGGGGGCCCCGGGTACGACAGGAAGTCTCCCCGAAGCTCGCGCTCTGCAGGACTGCTCTGCCGGTAACGGAGCCGCCGTAGCGGAGGTCAGCCATTCGCCGTTCGTCCCCGGCAGCCCCGGGCTCGACCAATCCGCTCGCTCCGTTCCTTTTTTTTTCTCCCCTCGACCGAGCGCGCGGCGGGGCAGGGGCTGCGCAGCCGGAGCTGCGCAGCCGGGCGAAGCCTCCGTTTGAGCCCGCGCAGCCGGGGGGCCGAAACGCGGCGACGGATCGGGGGGGCAACAGAAGCCGCTAGAAGCATCAGGAGACGCTAACGACCCCGAACGCACCGACGCAGACGCGCTCTCCTCCGACCCCGCAGACAGCTCGGCAATTAGAGCCCCCAAATCACGCCCCCTTAAAACAACAGCCCAATTACAGCCTTACAACCCGGCGTCCCGGAAACAACAGACCAGCAGCTGAGACCAGACGCTTATTTCCACGCACCAACTTCAATTACAAGAGAGAACAGAGAAAAAAAAAAACTGGACACGACTTAATAATTCTGACCAGAACCGCGTCCTATCGTATACGCGCACTCACGCACCGCAGACTACGGTCAGGTCAAGCCAACTCTGCTCAACCCTACCTCTTTTAACTCGGGCGCTGGAACAGGGAAAAAAAATTTCCGCCGTTTCTTTTTAACAATCTCCAGACAGCTAAAAGTGGTGAAAATGTAATTTTTCTTTGCCTTGACAAGGATAAAAAAAAAAAAACGCAGATTCTGGCACGCTCTTTTGTGAGCCGGTTCCCCTCCCACGTGCACTTTCATGTTCTGAGGGAGGAGGGGGTGGGCGGGGAGGGAGGGGGGGCGGCTGGGGTCCCAACCGCCAGGTGTGGTCCCTCCCATGCGATGGGGTTCTGCGGCTTCAGGAACTTTTATTTTACCGACCTGGTGCACGCTGATCAATGTAGCACACAGACACACACACACACACACACACACACAAAGCAAGCCCCCACCACCCGAATATAAACACACGCACAGCGGTCCTCCACCACTCAAACACCGCCCGCCCACGCTCACGCCCGCCCCAGCCGCCACCGCCGTATCCGAAAAACACACAAACGCAGTACACACGCCAGCCCCCGGCACCCAAACACACACACACACACACACGCGCCAGCCCCCGACACCCAAACAAACACACACACACACACACACACACACACACACACACGCCAGCCCCCGGCACCCAAACAAACACACACACACACACGCGCCAGCCCCCGACACCCAAACAAACACACACACACACACACACGCCAGCCCCCGACACCCAAACAAACACACACACACACACGCCAGCCCCCGACACCCAAACAAACACACACACACACACGCCAGCCCCCGACACCCAAACAAACACACACACACACACACGCCAGCCCCCGACACCCAAACAAACACACACACACACACGCGCCAGCCCCCGACACCCAAACAAACACACGCTAAAAGCGCGCGCACGCGCACACACGCACGCACACACACGCGCAGGCAGGTGCTACACAACTTCCCCTCAGTAGCGGGACACACGCTAAAAGCGCGCGCGCACACATGCACACACACACACGCGCGCAGGCAGGTGCTACACAACTTCTCCTCTGTAGCGGGACACATGCTAAAAGCCCGCGCGCGCGCACACACGCACGCACACACACGCGCGCAGGCAGGTGCTACACAACTTCTCCTCTGCAGCGGGTCTCTAATGAAGCCCCAGTTGTGGCGGCACGCAGGCGCGGGCGCTCCGGCGGGATAATTACGCCGATCCCTCGCAGCTGAGTTTGGCAGATGCGTCGGAGGCGGCGCGCGCCGCGCCGCGCGGTAACGAGCGGCGGGGAGCGGAGGTGGGATTCGTCAGACCCCGCCATCCGCCATTAGCGGCTTGGCACCGTCGCAAATGAGCGCTTTCTTTTTTTTTGCGCGCGCGAGGAGCCTTCGCCAGGGCTGTGAAATTCCGCCGAATTCTTTCGCTGTCTCCACATGAGAGAGAGAGAGAGAGAGAGAGGGGGAGGGAGGGAGGGAGAGAGAGAGAGACAGAGGGAGGGAGGGAGAGACAGAGAGACATAGGGAGGGAGGGGCAGAGAGAGAAGAGAAGAGAGAGAGGGAGATTGGGAGAGGGGGAGACAGGGGAAAAGAGAAAGGAAGCGAGAGAGGGAAAGGAGGAGAGACAGCGAAAGAGAGGGAGGGAGAAACGGAGGAGAGAAATAGGAGGAAAGAGAGGAGAGGGAAAAAAAAGAAAAAGAAAAACAAAAAAAGGGAAAAGGAGGAAGAGGGGAGCGAGAGCAGGGAAGAGAAGTTCACACCGCTGCGACCGGATTTGTCACCTCTTCTCAGCACAAGGAGCCCAGAGTGTGGCATCATGGGAAATTACCAAATCAGAACGCATTGATTTTCTGCAGGAGGAAACGAATGGTAAAAAACAAACTCTCCTGACAGAGAATTAAGGAGGAGACGACAGAAGCCTATTGTTTTACGCTCTCGCGTTCCTGTCCTCCAGCACCCTGCCCACATTCTCCCTTTCCCTGCTCTGTAATTACCAGAACAGCTGAGCAGAGACAGATCCACACGCTGACAAACAGAACCCGGCGCCACCTTATCAAATATCCTAACAGTCCTTTTCATCTTTAATCCACCCTATTCACAGTATGGTCTGCAAGGACCTGGTTTGTGTGTGCGTGTGCGTGTGTGTGTGTGTGTGTGTGTATGCATGAGCATGTGCGTATGTGTGTTTGTATGCACGCACGTGTGGGTATGCATGTGCATGTCTGTGTGTGTGAGTGAGTGTGTGTGTGTGAATGTTTGTTATGGTGTTACAGTGACTCAGAAAGACATACTCAGAGAAGAGAGCTGATCTTGGGTAAGTACCTCAAGTTGCCTCAGCTGGCAGTTCTTCCTACCTCTAGGAAGGCTTAGCGCTTTTTATGAATGTATTTAGAAAATTGGTCCAGGAAAAAACCCCAAGAGACTAAGCATCTCCTTCTTGAGGGGGTCCTGTAAGGTAAAAATACAAGCAATGTAAAGAACAGAAATAAAATCCAAACTCTACCTCCCCAACGCTTCACATCCCCGGCTTCCTTCAACAACAGAAAACTCACCGAAAAAATAACTCCCACCGCAACCCGGGCTGCGTTTTAAAGCGAAGCCCCCCGATCCTCCAGGAAGCGATCGCGTTTTCGCGACGCGGTACCGAACCGAGGCGGGTCAAAAGCAGAGTTTTAAAACGCGCCTGAAAGCCTTCGCTGACTGGAAGCCTTCCCCGCCCTCGGCTGCGCCGGCGATCCGCGCGGAAGCCAACGCGCGCGAAGCACCGGGAATCGCAGTCGCGCCGGCGACGGTTTCCGCGGCGATAGACGGCCGCGTGAAAGCCGCGGAAACGCGACGCGACTTCGGGCGGCTTCGATGAGAGTGCGGCGCGCGCGCAGCCGGCGACGCGCGAAGAGTTTATTAGCAAACAAATTTAAATGAGCCAATTGAGAGGGTAATTGCGTTGTAGGTTATTATCATCAATATCTCCGCTCGTCAATACCGCGCTCAACTGCACCGAAATTAAAAACAATCAAGGAAATCATAAATAACATTTGCATTCAAGCTGTCCCGCTTACTGTTATAACAACAACAATTAGAGTATTGGTAGTATGAATTAATAACACGCCATGATATAGTGCAGCTATTAATATGACAGCCCCTGTCATAAGATATGGCAGCTTATTACAGCTCATGACAAATATCAAAACACTGGCACAATGCATGCGGCAAATTTCACAAAAATGCTACGAAATGATCATGTATAATGTATAAAATGTGACGGTGTTATGAGTTTTGGCATTGTAATACGATGTCAAGGCGGGTGTTATAAGTCTTGCTATATAGCATTATGTAGGCTTTATGGTATATAACTCAAATGAAGGGTCATGAAATCATAACCAGACAGTTGTTTAACAGGCCTTATTTCCTTTTTCCAAGACCGCAGCCTGGCGGTCCAAGGACATGGTCACGGTCAGGGTCAAAGCCCCAGTTATTGCATTAAGACTCAGACATGCACTGAGACCGCAGGCGTGTATTGACCGCAGGCCAGCGGTTGCTCGCGCAGAGTATTACCTGTCAAACGCCTCTTACGCCCGGGCCACCGACCGTGACCGAACCGCAGCGGAGGCACGCGTAGCGCCCAGGCTGAAACCGGGAAACGACCGCAGACCGCAGCGGTCACGTTTATACTTCAGCCATTGCCTGGCTTTGATACGTTCGCTTATTTTTCCTATAGAATTAAATATGAGTTCAAAATTCAAAAACAAAAGCTAAAAATGGACAGCGTCCGCGCCCCCTCTCCGTCCTGCCCTCCCTCCCTCCCCTGCCACGGCTTCATCCATCCCTCCATCCCTCCCTCCCTCCCTCCGATGCTAAACGATCGATTTCAAGGTGACCCTTCCTGATTTACCCTGAGTGGTTTCCCCTTGCCGCTCCAGCTCGGTCCCAGTAATTAACACCAGCGCCTAATGAAGTCCAGCTGCTCTCTGAGTGGACTGAGCGCGTGCCAACTCCGCCAGCGCCCCCGCCAGGCGCCCGGCGAGCCGCCGCGCTCATCGCTCCGCCCGGCGTCATTCCTCCCTCCCTCCCTCCCTCCGTCCCTCCATCGCTCCTATTAGAGCACATCCTTCTCTACCTCCCTTCAAACGTTCACTGCCCCTATGTCTACGCATCTGTTACTCTCTCTCTCTCTCTCTCTCTCTCTCTCTGTGTCCGTCTCTGCTTTTCCCTCCCTCCTTCCCTCCGTTCTACGCCTCTGTTTACAGTACATCCATCTCCCCGCATCCCGCGTTCCGTCCCTCCATCCATTTGGCCGGTTACAGTGCGTCGCTCTCTCTCTCCCCGCCTCTCTCTCTATCGGCCCAGTCCTCCTTCAGCCCTCTCCGCTCAATATTCTTTTCCATCCATCCTCTGTGTCCCCCTAAGTCCCTTCATTCCCAGTTCACCACTCCCTTTGTCTTTCTCTTCTGTCAATTTCTCCCTCCCCATTTCCCTGCTTCCGTTCTTTCGCTCCCTCCTGACACCTCCCCCTCTTTCCCATTCTCTCCATCTCCCTTCTTTCGCCTTCCCTCTCTCTCTCCATGCAGATATCCCTTTCTCCCTTCCCACTGCATTGCCCTTGTAATCCCTGTATCCCTCTTGCCCTCTCTCTCTCTCTCTCACACACACACACACACTCTCTCTCTCTATCTCTCCCCCCTCCCTCTTTTTCTCTCTCCCTCAGAACACTGGAGCAGACACAGTGTTTATGAATGATCAATTGGGACAGCATAGTAAGACCAGGCCAATCAATCCCCAGCAGATCGGTATTAGGAAACTGCACACCTAGACTCACTCACATGGACCCACACACACACACACACACACACACATGCAAGTGCTTGTACATGTGTGTGCGTGCACACACACACACACTCATGATCATGGGGTGCAACTGAACACACACATATACATATGTAGAGACACATGCTCATGTAAATGTATTTACAGACACATGCAGACACACACTTTAAAAAACGTGCAGACACACACACACACACAGCTTTAAACCTTAGGAAAGTGGCCCTCCACCTGTGTCTTACACCGTCTCCATGTTTGCGACACAGCAGCGTAACATTTGAGATGCATAAAGTCAGCGCTGTGCACAAACATTGCATCTCTAAAAAATGGATTTCTGTGGAATGGCAGAAACCTCATTCTAGGTTCCATTTGCCAACGAGCATTATACAGCAGCTTTATCATTTGGGGATTCAAACCAACTTCATTTGTTCCCGAGTTAGGAAACTCAGACGGTACGTAGAGCCGGATGAGAACTTTCAATGAGTCTTAAAGCAAAACGATAAAAAAATGTAGATATGAGGTTCATGCTGATGATAGACACGAGTCCATATTTATCACATCAGCAGGCCTCTGATTTAAATCACAGGGATAAAAATCACAGGGTTTGGTGAAAGACGGATGCTGGTTCCTACAGAGGTGCATGAGGAGAGGGAATTCTGGGATGTGTTTGAGGGGGGTGGGGGTGGGTTTGGGGGTCGGGGTTCTCATTAGTAACGAGGAACCTCCCGCCCCATGGGGGGGTGTAGGGGTTGGGGGAGGAGGGGGGGGGGGCGCTCTGGACTTTTGAACCCGTGCGTTCCCCCGCTTAACCCCCGCTCCGTCGCGGCGTGTAACGCCAGGGCGTGGGATCAAAGCCCCGCCGGTCTCAGGCTGTCACCTCACCGCGCCCTCAACCTGCTCCCTGAGAAGACTCTGCTTTGAACCCCCTCTCTCTCTCTCTCTTTTGCTCTCCCGCTCTCTCTCTCTGTCTCTCCCCCTCTCTCTCTCGCTCTCTCTCCCCCATCTCTCTCTCACCCCCTCCTTCTCCCCCTCTCTCTCTTTCACCCTCTCTCTCTCCCTCTCTCTCCCACCCTTCCTTCTCTCCCTCTCTCTCTCTTGCTCTCTCACCCTCTCTCTCTCTTGCTCTCCCTCTCTCTCTCACCCCCTCTTTCTCTCTCACACACACATACACACATGCACACACTCACAGACACTCCTCTTTTTTCCCTCTCCCTCCCTCCCTCCCTCCTTCTAGCCCATCTCATCTGTGTCTGTTGCTTTCTCTCTTTTATTTGGTCTCTGCCTCTTCCAATATCTCACTTTCAATCAGCTTTAGAGACAAAATGTACAACTAACCCATGCACAGAGATCAAGCAGTGGAAAGAATGAGCAAAATGGGTATATACAGTACTGTGTGTGCACAGTGCTGTGTCACTGTGCCTTCGACGAAGGCAGTGCGCACAGTGCTGGATCACTGTGCATTTGACTAAGGCAGCAACACTGTACTGTGTTACCCTGTGCCTTTGACTAAGGCAGAGACACTGTGCTGTGTTACCCTGTGCCTTTGACTAAAGGAGTGTACACTGTGCTCTGTCTCTGTCTTTGACTAAGGCAGAGACACTGTGCTGTGTCTCTGTGTCTTTGACTAAGGCCGTGACACTGTGCTGTGTCTCTGTGTCTTTGACTAAGGCAGTGCAAATTGTGCTCTGTATCTGTGCTTTCGACTAAGGCAGTGACACTGTGCCTTTGACTAAGGCAGAGACACTGTGCTGTGTTACCCTGTGCCTTTGACAAAGGCAGTGCACACTGTGATGTGTCTCTGTGCCTTTGAATAAGGCAGTGCAAATTGTGCTCTGTATCTGTGCTTTCGACTAAGGCAGTGACACTGTGCCTTTGACTAAGGCAGAGACACTGTGCTGTGTTACCCTGTGCCTTTGACAAAGGCAGTGCACACTGTGATGTGTCTCTGTGCCTTTGAATAAGGCAGTGCAAATTGTGCTCTGTATCTGTGCTTTCGACTAAGGCAGTGACACTGTGCCTTTGACTAAGGCAGTGCACACTGTGATGTGTCTCTGTGCCTTTGAATAAGGCAGTGCAAATTGTGCTCTGTATCTGTGCTTTCGACTAAGGCAGTGACACTGTGCCTTTGACTAAGGCAGTGCACACTGTGATGTGTTACCCTGTGCCTTTGAATAAGGCAGTGACACTGTGCCTTTGACTAAGGCAGTGCACACTGTGATGTGTCTCTGTGCCTTTGAATAAGGCAGTGACACTGTGCCTTTGACTAAGGCAGTGCACACTGTGATGTGTCTCTGTGCCTTTGAATAAGGCAGTGACACTGTGATGTGTCTCTGTGCCTTTGAATAAGGCAGTGACACTGTGCGGTGTCAATCTCACCCTCAAACTTTGAGAGGAGAGGGACCACTGAGCATTTTTTGTAATTTCTGGGAAATGGAAATCTCTCGCACTTCAGTTTTCATAACATTTTAAATAATGCAGCTTCAATCCATGCCCCCTGAAGGGAACAGTATCTCTACAGCTCTCTCTGCTCACACTCACTCCATCTGCCCTTCCCCTCCCTCTCTCTGCCTCTCTCTTTCTCTCTTGCCCTCTATCATTCTCTCACGCACTCAACCACTCCGTTTTCATCACCGACTCACTCTCTCTCTCTCTCTCACCTTACCTGCCCTTTGCTCCCTGCCCATCTCTACAGCTCTCTCTCTCTCTCTCTCTCTCCCCGCTCTCCCTCCATCTCTCTCTCTCTCTCTCTCTCTCTCTCTCTCTCTCTCTCCCCCCTCCGCCCTTTCCTGCTCGGCCCGCTCTGCGACGCGGGCCTCTCTCCCCGCGCACGGATGTCCTGATTTATGGCGGGGCGCGAGCCGCGCTTCCCCGCGTGCGCCGCGCCGCGCCGAGCGGAAGTCCCACCAGCTGCGACAGATGCCGGCGTCACCCGAGAAAATAAATCCTCAACACTTAACGAATTAAGCAAGGAACTAATTGCAGCTGGCCTGCGTTCATTACGCACGCACACGAGCTGCCTGTTTGTCTTTAACAATTAGTACGAAGAGTGGGAGGGAGAGAGGGAGGGAGAGAGGGAGGGGAGGGAGGGGTGAAGGAGAACAGAGGCGGATAATTGTCATTTACTCCCAGGCAGCCTGCTCCGTCGTACCTGGGCCGGGTGGGGTACGGAAGGCGCGAGTGCACGTGCGACCGTGACATCACAGGAGTATGTGCATCTGTGACATCACAAGATCGTGTGCACTCCTCTATCTCGGTTCAAAGGCTTGTCAGGGAGAGACTGAAGGTTAACTGGTGTGCATGTCAACAGACCTGTCACACACACACACACGCACAAACATTCACACATGCGCGCGCATACACACACACAAACACACACACACACACACACACCTCTCGAGCACAAATGGTCGTGTGCCTCATTTACCATTCTCTTCCCACATCTTTTGGGGGACTGTCCCCAGAAAGGCTCTCAGCTAGATCTCTAAACAGCTTGTAATTACTTTTAATAAACAGCATAAGAAGCAAATCAAGCGAAAACGTGGTGAAATGAGCTCTCGTGGGGGGACCCAACGCCACTGAGCCACGCAAACAAATATTTCAACAACATCTGAGTTTTTACATGCCCTTTAAATGTTTCAATATGCCTTACGCAGTGGGCGGATAGAGAGAGAGAGAAGGAAGTGTGATGGAGAGACATGGAAACAGCAGGAGGGGAGAGAAAGATAATGGGCATGAAAGGGAGCAAGTGCCACAGGTTTGTTCTTGGTGGCTGGGCTCTGTGCATGCCAGTGGGTTGGTCATCAGCAGGCATTTCCCATCATGCACTGTCACCCCTTCATCTCAGGGCCTTTACAGTGTGCCCCCAGCCCGAACCCCCCAAATCACTGCAAAGGGATCCCCTCCACCTATCCTCTTGCTCAGATCTCCCTCCCTGCCTCCCCCGCTCATGGTGTGCCCCCTCTCCTTCTGTTACCCCTCTCCCCCGACGATCCCCTCTTCTTCCTCCCCCTTCCATCAGCGGTTCCGGCTGGCTGCCACCAGGTGGTGTGTGCGGTGTGTGTGTGTAAGTGTGTAAGTGTGTGTGTGTGTGTCCGTGTGGGCCTGCGTTTGCATGCGTGTGTGTGCACGTGCTCATGTGCGAGTGCTGGCGTGCGTGTGTGTGTGCGCGCATGTGTGTGTGCGCGCATGTGTGTGTGTGTGCGTGTGCGTGTGTGTGTGTGTGTGTGTGTGTGTGTGTGCGTGCGTGCATGCGTGCGTGAGTGAGTGCGTGTGCGAGTGTGTGTGTGTGTTCGCATGCATACTGTACACAATCTGCTCCCATCGTGACCTTGAGGCATCCAACATCAGACATGACTTTACCATTCCATTCTGAAGTGGCAAAGAAAAAAAAAAACTTCCATCTCTATGTTCATATATTTCATGCACTCATCTCATGCATGCACACATATAAATTGGGGGGTGGGGGGTGGGGGGGGGGGGGTGTGAGGGTGGGACCACAACTTCCTTCGCCCTTGCCTGAAGCCCTTCTGTTAATTTCCCCCCTAAGACTCGAGAGTGAATTCTAAAGAGGGTCTAGGGAGTGCAAGGCTCTAAAACGCCTATTTACAAAGAAGTTAACAACTACTAGCTGCAGAGTGAGAGGTATCTTACGATGCTATTGACAAGCACAGATTAGAGCAATATCAATTAATAACAGTGCAGCAGAGGGAGTTACTGTTGATAAACAATTTCAAAGGAATGTTGAAAGCCAACATCTATCAATCCAGTGACACTGGGAAGAGTGTGTGACTGTCAGGGTCAAGCTAGCTTCCAATACATAGCGTGGGGTGATGCAAATCCAACACAAATCCAAGTCTCACAGGTGGAAACAACGACTTACAGATACAAGACGTTCACTACTCAGACATTACTAAACGATCACTGCCCAGGCAGCACTAGGATCAGTGGTCAGAAAAACATAACTATTTAGACATCACTATTAGATCATGGGTTCTCTGTTCAGACATCACTAAAGGATCCCCGCTTTGACCGCTTCACCATAAGATCGCTGTTGTTTCTGCGGAGTTGCACATCTGGGTCTAAACCCCAGGCTGTCATGCGTTCAGCGCGTGATGATAAATAAATAAAACTCATGAATGAAGCGCATCGTTAGTTCAATTCCCCCTGGGGCCGGTTAGATTCAGGTGAGTGGCCTTGCCCCTGCTCCAGCTAGGCGGAACTCGAGGGAGGGCGCGTGTGTGTGTGCGCGTGTGCGTGCATGCGTGTGTGTAGATGCAGTGACAGAGAGCGGGGTGGTCACAGTGAGCACCACAGTCCCCCCATCATCATTTCCATAATGTCCCAAAGGAACAGGAGCATCAGTAAAAAGACGCACTGTGACGCTTTGAAAAAAGTAGTCACCTCTGAGACACTTCATAGTAGCAGTCGCCACCATAAAACTTGGTTAAAACAGTCAGCTTTGTCTCGGTGACACTTGCCATTGAAAAACAAAGTGGTCATCTCTGTAGCACTTTGACAGGGTGCTTTACAATACTTTGGGTGGCCACTTCTGAAAATTTCCCATGAGCACCATGGAGAAAAGATACAAACACTTTGCTTCCCTTGTTTAAACCTGGCACCGATGCCGTGCAGGCCCACAGACAGAGAACCACAAGATTGCAAAAGACATGCGAACGCAATGGTCAAATGCATGTGACGCAAGCGGGCCTGGCTGAACAGGAAGAGGTAAAATCACACATGCTGAATTACGCTGGTTTTTTACTGCACAGCTTTCTATGACACACAAGCTCCTGCATCTCCTTTCAGTAAGAATACCACCATGCTGTGCACAGATGCTATAAAAACCACGTCCAAGTGAACTTAAACCTAATGATACAATATGTATGCCAGTGTGTCACTGGTGCAGAGCTGTGCGATGATGTCATGCGATGAGGTCACTGCGGTGTATGGCGACGCCCCTGCCTGTGCTACGCAGTTCCTGCGTCAACTACAGGCGAGAAAAGGGGTTGGGTGGGAAGGGCAGCGGTGTCAAACTGTCAATGTGCGTCTCATGGGCGGTACCCTACAAAGCCCTCCCCCAGCTGTAGCCTGGCCCACTAGCCCCGCCCCCTCCCATCCCAATGCTCCACAGGCAATGAGTGTGTTTCATTCAGACAGCTTGGTACGGAGAGAGCAGGGGGACAAACCTTGCAGCTGGGCGGGCTCTCCTAAAGGCCATCCGTGAGCCAAGGTGGGTGAAAAGAGAAGGCAGGGTGACAGTTAGTACGTCTATGGTTACATGGGGGGGAGGGGCACACAGATTGGGGGGGGTGTCAATCATTGTGGAGGAGTAGTAGTGAGGGGGTGGGGGTGTGATGGAGAGCAGGTGGGCAGCTCTGTCATGCACCTGAAAATTCCCATTCACAAAAAAAAACCCAATAACACTAAAAATCCAAGTCCAAGAACCAAGAATACGATGTGTGGAGCGTTTTTTCCTTCAACCCTCACTCCGGATTTTAGCAATTATAATAATTCCTGCTGCCGCTCCTGCTATTGGCGAGAGGAGGAGCAAGACAACAGCCCTCAGAGAGGAGCAGCAGGAGGAGGTGGGGTGACAGGGTGGAGGAGTGGAAAGGTGGAGGGGGCGGAGGGGAGTCTGAACGCAGCTCAATCCCGGTAACGAGCGCGGAACGAAAGCGAGGTTAAGCGCAGCACGCTAACTGAAACGCGGCGGCTCGATCGGGGCGAAGGAGAGGAGCCGGGCCTCGCGGCGAGCGGTGCGCGCCGGTGATTAGAACGCCGTTAGCGACGGCGCGCTCTGCCTCCAGAAAAGGCGGGAAAAAGGGCCCCTCACGCTCCTCGTACGAACGCACGCAGACGAGCGTACCTGCGCGCACGCACGCGTGCGCTTCTCCAAGCGCATCCCACGGCCTGAAACCAACGCACACACACGCAAAAAAAGGATTGCATTTGTCTCACATGAAGCGGGGGGGGGGAACACGACTGGGACTTTCCAGAAAAACTTTTCTCTTTTTCGGTTTTTCCTCTCTTCTCCCCCTGCTGAAGCGTCACTCCCCAGCGCTCCCGCGTTCCTCCCGTTTGTCTTTCTTCCCCCTCCCCCCCCCCCAACACTCCACGTCTCCGTCCTCCATGAGCTAGCGTCTCCCAGGAACGCTCCAGCGCTTTCCTCTTTTTTTTTTCCAGAGTTTTTATTGTTTTCTGCTGTGCAGCTGGAACCAAAGCGCCCACCCCCTCCAACAACACCCCCCACCCCCGCGAGGAGACGCCGCAGCACAGCGTGTCTCCACCGCACCCCAAAAAAAACAGCCCCCCCCTCTACTCGGCATACCCCCGCGGTCTCCTCAGGGGCGCCAGGAGCGCGTCGAACGCCAGCTCAGGGGTGACTTGAGTGTAGCGAGAGTCCTGGAGCGAGCGGTAAACAGATTCTAAAATTAAAAGCTCAGACGCGGGGCGGACTGTGATTAAAGGCCCAGGTGGGCCCCTCTCGCCGCGCCCCCGCGGCGAGGGAGAGGGATTAAGTGTTCCCCTCCCCCCCCGAAAACAAACCAACTCGGGCTCGGTCACCGCCGGTCTCCGGCCCCCTCGCTCCGCACGGGAAAACAAATCAGATGGGCGGAGAGCGCAACCTGTACGAGAACTAAAAAACCCGAAGCTCGCTGTAGTCCACTCGCCGCAAATAAACAGAGCTTGGACACCGTTACCCACAATGCCTCGCTTCGCCTTCGGAGCTCGCATTCCGGTTTCTCTCTCCCGTCCCAATTTAGGTCGCTCGCTCTCCGGCTCTATCCCTTCCCCCCCCCATTCCTTTCATTCCCCTCTCTCCATTTCTTTTCACCATTAATCCATTCTTTCACTCATTCCATTTTTCCTTGCAGCATCTACGCACACCTCTCCTGTAGTTCTTCAGCGCTACCTCTGGCTTTGCACTCATCCTCTCAGTCTCTGTCTCTCTCTCTCCATCTCTTTATCCAGGCTTCCATTCCCTCCCATTCTGCAGATACACCAGAGACGGAGTTAATCCTGGTAAATGAGTGACACTGGCTCGTCCCTGAGACTCTCTCTCTCTCCGCGTGAGAGAGGGGTGCCACGGCGACAGCATTATTACTGTTATTATTGGTATCGTTTCTTTGCGCGGCCCGAGCAGGCCGACGCAATCACTCGCCCACGGGACGCGGCGATCGAAATCGTAAACGGCTGCATCTGCACCTGCAGGTTCACCACGGGACGAGAAACGGCTTCTTAATCCTGTGCGAACGTGCGTGTGCTCGCACACGTGTGTGTGTGTGCGTGTGCTCACATGAGCGCACATGTATGTGTGAATGTGTGCGTGTGTGCTCACATGTATGTGTATATGTGTGTGTGTGCGCACATGAACGCACATGTATGTGTGAATGTGTGTGTGTGTGCTCACGTATGTGTATATGTGTGTGTGCGCCCACACGCATGTATGTGTGAATGTGTTCGTGCGTGCACATGCACAGTATGCGTGCTTGTTTTTGTGTGTGTGTGTGTGTGTGTGTGTGTGTGTGTGTGTGTGTGTGTGTGTGTGTGTGCACTTGCATGACATGAATGCGCATGTGGTCTGTGTGCATGTCAATGTGCATTTTTCAACTGACAGCTATTCCTTATGCTCCGGGACACACACGAAAAACATGCACACAGAGAATCAGTTCTCTCACCTCTCTGCCTCAGCACCTCTGTAAGGTGCCTTATTTGGTTATACATTGTCACCTGCTTATTTCCATCTACTAAACCATGCTACCCATCTACTTCTGTTAATTTCAGCACAAAACCCTGCAATGTGATTGGTCATCCGGCTCCGAGGGTTCCAAAGTGATGTCACAATAAGGCTGGTAATCCAAATGAAAATTCCAGGGGCCACACTAAGCCTGTAATAATACGACTCATCCCAGACTTTGTAAGCGGGGGGAGGGTGTGTGCTGCACGCAATCAAACCTGCTGTCGAACGAACGCACGCGCGGTCCTTTGCATCGGCTCGTTTCCCCAGTCATGTGCCGAGGGGGTGAATGTGTTGGAAATCACATTACAGGATGTGATTAGACTGTCGGAAGCCTTGCCCCCCCGTCATTCACCAACCCTAAAAGCCCACCAAGACAAACCGGGATTGCCATGGTGATGCAGATAACGGAATTTCAAAGCGACCTCACAGTGGAGTGGCAACTGGCGGGTCAATAACTGCGTGATTGACAGTGACTAACTGAATGACCGGTAAAAAGATAATTTTCCTTGTATCTGTGTGTGTGTGTGTGTGTGTGTGTGTGTGTGTGTGTGTGTACACGTAGCCAGCTGGTGGTAATGAGGTGATCCTTCAGCATTGTTCACAGAGGTCACATGGACATACATAGAAAAAAATTAAAAATAATTAAATTAACACGGTCAGGACAGCTGTGTCCAGTGAGAGTGTGTCACAGCAAGCGAGGCTGATAGCTGAGTGACAAAGGTCACACACCTCTTTTTCTACCTCATCCACTTTTTCCCTCTTTCCAATCTCCCACCCCTCACTTGTCTGCAGCCAGGACCACCCCCTCCAAAGAAACGAGGGAGGAGTGAGGAATGAGAGGAGAAGGATAGACAGAAACGCGTGATAGCTCGATGTTTAACAAAACTAATAAAGCCAGTCTACGTGTGTGTGTGAGAGTGTGTGTGTCTGCGCATCCAAGTGAGTGTAATATGCATGTCTGTGTCCACAGCAAATCTAGCCCACTCATTTCCTGAGGCGTTGCATTAGGTGAGTAATCGTCTTGCAGTCTATATGGTGCAACAATCTGCTGTGTGTGTAATCAAGAGCCTCGGACTCACACAACAGGCTCTTAACAGAATAAAGCCAATGCCTTTACCTCTGGATTTTACTGCTGGCCATCTCAGCTTGGCTCTCACTGATTAAAGCACCCAACCAACACAAGACACTGCAGGTAAATAATCAAGATCAGTTAATATGACTCTCCATCTCTCTCCCTATTTCAGCCTCTCTCTCTATTTTTCTACCTTTAACAATCTTTATATCTTCCTTCTCTTTTACCTCTTTCCCACTGGATCACTCCATCTTCCCTCTGCCTTTCTACTTCTCTCTTGCTCTCTCTCATTCGCTCTCTCTCTCTCTTCCACTCTCTTTTTGATCACTCACTCCCTCTTGCTCCCTCCCTCTCTCTCTGTCTCTCTGACTCTGTCGTTCTGTGAGTTTTATTGAAGAACAGAACGGGAGGCCCAGCGCTAGCGTTAAAGCCTGCCTGCCAGACTGAATGAGACGTCGCATCAGCGTTGTGCTAATGTGGCATTACCCTGAATCTGCTCCGGAGAGAGGCGTCTGCGCCGCCATCCCGAGACCCCATTACCGAGGCCTGCCGAGGAGCTGCGGGACGGCCTGGGCTCCTCTCATGTCTGATCAGCGTTAGCGTGAGCACGAGCGCACCGCCAGATCCAGCTATCGCAGCGCACAGCATCTGCTCTCAGATACTCTAACCAAATACTGTGTCTAAACAAACACTGCCTCTAAACAAATACTGCCTCTAAACAAATGCTGCCTCTAAACAAACACTGCTTCTAAACAAACACTGCCTCTAAATAAACACTGCCTCTGAACAAACACTGCCTTTAAACAAATACAGCTTCTAAACAAACACTGCCTCTAAATAAACACTGCCTCTGAACAAACACTGCCTTTAAACAAATACGGCTTCTAAACAAACACTGCCTCTAAATAAACACTGCCTCTAAACAAATACTGCCTCTAATCAATAACTGCCTCTAAACAAATAAGGTCTCAAGAAATACTGTCTCCAAAGAAATACTACCACTAAACAAGTACTGCCTCTAAAAAACACCGTCTCTAAACAAATGCTGCCTCTAATAAGAATACTGCCTCATCTCAAATATAGCCTCTAATCAAACACTATATCTAAACAAATATTACAAATTATAAAATACTGCCTCATCGAATATTAAATTTAAACAAGTACTAACTCTAATCAAATACCACCTCTTAACAAATAATACCGCAAACACTGTCTCCAGGTACAGACTCCATTCTTAGTTACTGTTCAGAACATTTCAGAAAATCAATATTCTTAATAACGGCAAAATATTGCATGAAATGTCTTTCAATCTTTCCACCACACAAAATGTATTTCGCACCTTCTCCCTCGCCTTGTGAAAGATGTTTGACCGTTATTCACTTAAACTCAGACAACCGCCTCGTGTGCGTTTTACTACACACATTAAACACCGCAGAGATGGGGATTTAATTGACTTGAACCACTTGAATAAAATGCCTTGCCAAATCCTTGCATCGAAGAACACATTCTATAATAACTGGAAATCAGCGTATGGAAGTTCTGAGCAAAGACTGGCATGAGAGAGACATGCTTTAAGAAGTCACAGATGCTTTCACACCTGCCATTTTTGCAGATCAGCCATGCGCATGCACATGATCAGACTAAGTCTGAATGAGATAAAAATTCTGATCAAGAAATTTTAGACGGATTCTATTTTTAATATGATAGGAAATTAAAATCCAGCCTCTTTCATTCCCAATGTCTGTATTCAAAATATTAGCTTATTCTGGTAACTGCTTTTCCAAATAAAGTGTTCACATTTCCAAAACACACACAAAAAAACCCACAAAAAAACAAAGCTGGTTGGATGAGGTTGCGAATGTGGGCAAGGCCATTTAAAGTAGCAAAAAGGTACAACAAAGTGCACAGAGCCCAATTTGGCCCATTTTAAAACTGGGTCAAATTCAGCTGGACCAAAGTGACAGACAAGGAAAAAAACCTATACAAATGACACAGGTAGGGCTGCATTTCTACAGACAGAGAAGGTGGAGAGGGGTGTAGGAGATGTGAGTGTGTGCGTGTGTGTGTGCGTGCGCACACGCGTGCACGTGTGTGACGGAGGCACAGCCCAGGAGTAAAGAATTAATCTGAGACAGGGTTGTGCAGGGGGGCTTTGAGGGGGGTGGGGGCGGGGGGGTGAGAGAGAGGCATGATAACAACTTGACAAACACCATGCTGCTGCACAGAGGAGTGTCTATATGTGCCAACACCTTAAGACACATGCCAGGAGGGAGATGAGTGTGTGTGTATTTCTCAATAAAAACTCTGTGTGAAAAAAAGACTGTGTGTGAATGTGTATAAGCATGAAAGCATGCTCAGAGGCATGGTACGCACACAGACACACACACGCAGAAGCAGACGCGCACACACAAGCACGCGCGCGCCCACGCCCGTGGCACCTCCGATCACGGCAGACGAACACGCGAAAGAATTGTAAAGAGATTAAGGTGGCTGTCGGAGCACATGTGAGGTATCGGCGGGAACGCACCCGTCTGACATTTCCGCAGCTGTCACGCAGCTAGACGATCCTGCAGCAAGACACCTGACATTTTCATTACCGCAAAGCCGGAGCACCGAGAAACAATGGCAGCAAATGCCAGCCAGTTTACCGCCACCATTCACTCCTGTCCACACTGCACTCGCCTCCGTACGAAAGGAAGCCAACCATCACTGCCACCCTGCTTAGAGAAACTACCCATCACTGCCACCCTGCTTAGAGAAACTACCCATCACTGCCACCCTGCTTAGAGAATCTACCCATCACTGCCACCCTGCTTAGAGAAACTACCCATCACTGCCACCCTGCTTAGAGAAACTACCCATCACTGCCACCCTGCTTAGAGAAACTACCCATCACTGCCACCCTGCTTAGAGAAACTACCCATCACTGCCACCCTGCTTAGAGAAACTACCCATCACTGCCTATCCCATTACATTACATTACAGCCATTTAGCAGAGCAACTTACGGAATTGAACCTGCAACCTTTAGGTAACAACACCAACTCCTTACCCATCATACTACACTGCCGCAGGTCCCCATACAGACAAACTTTTTTTCACTGAGAAAATTCCCATCTCTCCTTCTGAAGGAAAGAAACCTCCTTTAAAATAGGGAGTTACCTCTCCTTCCTTAAAGTGGAAAACCATCCTTCCCTCCTTACAGATGGAAAACCACCTCTCTTCCTTATAGTGGAAAACCATCTTTCCATCCATACAGATGGAAAACTACCCTCTACACTGGAAGACCATCTTCCTGAGAGGGAAATCCAGTGTAGCCTGTTCTGCATTTGGCTGTTGTATAAGTTGTAAAAACAGACATTGGGTGGGACACAGTGGTCTGTGGAAGTACATAAGCAGAGTAACCTGAACTGAAATGACTTCACTGGATTGATTACAGAACTGCAACTGTCAGGTCTGTGGACAACTTGTAATTAAGTAAATAAGTCAATAAGTTAATTAAAAAAAAAAAGATGATGATTATTATGATTATTGTTATTGTTATTATTATTATTCAAAAAGCAGTGCCATACCAATATTAGTCCTGTTTGCGTGAAACCTGAGTCAGATACAATACAGAAAAGTGTACAAGATCCACGTTCAGCAAGCAAGGTCAGGCACATACAGCTGACCTGCAGCACAGCACTCTCACAATGTTTCCCTAACGTTTTTGCAATTTCAAAGCAACACCATTATAGTTCTGCAGCAAAAATGGCTGTATCCTTTTACATTCAAGTCTGTGTCAACAAGAAACAAAGACACAAAAACAAAGAGATATATACAAAGAGATCAAAGATATATATGTATGTATATATATATATACATACATACAGTATATATATTTTATATATATATATATATATATATATATATGTATATATATATGACACACATTTTCAGAAAGGATTTATATCTATACATTAAATGAAAAAGGAAGGGGAATCAAAGGTCTGTAATAACCTCAGCAGCTATATATCAAAGGCGACAGATAGCATGAACGTCTAATAATTGTTTCGTGATCACAGAGAAAGAAAAGGACAAATGGATGGGAAGAGCGGTTGTTCCTCTGTGATCTCTTCCTAATTTTCTCGCGGAGGCAGTGCCTGATAAAGGTTAATGCGCTGCTCTTCTTTATTATTTAAAAGACGTCATCAATCTTTGAAGAAGGCGGAAAAATAATAAAATAATAATGCCACTTAAAATAATCTGCCTCAATTCCATAATTAATCTCCGCCGGCTTTCTGACAATTACGATGTTAATTAACCCAAAATTCCCTCCATGGCGGAGGAACGAGGCTCGCGATCCCGATTTTCCCGTTTCTGGGCCGCCGTATCTCGAAATCATCGCCTTTTAGGGAAATGAATGCGATGAAAGGAGAGGATTTTCTCTGTGTGTGCGTGTGCCTGCGCCTGTGTGTGTGTGTGTGTGTGTGTGTGCATATGAGAAGATGAGCGTGTGTGTGTGTGTGTGTGTGTGTGTGTGTGTGACAGAGAGTGTGAGTGTGTGTGTGTGTGTGTGTGTGTGTATGTGTGTGTGAGAGAGAGAGAGAGAGAGGGAAAGAGAAGGTAGGAATTTGAGTCTGCGTTAGAGAGAGCAGTCCACTTACATTGAAAGCATTGTTGTCAGGCAAACCATAATCCAAGAGTAGTATGAACAATCCTGTGAATTCTGTTAAAACTGCATAAACTTGCGAATGTGCTGCTTCATATACAGTATGAATGTGCGAGCAGACAAGCAGACAAATTTGGTGTGTGCAGTAGGTGTGTGATATTTTTCTTTTTTGGGGGGGCGGGGGGTATTATACCACTGCTTGCTGTGTATTATACCACTGCTTGCTGTGTACTGGGGAGAAAAGGTGAAGAGTAAAAAGAAGAGGAAGAACAAGAAGGGGAAGAAAAGGAAGAAGAGGAAGAGGGAGAAGAAGAAGACGACGACGAAGGAGGAGAGGCGTTATAACATTCAAAGTCAACTGTGCAGACTATGAGCGGGGGGCTGTTCAGTCCTGTCGGGGGGGGGGGGGGGGGGGGGTTCGGTACGGTCGTGGGACCGCTGACCTCCGAACCGCCAGCTCCGGAAAAACAAACTAGCCAGCCGGCATGGGCGCAGGACGGGGTGGGGGGTCAGACCAGACGCAAGCACTCCGGCTGTTTGCTTTTGGAATTACTCCTGGCCCCCAGATTATAAATCTACAGTGCAGTGTGCCTCTGTGCCTTGGCTTCAAACACAGAAAGACCAGGGATGGGGAAACACCAAGGAAAAAAAAAAACATATAGCATTCTCACACAAGGGACCAGACCGAACATTTGATGGATCGAATATGGAGCTATTGAATCATCACTGATAATCGATCGCTCAGGTAGGTATTTAAATACTCGTTAAATTAACAAAAAATGTATAAATAGATGTCATTCAAGCTTCAAAGATTCAGGAAATGCCATTCAAACACTGCTGGAAAAATGTCTAACTTATTCCAGTCATGCCACATGGCCCAGCTTATGAAAAGGCAGGACGTGCGCGTTTGTGTTCAGCCCTTATTTCAGGAAGGGGGTGGGCAGGGCGAGGGGGAGGTTGGGAGGGGATGCTGCAGAGGACCGAGAGCCCTCGGAGGTGAGACCTGCAGCCGTGACTTCGGCTGCGCAGCGGATGAGCTAACAGCTGAGCGGAACAGCTGTCGAGAGAGAGCGGCCTCTGCTGTTTCCCGAAATAGAGCTGTTCCTTTTTCACCTGTCTGCTGGGTGGGAGTGCAGGGGCGGGGGTGGTGGTGGTGGTGGAGGTGGAGGTGGGGGGGCAGCATGTGGGGGGGGGCGGGGGAGGTGGGGGGGGCTCGCTCGGTGTCGAGGAGGAAGAGCGAAAAACGAACCGAAATATATCAGGAGAGGACGGGCGCGCCGCGCGCACGCGCGCTCACACAGACACGCGCGCTCACACAGACACGCGCGCTCACACAGACACGCGGGAAGTCGTGTTAGCTCACCGATCATGTGGTTGGCGACGTGGATCTGAATCTCCCGCTCAGTCTCGAAGGTCATTTGGCATTTGATGCACTGGTACGTCTTCTTCTGCAACAATACCAGAGGAGGCAAGCGGGGATTTAGTCCAGAGGAAGGGGGTTACTGAGCCTTCTCTTTCATTCAAAGCACCCGCTGCCCTCGCCCCCACCCCCCCCACACACACACAAACAAAAACACAGGTTCTCTATGAACAGGTGCAAGGGGAGATGTCTCCGCCATTCCAGTGAAGCTAAAACAAAAGCTGGGGGAAAAGTTGGAGGGAAAATGACGGGAATTTTGCCGTCGATATCTAGCAGAGAGAACAAGCGGCCCGCACGGACAGAGGTGTAGAGAGCCGCTCAGCCGGCGGGAGGGCACGGCTGACTTCACACATCTTACTGGATACGATCCATTCTCTGAAGCGGTGCACTCTGGGAGTACAAACACAATGGAACACGAACGAGGGAGAGAAGACTGCCGAAAAACAAGCGGTAAACTACAAAAGGGGAGGAAAAAACACTGAAAACAAAATGCAGAGACCGAGCATGAAGCTGCCACGGAAAGGGGGCGAGATCACTTACAGATCATGCGCTACCGCGTGATGTAAAATGAGCGTTATCTGAAGGAAAGTGGTGTTCTCTCGAATCAATGCGGGGTTCTCTTCGATCGATGTGGTGTTCTCTTAAATCAATGGTTCTTGTGATTCACAGGGAAAAAGGGTGTTGATCATACAGTGTATCAAAGTGTGAATTCAATAAAGGGAGGCGCCAGGACTGGTGTGGGAGTGCTGCGGTCTCAGAGGCTTTGGCGCACTGCATTGTGGGAACAGGGCACAGTGATCATGTGAGAGCTGTGTGTACAAAAGTATGGAGACAGGCATTTGTTTGCATCTTCTACTTATTTCTTCTAAGCCACATTCCAATTGTCCTAACCGGCAGATTTAGCCAAAGTACATTTTTCCCCACTGCAGAAGGAAAGGATGCTGGGGGACGGGGGAAGGGTGAAACTCACTTTAGGGACAGGGGAGGCATCCGTCATCTTCTTAGGGCCGCTGGTCTCGGGGCTCACCTCCGGGTGGTCCACCTGGACGTGGGTCTCCAGGTCGTCCACGGTCTCGAACTTCACCCCGCACTCGGGGCAGCGCAGTCCAGAGGCGGGCTTCTCCCCGCCGGTCTCCTGGGGCGTGGTGCCCGCCGAGCCTCCCCCGCCGACCGGGGACTGCCCGTTGGCCCCGCGGCTCATGCAGCCGGCGCACAGCCCGTAGGGCAGCCCGTTGACGTCCAGCTTGACCAGCTCTTGCTTGTTCTTGAACTCCTTGAGGCAGAGGGCGCACTTGTAGAACTTGTGGCCCGCCGGGTGCAGCTGGCCGTTGGGCGAGGACGAGGCCGAGCCCGAGCCGCCTCCGGCGCACGCCCCGGCGCCCCCGGTGGCGGAGGACGAGGACGACAGCTTCTGCATGTGGAAGGTGCCGTGGATCTTGAGCTCCAGCGTGGAGGTGACCGTCTGCATGCAGACCACGCAGCGGAAGCCCGTCAGGGAGTTGCGCAGGTCCGGGTGCATCTGGCAGTGCTCGATGAACTCCTCCTCGCTCTGCAGCGGCAGCTTGCAGATGCGGCAGGTGCCGGTGTCCAGGCTCTTGCTATGGGTGACCTTGTGCTCGGTCAGCGTGAGCAGGGAGGGGAAGCGCTCGCCGCAGATGGGGCACATGTAGTGCTTGGCCGGGCCCCGGTGCGTCTGCACGTGCTCCCGCAGGCCGCTCTCCGAGAAGAAGGTGCGGGAGCAGACGTTGCACTTGTGGCTGCCCTTGATGAAGTCGGCCTTCTTCTTGCGGGACCCGGCGTCGTCCTCGCCGGGCCGGATGTTGTGGTCGCGGAGCCGGTGGTTCTGGAGCAGCGTCTCCATGGTGTAGGCCGCCCCGCAGATGTCGCAGGCGTACATGGGCTCCGAGGCGTCCACCTCGTCTTCACCACTTGCCTCGTGGCTGTTGACCGCGTCCTGCCCGCCGCCTCCGCCCTTCAGCAGCACGCTCTGGAGGTCCCCCTGCTCCGCCGAGCTGGCCCCGCCCCCCCTCTTGGACCCGCCCTGAGCCACCCCGTTCGGCGTCCCGTTCTGGCTCCCGTTCCCGCCGTCCACCGCGCAGTGCTTCTCCCGCAGGTGCTTCTCCAGCAGCACGATGGCGTGGAAGGCCTTGCTGCAGAAGCGGCAGTTGTACTTCTTGCTGTGGGTGGTGATGTGGCACTGGAGCTCCACCTCCGTCCCGAAGGACTCCCCGCAGAAGATGCACTTGCGAGCCTTGGCCCCCGCGGCGCCGGCCGGGTGTCCCAGGTGGCTGTGCTTGACGTGAAGCTGCAGGTCGCCCTCGCGGCGGAAGTCCCAGGCGCAAGCCGTGCAGCGGTACATCTTCTTCTCGTTGCTGTGCTTGACGGCCAGGTGCACCTGGATGGAAACCTTGGAGTCGAAGACCTCCTGGCAGAGGGTGCAGTGGTAGAGCACGAAGGTGTGCATGTCCAGCAGGTGCTTCTGCAGGTCGTCCACAGAGGAGAATTGCTTGTCGCAGCTCTCGCACACGTACTGGGTGGAGGTGGTGGTGTAGTGGACTGTCAGGTGCTGGAGCAGGGACTCTTGGGAGTCGAAGTCTTCCTTGTTGCACTGCGGGCAGGATTGCCTGCGGAGGAGGAGCTCAAGGTGGGACTTAAGATGGGCCTGGAAGCCCTCAAAACTGGAGAAGCGCAAGTCACACTGGTTGCAGGGGTACTCCCCGTTGACTCCGCCCACAGGTGTGGTGTCAGACGACGGTCGGAGGCGCTTGCTGGAGGAGATCTCTACATCAGAGGAGGCGGGGCTGAGGTCAGCTGCCCTGGCCTGCCTCTTGCTGTTAGCCAGCGGGATGTTCTTGTGGTTCTCCTTGATGTGCTTGGTCAGCTTGAGCAGGGAGCCAAAGATGGGCGAGTTGGTGCAGTATGGGCAGGAGTAGACCTCCATGAAGGACTGGGATGGCTGCAGGACGGGCGACTCCAGCTTGGCCGCCGTCCCCGCGCCCGAGCAGTGGGTCTGCTGGATGTGCTCGGTCAGCGAGGACTCCGTCAGGAACCCCATGGAGCACTGGTTGCAGAAGAAGGCGTGGTTGCCCTCCAGAGGAGCTGACACGGTGCCCGGCAAGCAGTGGGACGCCCGGATGTGTTCCTGCAGGGAGTTGATGTCGGCGAACATATCCGGGCAATAGTTGCAGTGGAAGGCGGTGACGTTGCTGAACTGCAGGAGGGGGAAAGCGGCGGCGGCTGCCGCTGCTGCGCCGGCGCTGGTCCGGTGGGCCTTGCGGACGTGCTCGTTCAGGTTGTAGAGCGTGGGCAGGGTGTCCAGGCACAGCTGACAGGTGTGGCTCTGCTGAGGTTTGTCGGCATGGATGGTCTTCAGGTGGATCTCCAGCACCGCCAGGCTGTTGAAGTCCCGCTTAGAGCAGTAGGGGCAGCTGTAGGTCACCTTCACTGACGACGACCACCCGACGCCGCCCTCGTCCCGGTCGGAGGAGGAGGAGGGGCCCAGCTTGCGCCCGCCCCTCGAGGGCTTGAGGGTGGAGTCCGGGGTGGAGCCCCTCTCCAGGGAGGCGCTGGAATCGGGCGTGGCGCTGCTCATGGAGGCCACGCTGCCCAACGCCGGGTCCGGGCTGGCGCTGTGGTTGCTGGAGTCGGGCTGCCGGTGGCTGTCCAGGTGGCAGTACACGTCCTCCACGGACAGGAAGTGCTCGGCGCAGACGGGGCACTTGTGCTTGCGGTTGGCGTGGGCCCCGTCGATGTGGGCCAGCAGCGTGGCCTCGTCGCCGAAGATCTCGGGGCAGTGGATGCACTGCAGCTCGGCCCGGTCCGACAGCTGCGGGTGGCGCGTCAGCACGTGCCTCTCCAGCTCGTCCGTCTGGCTGAAGGTCTCCTCGCAGTAGTCGCACATGTACAGGTCCTGGTCGGGGTCGGCCCCGCCCTCGCGCCGGCCCTGCTCCCGCTCGGCGCGCGACGACGCCACGTGCTCCCGGTTCTTGCGGTGGGCCTGCATGTGGCTCTGCAGGGACGAGGTGGAGGAGAAGCCCCGCTTGCACACGCTGCACTTGAAGGGCTTGCTGGAGCTGTGGGTCTTCAGGTGGATCTTCAGGTGGTCGCTGCGGGAGAAGGCGGCCTCGCACTCCTGGCAGCTGTACTTCTTGTCGCCGGTGTGCAGCTTGACGTGCCGGTCGCGGCTGCGCTTGTGCTTGAAGAGGCGGCTGCAGAAGGTGCAGCGGAAGGGCAGCTTGTCACTGTGGATCTGCTCGTGGCGCTTCAGGTAGCTGAGGCGGCTGAAGGACTTGTCGCAGAACTGGCAGGGGTACGGCAGGCCCGAGCCGCCCTCCTCCTCCCCCTCGCCGCCCGTGCCCAGGTCGCAGCAGCCGTCCCCCAGCATCTGCGAGGGAGACGCCACGTCTTTGCTGGAGGGGGAGGACGCCACCCAGGAGAGCCCCGGGTCGTCATCGCCATCTGCAACAAACGCCAAAAACAGACAGCATTAAAATTTTAAAAATATATACCCCACACACACCCACCCACACACACGTACAAAAAAAGAGAAGCGGGAGCTAAGAACTGTAGACGTGACTTCCACTGAGCCTGTGAAATAAGGACAGAATGTATTTTTTATCTCTCCATGCTCCCTTTGGAACCCCCCCCCCCTCCACCCCCTTTCCCTCCCCAACACTCCTACCCCGGCATCCACCCCCATCAACCCCCCAAACCCCACGTCCCTTTAGGATAGAATCTTTTTATTTTCGTTACGGCAACCAGATACGAGCTTTGGATGAGAAAGCATTTCAAACCCGATTAGAAGAATTTCGGACAGGAAGGTCTTTCCGCGTTCTAGGTTAATGCTTACGAAACAAACCTCTGAATCGAATAAGGCTTTTATCTATTTATTTATTACTCCAAGTGTAGACACGTGACAGCACACAGACTCAGATTAAATTTTACATGTATAAATATCTAACATGCCGCAGATGCTTGGGTCTGGCATAGGGGATGAAATTGGTGGGGGGGGGGGTTATTTCGCCCCCGTCCCAAGCCACGTTGTCCGCAGAGGCCTGTTCCAACTTAGCTCCAGCGTCAACTATTTAGCATATCCACTCGAAAACCCTCCCAAACACACGGGAGGAGGAAGACTCATGACTTATTAAGCAGAAACACTGCCTAGCTGGGGTCCCAGGGTGGCTGAGACAGACACAGAATTTTCTATCACACAGCCCTGTTTGTTTTTTCCCCCCTTCTTTATTTTTTAGGTTTAATTTTTTTGACTTGTGCGAGAAGGAGAAAAAAAAAAGAAAAAAGGAAAGGGAGGAAAGGCGGTGGTCTTTGAGTGTTCGCAAGAAATGGACACTTTCACGCCTCTGGCCTGTTAACGTAACCCACCTCCCGAAGGTGTCGCCCCCTAGTGGCGGGGAGTTCTGTAGGGCAGGAGGAGAGATGCTGGAGCAGCAGAAAGGCAGGGCTTCCCTATTTCTACTGCAAGAATTCTCGGAGTCGAGGAGGAGGAGGTTGAGAGGCATAGTTGTTCATATTACAATATTTGCCTGGCTGTTTTGCCTTGCCTTCTGTCTCTCACTCTATCTTCCTGTTCATCTCTCTGCTCCTCTTGCACTTTCCATCTCACTTGCCTTATCCCCCTTTCTCTTTCGCTCTCTCTCGCTCGCTCTCTCTCTCACCCTGTACCTTTCACTCCGTCTCTGTGTCTGTCTGTTGTATGCTAGAAGGCAAACGGGGTTGACAATGGGATTACCAAACAGGACCAAACCAAACCCACCCCCACCGGCTTCCCCCCCTCCAGAGCCTTTGTGTCCGTGTCAGAATAAGAACCGTCCCGACACAACTTAAACCCAGGAACAGGGGCGAGGGAGCGCCGCGGCTCAAAAGAAAGAAGAGGAGAGAGCGAAAGGAGGAGAAGAGCCAAAAACGGACTTAACGGCCGCCCGATTCTTTGACGGCACGATAAATCCCGGGACCCTGACGGAACTCTCCGGGAGCGGCGCGGAGGCGAGCCGCGGTCCGACAGGTACGCCAGGAACGCGCCGGAAGAGAAACGCGGGCCCGCACAAAGAAACACTTTCCGCAGGGTCCGCGGGAAAAGAAAAGACCGAATGAGGAAAAGGAAGAAAAAAAAGAAAAGAAAAAAAAAAAAAAAGCTGGCACATGCGGTCATTCTCCCGAATTATAAATCTATTAATGCTAATGCAATCCCTCTGACTGCGGCAGAATGTGAGAAATCACTTCTGAGAAAGGAGGAGATTATGGTCATTAAATACCCTTAATCCTTCGAAGTGTGGCGGTCGGGAAAAAAGAAGATCACATGGCTTTTAGAGAGCTTTTGTCATCCGACCGCCGGGGACTTGGCAAGAGCGCTAAACAGGGTAAGAAAATTCAATGAAAAGTTAAATTAGAGGAAAAAAACCCAAAAGAAAGGGGAGAAGGAAAAAAAAAGGAGGAGATGGGGGGGGAGAAACGGAGCTGATGGGACCGGGTGGGCAAACGCACGCCGCTCGCTCTCTCTCTCCCGCCCGCTCTCGTTCCCGCACGCCGCCCTGACGCCCACCCCCCCCCCCGCCGTCTCTTTAATAGCACGGCTCATTACAGAACGAGCCGGCCGCACTCGCGGCTGCCCCCGGCGACGGCCGTCACCCCGGCGACCCCCGCCCCGGGGCGGAGGGGCGGGGCGAGGGGCGCGGAGGGTGGCGGGACAGAGGGGCCAAAAAGACAGGGCCCCCGCTCTGATGTCTGGCGTCCCGCTCCGGTCGGGGTCCGGTAATTGGGAGCCGGAGCGACAGAAAAGCACGGGCGACAAAAGAGGCGGCGAAGGCTGTACACCCCCCCCCCCCACCCCACCCCCCCGCTTCATCCGAGGTTCAAGGGGAAACCCTCGCACCCTCCAAACAAGCCCCGCCCCCTCCAGCTGGGCCTGGACGTGCCGCCACGCGGCCCCTCTCCCCCTGTCCGTCGTTTAATGGCCAGCTCGAACGGCGCGGTCCGGACGCGGGGCGAAACGGGGTAATGAAGACCCCCCCCCCCCCCCCCCCACACACCCCCCCATCTGGAGCGAGCCTCTCCTTTCATGGCGACACAAGGGCGCGCGGTTCTCTCTCTTCCCCTTCCCGAAACCTCCATCTGACCGTCCCCGGGTTTGGCAGGCGCGCCGCTCGCGCTCATGAAAAGAGCCCGGACAGACGGGAGGACGGCTCCTCCCCGACAACGGTCGCCGCCGCCGCCGTCCGACGCAAACAACTAATAAAACCTGAACAGATCATTAACCATCTGCCGCATCGACTTCACCAACGCGACCTCTGACTTCGAAAACAAACTTACGGATCATTAAATGCCAGCATGGTCAGTCTCGGATTGGGGGGGGGGGGGGGGGTTGCGGGGGTTGTGCGGGTGGTGGTAGTAATAAGAGTATTTCGTTATTTGGACATTCATCCAATGCCATTGTTTGATGTAACTAAGTGTGAGGACCATGGTTTCAAGACAAGTGTACTTGAGCACAAAGATAATGGCTGCAACAAATGAATCCTTCTGTCAATGAGAGTCAGAGGCTCAGACGCCATTCTGAAAGGCTGGGACAACGGGTTTAGTAGGGATCAGATCAGGGGACTTATCGGTCTGTGTGTGTGTGTGTGTGTTTGAGTGTGCATGTGTGTTTTTGTGTGTGTGTCTGCGCGTGTGTAAGCATGTTAAAGCTTGGAAGATGGGAATGCGTCTATGTGTGGGAGTATGTGTGTGTGTGTGTGTGTGTGTGTGTGTGTGTGTGTGTGTGTGTGTGTGTGTGTGTCTGCGCGTGTTTAAGCATGTTAAAGCCTGGATGATGGGTCTATGCGTGGGAGCATGTCTGCGTGTGTGTTTGCGTGCACGTACACGTTTGTTTGCACACAACGCCCACTGTCAGCCTCCATCCGCGAGCCAGCGTGTGTGCTGACGCCTCTGCGTTTGCAGTGTGTGGACCAGCATTCACACACTAACGCTTTGCTCTCATCCACTCAGATTCCCCTGTTCAACCCCTCCCATCGCCAAACCCCACCTCCCCCACCCAAACATGCTCCGCTCCCCCCTTAGCTCCTGCTAAGCTATCCATGTTAATACCCGAGGCAAGAGATTCAAACCACGGGGGGCAAAACGCAACTCGCGCAGAGGTCTCACACAGCGAGCGCACTCGCTGTTGGGCTCGCACTGCAAATCATCTTTTCGCTCTACAGAGCCTTCGCCGGCGTCTCTAATCCGCAGCTAACGTTCGCTTCCCTTACAGAGGCTTGTCCATAAAGTGTCCGACTGCAGAGCTGACAGCACTGATGGCTTCAGGGCCACCATCACACACCTCTCACACTGGAGGATTTCATACCGATTTAGGGACTTTTATAGCACACTGTACCACATTAGTGGCTTTTATAGACCTCTTCCGCCCAGTGTACTCTTTCTCCCGCTCCTCTATTTACAACTCCCCGTCTCTCTCTCTCTTCTTTCTCTCCTCTCCGTTCACTCTACCACCATCAATTCATCCTGTTCTCCTTCTCCCCGCCCTCCTCTCCCGCCGTCCTGCCTCTCGTCCTCTCGACTCCTCAATTCAGCTCGTCCCCGCGTCTCCTCTCCTCACCCTCTGTCCTCTCCTTCGCCCCCTTTCCCCCTCTTCCATCCTCCTCTTCCCCCTGTCGCCCTCTACACCAAACAGTTTATAAACAGTGCAGATGACTGGGCCTCACTCTGCAGTTGCCATGGCGATGCCAGGGGGGGACAAACCATGCCCTGTGGGATGGGACGGGGCAGAAGCTGACCACATGGCAGCCGGCCCCCCCCTCAGAGACAGGAGCGGCGCGGGACGGGGGCACGGAACGGTACACCTGTTCGCCCCGGCCCGCTCCATAAGGCACCGCCCCGGGGACAGGCACCTGAGCGGACACCCCGTCCCTGAAAAAAGCCCCCCGCCCCCGTTACTGATGATGTCACAGAGGCCTTCTGCTCGGGAGCCAGGCCCGCGGGGCCGCCGGTCCTGAAGGACGCCCTCGCGCGTCGTCCGCGGCGCATATGGCGGCAGCTGTCCCCCCCGACCCCCACCCCCCTCCCCCGCGCGGCGGCCAAACAGCCGGACGCGTTCCCAGGGCAGCGGGGTGAGAGGGGGCCGAGGGGGCAGCGGGGTGGGGGAGGGGGGGGAGAGAGTGGGGTGGGTGGGGAGGCGGGGAGAGAGAGTGGGGTGAGAGGGGGCCGGGGGGGGCAGTGGTGTGGGTGGGGAAGGGGAGAAAGAGTGGGGTGAGAGGGGGCCAGGGGGGGCAGTGGTGTGGGTGGGGGAGGGGGGAGAGAGAGTGGGGTGAGAGGGGGCCGGGGAGAGAGAGTGGGGTGGGTGGGGAAGGGGAGAAAGAGTGGGGTGAGAGGGGGCCAGGGGGGGCAGTGGTGTGGGTGGGGGAGGGGGGAGAGAGAGTGGGGTGAGAGGGGGCCGGGGAGAGAGAGTGGGGTGGGTGGGGAAGGGGAGAAAGAGTGGGGTGAGAGGGGGCCAGGGGGGGCAGTGGTGTGGGTGGGGGAGGGGGGAGAGAGAGTGGGGTGAGAGGGGGCCGGGGGGGGCAGTGGTGTGGGTGGGGAAGGGGAGAAAGAGTGGGGTGAGAGGGGGCCAGGGGGGGCAGTGGTGTGGGTGGGGAAGGGGAGAAAGAGTGGGGTGAGAGGGGGCCGGGGGGGGCAGTGGTGTGGGTGGGGAAGGGGAGAAAGAGTGGGGTGAGAGGGGGCCAGGGGGGGCAGTGGTGTGGGTGGGGGAGGGGGGAGAGAGAGTGGGGTGAGAGGGGGCCGGGGAGAGAGAGTGGGGTGGGTGGGGAAGGGGAGAAAGAGTGGGGTGAGAGGGGGCCAGGGGGGGCAGTGGTGTGGGTGGGGGAGGGGGGAGAGAGAGTGGGGTGAGAGGGGGCCGGGGAGAGAGAGTGGGGTGGGTGGGGAAGGGGAGAAAGAGTGGGGTGAGAGGGGGCCAGGGGGGGCAGTGGTGTGGGTGGGGGAGGGAGGAGAGAGAGTGGGGTGAGAGGGGGCCGGGGGGGCCGCAGGGTGGGTGGGGGAGGGAGGAGAGAGAGCGGGGTGAGAGAGGGCCGGGGAGAGAGAGTGGTGTGGGTGGGGGAGTGGGGAGAGAGAGTGGGGTGAGAGGGGGTCGGGGGGGCAGTGGTGTGGGTGGGGGAGTGGGGAGAGAGAGTGGGGTGGGTGGGGGAGCGGGGAGGGGGGAGGGGGGTGGGGGAGCAGGGTGGGTGGGGGAGGGGGGAGGGGGGAGAGAGAGCAGGGTGGGTGGGGGTGGGGGAGGGGGAGGCAGCTGACAGCGGCCTCACTCACCCTGATGACAGGAGGCCGAGAATTGGGACGCCCTCAAGAGAGCCTGACCAGAAACAGGGCCCAAAACAACAGATTCAGGATCAACAGACTTGGGATCAATTCATCAATGCTTATTTCACTTAATTCCTCATGGAACAAAATGGGTATTTTTTTCCCCACTCCATTTCCTTAATTGAGAAAAAGGACATAAGTTAACCTGCAATAGACAAGTTTTGGCGCCTCAATGGTAAAGTACACTTAAAGGTTTGCAAAAAAGGAATGAAAGGCCCATGGAACACGCATAACTGCCGGAAAATGACTTTGGCCCACAACTCCCTTGGGTTCAAACCATTTTACTGAACCAAAAAAAAGACTGCCTGAGCCCTCAGCTTTGGGGTTCTCACCCACCCGTACTCCCCTTTCCCTAGAATGGTTCCTTCCCCACACTGGCTAGAAGTCAGGGAAAACGGGCTGTTCCAATGCCAGTTAGGGGGGGGGAGTGCAGAGGCGTGCAGGCAGCTGTGGGGTGACATCCAGAGCGTGCAGAGCAGCTCAGGCCACGCGGTCGCGGTTCGGCTGCGCGGGGGGGGGGGGGGGGGGCACAACCTGAGACTAACAGGTGCAGGATGTGGCAGGTGCACGCGGGGCTGAGAGTGGGGAGGGGATGCGTCTCCCCCCACTCCTCCCAGGAGGAGCCCGCTCAAAGAGGAGAGGCACAGGCGAATTCTGGGAAAGTAAAAGGCTGACGAGAGAGAGACAGAGAGAGAGAGAGAGAGAGAGAGAGAGGTTGAGAAAGAAAAAAAAAGAGGGGGAGAGAGCAAGAGAGAGAGAGAGAAAGGGAGAAACATGAAGAAGAAGCACAACAGAAAGAGGTAGACAGAAACAGAGAGAGAGAGGTAGAGAAAGGGAGAAAGAAAGAGAGAGAGAGAGGAGGGAGAAATGCAAGGGAGAGACCGCAACAGAGAGAGAGTGAGAGAGAGGAGAGAGAAAGGGAGAAAGCAAAACAGAAAGAGAGAGTTAGAGAGATAGAGAGACAGGGAGAGAGAGAGAGAGAGGTAGAGAGAGAGAGGGGGACAGAGAGAGTGAGGTAGAGATAGAGAGAGAGGTAGAGATAGAGAGAGAGGGGGACAGAGAGAGAGAGAGAGGTAGAGAGATAGAGAGACAGGGAGAGAGAGAGAGAGGTAGAGAGAGAGAGGGGGCAGAGAGAGAGGTAGAGATAGAGAGAGAGGGGGGGCAGAGAGAGAGAGAGAGGTAGAGAGATAGAGACTGAGGTAGAGAGATAGAGAGAGAGAGAGAGAGAGTTAGGAGCGAGCG
The DNA here is from genome assembly GCA_039654925.1 of Anguilla pacifica. Taxonomy (NCBI): domain Eukaryota; kingdom Metazoa; phylum Chordata; class Actinopteri; order Anguilliformes; family Anguillidae; genus Anguilla; species Anguilla pacifica. The sequence goes on from CM077288.1 coordinate 18,809,330, forward strand.
CGCGCGGTGTGACGGCAGCAGGACCGGCGCTGGGAGGACTGGCGGGCTGCGGGCTCGGTGCGCTGGGCCCCCCCACAGAGCTCACGGCAGCAGCAGGAGTCAGGAGCGTTACACAGCTGCTCTTTAATTACCAGTGAAGTGCACCAAAAGAAGCCATTTACAGAAGGGATGCGCACCAAAACAAGCCGTTTACAGAAGGGATGCGCACCAAAACAAGCCGTTTACAGAAGGGATGCGCACCAAAACAAGCCGTTTACAGAAGGGATGCGCACCAAAACAAGCCGTTTACAGAAGGGATGCGCACCAAAACAAGCCGTTTACAGAAGGGATGCGCACCAAAACAAGCCGTTTACAGAAGGGATGCGCACCAAAACATGCTGTTTACAGAAGGGACGAGCACCAAAACAAGCCGTTTACAGAAGGGACGAGCACCAAAACAAGCCGTTTACAGAAGGGATGCACACCAAAACAAGCTGTTTACAGAGGGGACGTGCACCAAAACAAGCCGTTTACAGAAGGGATGAGCACCAAAACAAGCTGTTTACAGAGAGGACGTGCACCAAAACAAGCTGTTTACAGTAGAGATGCAAACCAAATCAAGCCCTTAATTGAAGAGGAAGTGCACCAAACTAAGCCCTTAACTGAAGACAAGTGCCTTCACAGAAAGTCTACACCTGTGCAACAAAAAGTGCAACAGTAGCAATAAAAAAAGACTACTCGGTCCACATCAAAATAGCAGCAAATACTGGAAATGTCTGTTTTCTTAACAATGAGTAAAGAAAAGGTTCTATCTTGAGCTGAATATGTGAACTCTGAATAGGTAAACTTAAGACCCGACCCTTGGACCTGATACTGCTGTGAATCTCGGAGAACACAGCAGCCATTAGCAGATGCTCTAAATATCAGCACTTAACACAGGACAAAGCTGCTTCTGAAAACATGGGCTGGTGACTTTGATTTCGACGGGAGCGCGAGCCTTTCCACAGATGGAAGTGCAGCGCAGGTCTTACAGAAGGGGGATGTGCAGGCGCTACCTTCCATCTGCTCCCTCTTTTTTCCTCTCTCTCTCTCCTTCTCCCCGTTCCCTTCTTCGCCTCCCTCCCTCCGGTCCCCTCCAGAGGGAGAGGGATTGTTCCGGAGGAGCCCGTGTCAGCTGCGGCGGTGATTAGAGGGAACAGGAGTGCAGGCATGTTCCCTCTGTGTCACCCACAATAGGAAACAGCTGCCAGCTTAGCCAAGCAGGAAACAGAGCGGGTACCCCCCCCCCCCCCCGCCTCCTCTCCTCTCCTCTCCTCCCCTGCTTCCACTTCCTGTTTGCCACGGCTGCCAGCGGATCCCGAGCTTCCTCGCTGCCGTGCGACGCCCCCCCCCCCCCCCCTACCCCCCGTCCCGCTTAGCGACGCTGTAGAACCCGTCAGTCAGGGAGTCGGGCCTCGGCGCTTTGATCCGGGGGCCGGCTCTGATCGCAGGCCGCGCTTCTCCTCCTCCCGCTCTCTCCTTCCCGCTCTCTCCTTCGGTCTCCTCCGCTTTCATCGCAGCCAGACTGCGATCTCTGCCGTCTAAACGCGCACCTCTCCCTCACCCCCGCGCTCCGCCCTCGCTCTCCCTTTCCCCCTCAGCGTCTCTCTCTCCTCCTCCTCCTCCCCGCCCTCTGCATTATTCAGGGACGCCATTTTTTTTTTCCCAGATTCCCCTCTAATCAATCAAGAGATACTGGTTTTTCGGTCCCTACCTAAACAACTCAGCCAGAGGACGTGGACTTGGGTACATGAGATGAGCACACAAATCTAGAGCGCTGGCGCACTTTAACAGCTGATAGCAGGAGACTAGGGCCCCCCCCCCCCACACAACCCCCACATTTAGGGTCTGAAAAAATCTGATTAAGCAGGAAAAACAACATTCCAGATCATTTCACTTTCTCTCTTGTGTTATTCATATGCAAATATTGCAGAAGTATACAGCAAAAAAAAATAAAAACTTTTTTTTACATGACTAAATGTGACCTCTTTGCATGACACTGTACTTCAGGGGTACTAAATGCCCTTCAAGATAAGAGCTACATTAAAAGCTTTGTTTCTGTCACCCTCTCTTTCTTACTGCTCCGTCTCTCCAGCTCTCCGCCTCTCCCCCCCTTCTCCCTCACAGGTAGGCGAAGCCGATCTCTCTCTGCTATAACTCATCCGAGCCGAGCGAGCGCGGCGCGAGTCACACGGCCCGCGGTGTCACATGACCCGCGGTGTCACATGACCCGCGGTGCCACACGGCCCGCGGTGCCGCCGGCGCCAGACTATCCGTAACTCTCGCAGCTCGATCATCCGTCGTCGTCGGAGAGCATTTATTAAAAGACAGACGCCGCGCCCTCCCAGCAAGACCCGGGCAGGAAGCGCATCACGAAAAAAAAGGGTCGGGTCGTTCCCGGAAAAAAAAAAACCGACACGCATTACATTACATTACATTACAGGCATTTAGCAGACGCTCTTATCCAGAGCGACTTACACAACTTTTACATAGCATTTTACATTGTATCCATTTTATACAGCTGGATATATACTGAAGCAATGCAGGTTAAGTACCTTGCTCAAGGGTACAACGGCAGTGTCCTACCCGGGAATCGAACCTACGACCTTTCGGTTATAAGCCCAGTTCCTTACCCACTGTGCCACACTCCGTCTTCACACACGTGAAGAGGAGCGCAAAATAAACGACCAAACAGAAGGGGTACGTAAATAAATAAATGACGCTTTATGGAAATGTGAAATCTCGCACAACAAGCAGAGTTTTGGAAAGGATTCGTGGCGGAGCACCAGGAAGGGACGCGCCCTGACTGAAAGCTGCGGCGGAGCTGGGACTCGACCAAACAGCCATCCGCTTTTCAGATTAACAGCGTCCCCTCCATGCCGAGCCAAGGTCCTTGTTAACTATAAAAAAAACCTCATTTCGAGCACCGCAAAAGCTGCGCATGCCTCCAACGCACGGCGGCACATCGAATCGCAGAGCTCCGACCGGCTAATCGCGGCCATACCGTAGGGCGGACGGAGCGCTCGTGACAGACAGACGGATGCAGCGCTGGTGACAGACAGACGGACGCAGCGCTCGTGACAGACAGACGGACGCAGCGCTGGTGACAGACGGACGGACGCAGCGCTCGTGACAGACGGACGGACGCAGCGCTCGTGACAGACGGACGGACGCAGCGCTCGTGACAGACGGATGGACGCAGCGCTCGTGACAGACAGACGGACGCAGCGCTCGTGACAGACAGACGGACCTTGCGTCTGACGAGGGGAACTTGAGGAAGCGGGTCACGGACCCAGAGCGGGACCGGAGTCAGAGAGCTGGCTCCTGGATCTTTTGTTCCTCCAGGAGTCCCCAGAGTGCCCACCCCCACCCCACCCCGCCGCCCCCCCCCAGGCGGAGCGCAGCGTGTAAATAAGTCCTGCGGGCAGCTGGGACTCAGGTGGGGGGCTCTTTATGGTTCCAGACAGAGTGCGCACAGTGAAAGCTGAGAGAGAGGGCTGGGGGGGGGGGGTGCCCAGGGGGGGCCCAGGGGAGGCCGGGCAGAGGGTGGAGGGGGGTCTGGGGCCCAGGGGAGCAGAGGCACAGGCAGAGAGCGACGGGTACCTCCTGCCCACTACGGCTCCCTGGGACCTCAGCCCACCCCCTCTGGGACCCCGGCACTGAGAGGAACACCTGGACCTGTCATTACTAACACACATACACTGCATGTACACACACACACACACACACAGACACACACAGTCACGTTCTACACATACACAGAGACACACACACAGACACACTCTACACACACACAGACACACACTCGACACATACACAGAGAGACACACACACACACACACACACACACTACACATACACAAACACACACACTCACACTAAACACATACACACACACACACACACACACAGACACACAGATGCCACACACGCACACACACGGAGACACACAGACACCCATACATTACATGCATACACACATACACCTACAAGGACTACACACACACCACATGCATACACACACACACACACACACACACACACACACACACACACACACCATACGCACACACACACTCAACACATACACATGCAAACACACTCTACACATGCACACACTACACATACACGGACAACACACACACACACACACACACAGTAGTCACAGACTGGTTGAACTGAAAAATCTGCAAAGGGGTGGATAGACCCCAGCCCTGCTTCAATACTCAATGCATGCTACACACACACAGACACAGACATTCATCACATGTACACACAAACACACACACTATACACACACAGACACACACATACATTACATGTACACACAATGCACACACACACACCACTTGCCCGCTCAACACACAGACATTCACTCGCTGATAAACCATAAAACACCCACTCTAATAATACACTATTGTACACACACACACACACACACCAGGGAGACCACGGAGTGATGTGAAGGAGATGCCTGGGCTGGGCTGTGCTGCACTGAATAAGGACAGGATAATTACCCCAATATTAAAGCCTGTACTCCCAGGGGTGACACCAGGACACCAGGCTGGGGTTCAAGGACAGGGAAAGAGACAGGGGAGGGGGGGGGGGGGGGGGGGAGGGAGAGCAAGAGAAAGAGATGGAGAGAAACAGGAAGAACGGGGACACAGGATGCTGCGCGGGACACCAGCAGCCAGACTCAAAGAGACGAGCGCCCGTGACACGGTGGTCAGCTCGTCGAACGCTTTCAGCTCTTTATCCTGCTAAACAGAATCTAGAACTTTCTACACTGTGCAGAGACTTTATAACTTCTGTACTGATGTGGAGCCGTAGCATCACAAACAGGAAAGTACAAAGACGCACAATATGTTTATATACTGTACCAATAGGTTTCCTTACATATACAACAGCACCATTTCTGCAGTACCAACCATTTTTATTGCGCTTTGTCATACTTTTAATCCCTTTTACATTCGGAATGTGTTTCAATCGCCTTTTGAATCATTCTGGTCAAAAACACACATACAACTACTGCACAATACGCACATACAATAATTATGCAATGACCGAGTTTCTTTTTGTCCCACTGTTTCTACCTAGTCCGCAGCATTAACTGCGGGGGAAAAGTGAGAATAAATAAAGCATAAAGAAACCAGTAACACAAAGCCACACAAGGTGATGCACAGGTCCAGCATCGTTACGAGGCGACCCGAACGACTGAAGTTAGAAAACAAGCCTCCCCCCCCCCTCGCACAAAGATGGGGGGAGGCATGGGCCACAGTCTTGTGATTAAAACCACGCATACAAACAGGGTGTGTGTCCGTGTGTGTGCGGGTGTGTGCGGGGGTGTGTGCAAGTGTGTGTGTGTGCGTGTGTGTGTGTGCGGGTGTGGGGGGGTGTGTGCAAGCGTGTGTGTGTGCGTGTGTGTGGGGAGCAGCGGTTGGGGGGGTGACGGAATGCAGATTCATCGAGGCGGGGTCATGAGAGCGGGCTGTTTGTTTTGGTCTGTCTGTTGTCATCCGTCTGCGCCCGCCCCCGACGCCCCTCCCACCCACACACACCTCCCGTTTGTCTGCGCTTGTTTTCGGACGGGGACGGCAACTCTTGAATGAGGGCCTGGAACTGCGTCAGCATCCCAGCTTGGGGGGCAGGGGGGAGGAGACAGCTCATCGTACGACGCGGGATTTTTTAGCCTCGCTGAAAACTTTATCGACGCAAACCGAAAAGAGTTTAGCGCTTTCCTTACAACAAAGGCCTCAGAAGCAAGGCCTTTAATCCATAATAGGGCTCTTCCTGAGCCTCCGATCTGGATTGACCCTTGGAAAGAAAACTCACACACACACACAGACACGCACACACGCCGGCGCATAGACACACACAAAGTATCAAGTTGAAGACCGCCGTCAATGAAAGAGACCGGCGTTAAAACAAAGCGAAAAGGCCCCTTTGTGGATTTAAAGAGCTCGCACCGTCTGCATCAAAGAGGCGGAGAGAAAGGAAACAGACCCGCACAAAGGTAGGGAGAGCGGGGGGAAAAAATATCTGCCCGACATGAAACGGATCAAAGGGGAGACGGAGGGAGGGAGGCCGGGCGGCCCCGTAATTATGGCCTACATCCGCCAAACCGCGGGGCTGGGCAGGGAGGGGGGCACCAGAAAAAGTTCTCCAGTCCACTGGCTCCGGGGGGGCGGGGTTGCTGTGTTCAGCATCACCCAGCGCCCCCCCACCCCCGCTCCCCCACCAACAGCACCAGATCACATCCAAGCTGACCCCCTACTCCTCCTCCACCAATGAGGGCCCTAGATCCACCCAGGGGGAAGCGGGCCATGGGGGTTTGGGTTGGGGTGGGGGTGGGGGTGGGGGGGGGGGGGGGGGGATGTGTCCTGCTGGCCTGCGGGACATTATTGTCCACAGAGAGTACCCAGCAGAAAGGGGGAGGTTTTGTTGGAAACTTCTGGCATCGCCCCAGGGGCTGCTCTCTGAGAGCAAATATGAAGCTGACCTTCCTCCCTCTGCCTCTGTCTTTCTCCCTCTCCATCTCGCACACAAGAACACAAGCGCGTACACACACACACACACACACACACACACACTCAAATGCACATTCACATAAAAATGCACACTCATACTCTCACAGCTTTGAGCACTCACACATGCACACAGTTAGTTCATACATACACTTACCTTCTAAAACACACACACACACACACACACGCGCGCTCAGACGCACGCACGTACATTTGAGAGTGGGCCTGCCAGTCGACCAGTAAGCGGTCACAGACCGGTTGAACTGCAAAAAGCTACAGTGGGATGGATAGACCACAGCCCTACTTTAAACACCCCACTCACCTCTCACATCAAAAAATAAAATGAGGGAATTTTTTAAACAAAGATACGCTCCCTCTATCCTCAGGCTCTCCCAGAGCTTGCCTCTAACCTCGTTCCCCACGCTAACGAGGGGCGTTGCTCGCCCGTGTCCCGAGAAACCATGCCCCAAACCGTGTACCGAACCATGAGCCAACCTGCCTGAACGCGAGACCCAAGCCTCTGAACCCGGCCCTGCTTCCAAACAGGAAGCGGCTGTCAGGTGGTCAGCGGTCGGTGGCTGCGGCGATGTCGATTGGATATTTTCACAGTGCAGCAGGGCGCCAAACTAGGGCCTAGGCCAGGGGAGAGGAAAGGGGACGCCTTGCCTTGACTGCATTCATGAGGCCGTAATGGAGGTGGTTCGATGTGAGGAGATAATCAGGAGAAACTAGTCTCGTGTACAGGGCTGGACACTAACACCCGCCACCCACCAACTGCGGGTACAACGGGCTGGTGAAAATGCCGAGCGGCTCGTGACTTTAGAAAACCGCTAGCCACAGTGGCCGGTGAGCCAAAAAGTTCACGTGAAGCCCTGCTCCTGTACAATTAACCAGTAGTTTTTGTTGACCAGCTACTTTCCTGTAAGAATTTGTTGTCAGTTAGAATGGTAATTAAATACCTTTACGACCGCCTATCGCCTTCATTGTCCAAGGAAGATGCTTTTGTGTATGTGGGCATGTGCACAAGTGTGCATGTGCGTGAGTGAGAGACAGTATGCATATACATGCGCATGTGTGTATTTTTGTGGTGTTGTATACCTTAGAAGGCTGTCGAAAGTGTTTTAGTCTTGTAATGAGATTAAAATCTCTCTCGTAAGAAGAAAATATTGGCTTGTTTTAAATTACTGTTTACTTGAAAAGTGAAATTCTCTTACCCTACTGGGTAATAAATTTGTCTCATCTCATTGTAACTATGTCATATTTTTCTTTTAAAAAGTAATAGAAATAAGTGAGTCTAAATATAAGACTAAAATTCTAGTTGAGATTGACTTTTTTTGGTTATTGCAGTGTACTGGTAGATGTTCAGTGAGGAAATGGATCATGGGTGGTCAAACACACTTTCCGTACAGAAACTCATACCTGATACACTTTTAATCTCTTTTAAAATACAAATTAAAATTTTATTTAATCTCTCTCTCCGTTTCTCTCCCTGTCATTTTTACTTGCCTTGTTAATTCCGAGGGCCTAAAAAATCATAACTGAACACGTAGAAGAACCTGCGTGTCCCAAAATTAAATTAAAATTAAGATTAAATTAAATCAAAACCCCCAAGTGCTTTATTACTTACTAATGTTTCATGCTATTACTGTTTTTTTTCCCTAAAAAAAGAAAAAAGAATAATTAAAGACAAGGGTATAATTTTAAAATAAAAAAAATAATATGTCTAGGGTTTTTTTTAAGTTAATCAGTTTTCTTTTGTTCCTTCTGATGTGATGTGTGTTCAAAGAGACTGATTAATACTGGACGTCCACGAGACAGAGAATGTGTGCATGTACTGCATGTTTTAGTGTGCACAAACATACATGAGAGAGAGGAGGAGGGGAGACATAGCGAGAGAGAGAGAGAGGGTGGGGGAGAGGGAGAGAGAGAAACAAAAAAGGTACATGATACAGACTGATGTTTAGTGCATAGGCACAGACTCAGCATTCAACTTCGATTGATTGGGTAAACCAGGGAGTGTCTAAAAACCAGCAGGCTTCTCATAACAGTGAAAGGGACAAACATGCACAATGCACCCGGTGTGCAAACCTGCTGCAGGACAGAGAGGAGGCCAGGATGGGAGCGAGGGAACATGGAAAAGCCAACATAGGCTAGGAGTAGCAGGCCTGAGGATGTGAGGAAGGAAGTGGCTGGGTGAGGATGTGATGGAGAAGTGGCAGAGTGAGGATGTGGCAGGTTGAGGATGTGATGGAGGAAGTGGTAGAGTGAGGATGTGATGGAGGAAGTGGCAGGGTGAGGATGTGATGATGTGGCAGGTCAAGGATGTGATGGAGGAAGTGGCAGGGTGAGGCTGTGGCAGGGTGATGATGTGATGGATGAAGTGGTAGGGTGAGGATGTGATAGAGCAAATGGCAGGGTGAGGATGTGATGGAGGAAGTGGCAGGGTCAGGATGTGATGATGAAGTGGCAGGGTCAGGATGTGATGGAGGAAGTGGCAGGGTGAGGATGTGATGTGGCAGGTTGAGGATGTGATGGAGGAAGTGGCAAGGGGAGGATGTGATGGAGGAAGTGGCAGGGTGAGGATTTGAGGATTTGGCAGGTTGAGGATGTGATGGAGGAAGTGGCAGGGTGAGGATGTGATGGAGGAAGTGGCAGGGTGAGGATGTGATGATGTGGCAGGTTTAGGATCTGATGGAGGAAGTGGCAGGGGGAGGATGTGATGGAGGAAGTGGCAGGATGAGGATGTGATGATGTGGCAGGTTGAGGATGTGATGGAGGAAGTGGCAGGGAGAGGATGTGGCAGGGAGGGAAGGCCAAGGTTCACCAGAAGTACTCACACATCACGTTCCCACCACTCCCAAATTCCACCTTTACCTCCTCTGCCCTCATCCCTTCTTCCCTCTCTCACTTGTATGCCTCAAACTTCAGTTTCTTTTCTACACTCCCTTCTGCTGTCCCTTCACCACTGACCAAGCGCATGATGGAGAGATGAGGAGAAGGACAGAGGGTGGGAATAATGTAAAGATGGCCGACATTTCCTCACTGCCTCTGGACGCATTGAGTAGCCGACTGCCTTTAAAAAGAGAAAAAAAGCACTGAAAACAAAAATTAAACAAAAAGCCAAAAAAAAATCATCTGCTTTGTTTGCGACTCTTGTCAACAGAATTATCGGGGCCGGCAGCACCCCCCCCCCACCCCCCCACCCCCCTCCCATATCCCCCAACCCCCTCCGCTCCATCTCTCCTTAACTTTCTACCCCGTGGCAGTACGCTGTAAGATTAGCAGTGTTCCCTGCGCCTCCAATCCGGATGGACCCTTATCAGCTAGTCACCAGTCCGCTCCAAGCCCTTCACAGCTGTCGCCCCCACCCTCCCCCCAAACCGATGCCCCCCACCCCCCAACCCTCCCCAGCCTTTATCTGTTCACTTGCAGGCCGCACGGCCTGGCAGCCATGCCGGGGGGGTGGGTGGGGGGGGGGGAGGGGGGGTGAGAGCAGGCCTCTCCTCTCCCCCCCCCCCACGCTCCTCCACCCTCCCTGGGAAAGGCTCATGGAAACGGGCCCGCGTTACTCTGCCCGGGTCCTGGGGGAGTTCATTACTCAAGCTGGGCGCTCCCATCCACGGGCCCATAGAGCAGGCCTCAGCCTCCCCACTGTACTCCACTGGAGCTGCTCTCATTACAGAGGGAGGGAGAGCGAGAGGGAGAGAAAGAGAGAGAAAAGAGGGAAAAAGGAAAGAAAAGACCAGGCAAAGCCGCGAGACTAATAATGCAATCTACTTTTGGGCTTTCTTTTGTTTGAAGGACTGACAGTTTTCATACACGCACATGCACACACACACACACACACACACGCACAAACACCTCCCATTTCGATTGCTTATTTGTATGTTTTCACGGTTCGGTTTGGTGAACAATACTGCCCCCTCTTCTCTCAACGCCAAACACGCACATACGCGCGCGCGCACACACACACACGCACAGGCACCGCATCCTTCTTCCACACCCGCCCTGGGGAGTTTCCAATGTCACCGCGGCAGACACCGATGAATGAGAACTCACCTACAAGCACCTTTTATTCCATTTTAGCACAGAAATGCTTAACCCCCCCCCTTCCTCTTCTCTGCGGAGGACCCCATGTGACCCTGCTGCTGAGAGCTCAGGATTCCAATCAGGCACCGAGCTAGACGGCTATTCCCGGGACAAAGGACAGAGAGCGGCGCTGTCGGGGGGGGGGGGGTGGGGGTTTGGGGGGTTGGAGGGTTGGAGGGGAGAGGGGGGGGGGGGCCAGAGGGGGAGAGAGGGATGGGAAGAGCGAACAAAGGCTTGAGCGGGCACCCAGGGGAGCAGGCAGCCACAGTGCTGACGTTAAAAGGGGGGGGGGGGGGGTAGGGGTGGGGGTGGGGGTTGGCGGAGAAAGCCTGCCAGGGGATAACCGCCCCCAACCCCAACCCCGCTCTCCACACAGGAAGATCCCAGGAGCCGAGCTCCACGCTCCCTCCCCGCCCCGCCCTCCCACCGGCGCTCCGCTCCACTCCCCGCTCCCCGCTCCCTCCTCCAGGCCCTGCAGATTCCTCCAAACCCCAGCAAGTCTGGGGGCCACCCAGTCACATTTCACATCTGAGAGCGCGCGCGGAGGAAGAGCCGTAGGAACCTAACCGGGAGCGGGTCCCTTTCCCCGCTCGTCTCTGTGCCGTCCTGAGCAGCGGAGGTGCGTGTGCGTGTTTACGTCCACGTGGTTATATCCGTGTGTGTGTGTGTGTGTGTGTGTGTGTGTGTGTGCACGTGTGTCTGTGTGATCTGTGAGTGTGAGTGTGTGAATGTGTGTATGTGTGTGTGTGTGTGTGTGTGTGTGTGCACGTGTGTCTGTGTGATCTGTGAGTGTGAGTGTGTGAATGTGTGTGTGTGTTTACATCTGTGTGGTTATATCTGTGTGTGTGTGTGCGCGCGTGTGTGTCTGTGTGATCTGTGAGTGTGAGTGTGTGAATGTGTGTGTGTGTGTGTGTTTACATCTGTGTGTGTCTGTCTGTCTGAGAGATCTGCATGTGTGATCAGTGTGTGTGTGTGTGTGTGTGTGTGTGTGTTATCTGTGCATGTGAGTGTGTGTGTGTGTGTGTGTGTGTGTGTCTGTGAGATCTGCGTGTGTGATCTGTGAGTGTGTGTTATCTGTGCATGTGAGTGTGTGCGTGTCTGTGAGATCTGTGTGTGTGATCTGTGAGTGTGTGTTATCTGTGCATGTGAGTGTGTGTGCTGTTAAATAGACTTCCACACCCCTCAGGAAGGAAACGGCAGCAGACAGGGTTTCTGGTGTCTTTCTCTGGGCACGTGTCCCAGGAGTGAAGCTTTTCTCTGACATTTTGCCAGACAAAGGTGGACCATACCTGAATGCAGGGTTAAAACCATTACAGCAGAGTGTGAGTGTGTGTGCGTGTGTGTGCGTGTGTGTGTGTGTGTGTATAACCTGCTTTCAGACAGACAGCAGCAAGCCAGGAAGGAATACCAGGCTAAACCCAAACAGGTTGCAAAAACCAACTCTCTGTCTCTATCTGTCTCTATCTCTTTTTCTGTCTCTTTCCCTCTCTGTACTCTCTACCTCTTTTTCTCTCACACCATTTTCTTCTTTCCCTTCATTTCTAGCCCAACCCCCTCTCTCTCTCTTCATTTCTCCAGCTCTACAGTAAATTTGTAATTGGCCATTGTTCTGCAGATTTCCTCGCTCCGAGATTGCTCATCTATAGCCAACATTTACTTGAACAGAGGAATGTGGGTGCAGGAGGGTCATTACTCTGAATGCCCTTTGCCCTTTGCCCTTTGGCCTTTAACTGTAGGCGATGCATTTAAGCGCAAAAAGCCACATTTTACTTTGCTTTGCTACACGGTACACGCGTCACTTCTCGTTAACTTCAAAGGTTTTACCACAGGTACCCGGTAGCTAAGACCTCACCGCTGCACCTG
>CM077288.1:18826823-18829323 GCA_039654925.1 Anguilla pacifica
CACGTAAGGAAAAACGTCTGACTGCTAACACACAATACGCGCGTGCTAACCACGACAGTGCCACACTGTGTGCGTGCTGCATGCACAACATACACCTAACGTTCCTAAACTTGTAATACAATGCACTGCATGGTTTCATGGTGTTTTCTGTGTGTGTTTTTCTTGTGTGTTTTATGTTTGCAAAGTGTTTTTGTTGTGTTTTATATGCCACGTGTAGCCAAAGACAAATGTGCGGATAATAAACGTTTCTCTAGTACACATTAACAGGCACACAGTTCCTAATGGTTGTGCCTTGGTCCGTGAAAGCCTGAGCACATGAATGGGAGAGAGCCTGTGGGTGTCAGTACAGTAGACAAGTGTGTGTGTGTGTGTGTGTGTGTGTGTGTGCGCGAATGGGAGAACTTGAGCACTATGTATGCGAGTGTTTGTGAATGTGCGTATGAGCGTGGATGTGAAAAATGGCGTGTGTGTGAGTGCCTGTGCGTATGCGTGTGTGTATGCGTGTGTGTGAGAGAGAGAGAGAGAGAGAGAGAGAGAGAGAGAGAGAGAGAGAGAGAGAGAGAGAGAGAGAGAGAGAGAGAGAGAGAGAGAGAGAGAGAGAGAGAGAGAGAGAGAGAGAGAGAGAGAGAGGGATAGCACTCTCATGACCTCTCAGGGGTCTTGCCCAGTCTTTATAAAGGGGCACTCATTAACTCCCTGTTTGTATTTGGCAAGCAGGGGCTCCAGCCCTCCTCTTGGACTGACAGCCAGACACCTGTCCCAGGCATGCTAAACCACCCCACCTCCCCTCCACCCCCACCCAGAGCCCCCTTCACACTGCAACGCCTTGTTTCCACGGGCAACCCCACATCATCACTACACAATCTGATAGTCTTAGCTCTTGCCCGGCTGTAACAAAGCCAGAAACAAATAGGGAAATAGTCATGGAGCCTGGCTGGCAAGGTTAGCTCTGGCTTCTGCTTGACAAAATAAGGTCAACCAACCAGTCTGTTTCCCACTCTACAGTGGGAAAGGGTAAAATGAGCCAGCCTGGTTCCTGCTCTACAGTGGGAAAGAGGTATAATCAGCCAGCCTGGTTCCATCTTTACAGCTCCTACGAGAAATGTGGGAAATACAGAACATGAACAAAATGCTTTCTAATGTTTTGGTTCTGCTGGACTTACATGGTTATCTAATGAAATAGTGCAGTGGCCACCCAGGGAACTAGAAATCAACTGGTTCAGCTCACACCTACAGACTACAGGTACAATGCTCGACTCAGATAAGGCAGGCAAACACACACAAGCGCTCAGCCACACGCATACACACACGGACACACTCGATCTCACGCCCGCGTTCATAGGTCGTACGCTGTCACCTGCCTATAGATGTGTGTAATCCAGCCAGTGAGGACAGAGAGAGTCAGGAGAGGAGACCAGCTGTAAGACAGACACAGTGACTGGGTCACTTCTGTTAGCGTGGTATGTACGCGCACACGTGTGTGTGTGTGTGTGTGTGTGTGTGTGTGTGTGAGCTCGCTGCCCCCCACCCCGTGCCCTGTTCTGGGTGGGGGCGTGTGTATGAGGAGGGTGAGGGCACAGAGCCCTTCTGCTAAAGGTGGTTAAATATAACCCGGCGAAAGCAGAGCGGTGCACGGGCACGTGGGCGGGGCCAGAAGAGGACCCGGGCAGAGGAGGTGTCGTCCTGCGGCTGGCCCCGCCCTTCCAGACCACGGCGCTGTGGATTCAAACGGTCGCTGGGGATACCAGGGTATTAATACGGCTTTGCTCTTAGGCTCTTCTCTCTCACAGCCCCTTCACCTGTCACCCACCATGTCCTTCCCCCGCCCTAGAACCTCACCCTGACCCCGCCCATATCTAAGCAGGGAGGACTTGTGTGTGTGTGTGCTTGTGCGTATGTGTGTTGGGGGGGGGGGGGGGGGGGGGGTGGGGATAGCGTCAGCTGGAGCGGAGACACCTGTGCTGGGAGCCGTTAGGGACACTGTGGGGGGGGAGGTCACTGGCAGGGCCCAACCTCGCCGTGCCGCAGAGCAGTGGAGCAGAGAGGAGCACTGAATGTTCTCCATTCGATTTTTTCCAAGCGCTCCTCGGGGAGAGAGTGTGCCCCAGATTCCTCCTACGGAGACTCTTCCCCTCACACACACACACACACACACACACGCGCGCACACACACTGCATGCCCCTGAGTGCATGATCATGCATGTGAGGGGTTATACGTGTTTATGTATGGGTATGTCAGACATAAAAAGACGGAAGATGTAATCGTTGGTGTGTGCACATGTATATATGTGTGTGTGTGTGTGTGTGTGTGCATGTGTGAGCGTGTGTGTATGTGTCCGTGTGTATATGTGAATGTGCAAGGATATAAGGGAGTGTGAGGGTGTGCAAGTGTGTCTGTGTGTGTGTATGTGTGTGTGCGCGTGTACGTAAGTGTGTGAAAGAATGGCTTCCACCCCAAACAAAGGCATCATTCTGTAGCCTCCACTCCCAGCCCTGGAAC
>CM077288.1:18834323-18874323 GCA_039654925.1 Anguilla pacifica
ACGCGAGGTGCCCGCCCCCCCACCCCTCCTGTGCCCGCGCAGTAGGCCCTGATTAGTGCTCATTTTGGGCCTGGCGCCCAGCCAATCCGAAACGCCGCCGATAGGCCTCCCCTCAGACCCAGACCCAGCCTGGTCTCCCTGGGCCTCGTCCCAGGCCCGGCTCAGGGTCCCGGGGCCACAGGGAGAGGGGTGACCCAGCTCAGTTCACAGTGGTGGTTCTGGTTGGGGGGGGGGTAGTGGGGGTTTGGTGAGGACTATGCGGATACACCACACCCCCTGTCCCCCCAATCAGGGACGGATCCTCAGGGTGGGCGGGGGGGGGTGACCATCTGTCCAGTGGTGAGAGCACCGTCTGGACAGGGAGAAGAGCTGCCCCTAACTGACTCACAGATACACACATGTACACGCACGCCTACATATATACACACGCAGATACATTAACACAGACATACACACACCCATAAAAGCATACTTTATTAACTATAACACACATATGCACCTCATAAACCAATGTACACACAGATAGAAAAATAAAACACTCTATATCCACATCCATCACATATGAACCACACACAAAGACATCCACAGCATACAAACACCTTATGCCCCAACCAACACACACATATTCACAGATATCATATATGTACATATCATAGATGAATTCCTGGTACCCGGTTTTCAAACGCTGCCAAGTGCATCCACACACACACACACACACACACACACAGAGGCATAGACAGGGGCGCACGGTAACAGTAGCGACAGAGGCATGGTCAGAACCATCCAATCGCAGAGGAGATAGAGGGTAATGACAGAGTACCCCCTCCCCAGGTGCCCCCAGCCCCCCCTCGCCTCAGAGGTATGGGCACTGCCAACCATCATCGCCACATGCCAGTGGTACATGCTGCCATGGAAACGAGGGAGGAGCCTGACCCAACGGCACCCCTCCCCTCGCCTCTGAGTGGCTCATTGAGATGGAGAGAAGAGCTCTGTAGGGGAGGGAGAGAGAAAGAGAACGACAGAGAGAGAGAGGAGAAAGAAAGAGGGGGAAGAGAGAGAGAGGGGGGGTTGCATGTAGTTTGAGGCTGGGCACAGTTAGGAGAGGTGTACGGCAGGGGGGGCCCCTTGCTAACAGCAGCACCCCTCCCCCCCCACCCCCTCCCCCCTCCCCTCTCTGCAGTAAGTGCTTCCAATCTGAGAAGGTGGAGGGGCTCTCTGGGGTGGCGGGGGGGGGGGTGGTGGGGGACTGCACACACTTCATTTGCAGGGCCTCCACACTGGGCCCAGGCCCGTCATTACGACCGCCCGCCAGCGGGCCCGCTACACGCTACCCCACACCCCCGCCGCACCGGCTCCTCTCCCACTGCCGGCCCGATAAACCCACACTACTCCATTTATCTGGAGGGGTGCTGGGCCGGGGGGGGGGGGGGGGGGGGGCGAGGGGGCCGTCTCACCGGCGGGGCTCTCCTGATTGGAGGAGCCTCAGGAAGTGTGCCGGATAACAAATGAAATAAAAACAAAGACACGGCAGCGACCGGAGGGGACAGGGCCAGCTTTTCGCTTTTTTTGGCTCTGCTGCTAAAAAAGAAACAAAAACCAATAGTGCGCGTGGGGAGGGGCGGGAGAGAGAGTGGGACTGGCTGTGCTCAAGGTCACACGCACATATAGACAGAAACACGCACACACACACACACACACACACACACACACACACACACAAGCTCACACACGCACGCACACAAACACACTCGTACAGACAAACACTCAAAAATTCATATCAACAGACATACCTACACACACACACTCGTATCCATAAACCACTGATGGATACAACACAAACAAACATGGAAAAGCCGCGTAAACAAACGCCGCTGCACACGCACACTCATTAAACTCACATTAAGCAGGCATTAAAGAGATCTGGAGTCGTTTTGTGCTGAGCTCATCAGTCAAAATGCTCAGCCGAGAGGCAGACCGTGTTCTTTAGCATAATTCAATTTGAGGGAGGGAGGGAGAGAGAGAGAGAGAGAGAGAGAGAGAGAGAGAGAGAGAGAGAGAGAGAGAGAGAGAGAGAGAGAGAGAGAGAGAGAGAGAGAGAGAGAGAGAGAGAGAGAGAGAGAGAGAGAGAGAGAGAGAGATGAAATGGTAGATTTCCTTGGAAGTGGTACCCGAGGAGAGCCTAGGCCTTCAAAAGGGCCATTCAGCTGAACAGGCCCCCCTTTGTAAGCCGGGCCGAGCGGGCGAAGCGCTCCCTCAACTTCATCCCGCCGTTACGACACCGTCGCCGCCGGAGCGGTCTGAGACGGCTGAACGGCGGTTCTGATCCGGTCCCGGCCGTTTGCCGCGAGTCTGAAAAGGAGCCGCCCGATCCGGACCCGGTCGCAGCAAGGCAAGCGCCGCTCCGCCCCCCCTTCCCAAACCTTCGGCCAATCAGGCGAGACAGGAAGTGAAAAACCTGCCCAAACCGTCCTATCAGTGAGGGGTCCCACACAGAATCAGAGTGGGAATTCACGCCAGCAGGGCCTATTCTCCCTCTTTCGCTGTACCTCTGTGTGAGAGTTCATTTTACCCCCACTCTATGAATATCTGGAACAGGCGGTAATGGTTAATGCGACCTATTTACAACGGAATGAATGGGAAATGATTCAATTCAGGACTTGGCAATTCTGTGGAAATGCCCAAATCACGCAATCCGAAATTTGGGGAGACGACGAGCCGAGCTGATGGTGGCAGTAAAGCCAGATTGACCGCAGTTGCTGTCACACACATGCATACGGACACACACACACATGCATATGTTCACATATATACATGAGTGCACACAAAAATGCACATATACAAACATTCACATTAATGCGCACACACACACACACACACACAAGCATAATGCACACATACTAGGATTTACAGAGACATCTACACATACACACACACACACACACACACACACACACAGTACAAGCTCTCGTTCTGAGCAAGATATTAAAACATATCGAAGAAAACTTTCCAGATTTGAACACAATTCCAAATTGGTTGTATTCATTAATTAATTTTATTTGGTTATAACGAAGAAAAAAGCACAGTGCACTTGAGTGGTTACTGTAAACAAAACAAAAACACTCCTTCCAACTTCTGTTGCGTGTGAACAGAGCTGGATAACTCCACTGAGTAAAACCCGGTACCCTCCCAAATCTGTAATATGGACTGAAATAAAGAGTGTTTCTGGGTTTTACTCAGCACAGTTATCCAGCTAACTCAGTTATCCTGCTTTGTGAAACACCCCCCAGGTGTTCTGTACACTGACACAAATGCTACCTCTTCTCAGGACAGATGTGAACAAGCTGGCTCAGTCAAAGCGAAGGTTTGTGATTGGTTCACACTAAGCTGGGGACCCAGACAGACTCAGAGCTAAAAAAGGGTAAGCGCTGGCTGTGATTGGTCCACGCTGAGCTACAGACACTGACAGAATCCGAGCTGCGCGGGGCAAGGGCCGGTTATGATTGGTCGACACACCAAGCTGTCAAAACCGACAGAAACAGAGCCGGAGTCGGTCGTCCCAGCAGGAGACGCTTTCCGGGTGGTGCGCGCGGGACGCGGTGCGCCAGCCCAGCGACCGTAGCTTTAATTGCGCATTGTACTGCAGGAGAAACAACTTAGCGTCGCAGCTGGGCCGCAACAACGGGCGCGGAAATCAAGGCCAATTAGGACCTGCATGGGGTTCTGCACAGAGAACACCTGAGGGCCATGGGGAGAGAGACTATTTCACACAGAGGAAATTTACTGCCCCCTATAACATCCTAATACTTTCTCTCTCAGAGAGGAAAGAGCAGGAGAGGAGAGGATAGGGGGGGAAAGCTGGAGAGGGGGAGAGCAAGAGTGGACACAAGGGAAGGAAGACTGAGAGCGGAAGGGATGATATAGACAGAGGGAGCGCAGAATGGAGGTAGAGAATGGCAGTGGGAAGAGAGGAGAGAGAAGGGGAGGAAGGAGCACAGGAGATGATGGAGGAGACACACACGGGGGGCACAGAGGGAAGGAAGAGAAAGAACAGAGGATGAGAGGGGACAGACAAAGGGGATTAAGGAGAGAATGGAGGAGAGGAGAATGGGATGATTGGAGAAAATGGAGGATAGAAGAGGAAGATGGAGAGCAGGAGAAAGAAGAACAAGGAACAGGAGACGAGGACAAAAGTACATGGGAACATAGGAGAGAGAGAAGAGAGGAGAGAAGAAGAGGATGCAGAGCGGAAGGAGAGGAGAAGAGAACTGATTGAGGGAAAGGACCGGGCAGCAGAAGAGAGAAAAGGCCGTCGGACGGAGGTGAGAAAAGAGCACGGAAAAGGAAAGGACGTGAATGAGAAAATGGAAAGAGAAAAAAATGATTTTACAGTAATTAACGAGGAATCCCCCAGAACCTGCTTTCTTAAGTCCCCCGCCCCCACCTTACCCAACCTACCCCTCCCCCAAGGCCTCAGCTTCAAGTTTTTAATTTGCATAGGCACCCCGTTTCCGCCATGCTCCTTCCAAATCAGCCTAATTGGGCCACGGAGCAAGGTGCAGGGGGGGTGAGGGGTGGGGGGTGGGGGGGGGGTGGCGGGCGTTGGGGGAGGTGACACATGACTGGGACAGGGGGGTTGGGGGTTCGGGACCAGATTGCTCCTTAACGGTTACCCATAACGCCCCCTTCTCAACGCGGAAAGACAAACAGACGGCGTGTTTGCGTAGGGTAATCAGCTGGAGATGGGCGAATTGGCCGAGTCTACACGCCGTCGAGGGGAGATCTCGCGCGCTCGCGCCGTCTTGCCAGCCCCTCCCCCTTGCTAATTACCCCTCGTTCGGGGCGATGTGTGTTTTCTCACGCCGCGGCTCCGCCCCCTTCACCCCTCCCCCCGCCCAGCTCCTCCGCCAGACAGAGAGGTCTGCGGGCAGGCGGGCGGGACGGCGGTAAAGCAGGCTCAGGAGCGGATCCCGGGCCTAGCCCGACGCCGGGAGGCATCCGGGGCGGAAGAGAGCGGTGGCAAAAGGCGGCTCATTCGCATCACATTATAATACAGGCATTTAGCAGACGCTCTTATCCAGAGCGACTTGTGCAACTGTTACATAGCCTCCATTTATACAGCTGGATACATACTGAAGCAAGGCAGGTTAAGTACCTTGCTCAAGGGTACAATGGCAATGTCCTTACCCAGGAATCAAACCTGTGACCTTTATTACAATGTCACACGACCAGCTTGTTACCCATTATACTACACTACCACCCATTTCGCGTGAGGTTCCGGTGCTGACCCTGTCTGTAGGGAAAACTGTCGTCAGGGAGATGTTGAGAAATCAAAGATCTCCCACCTGCACACGCATGCACTCTGCTGCGCAGGTGAACGGCTACGTAATTCTAACACTATCGCCAACAAGATCAGCTGGAACCTCCAGTATTATTATTTTTATCCCAATTTAGCGTAATGGTTTAAAATCTGGACTTCACTCACAGAGGTTGCATGTTCAAATCCAATGTCGTACCTTCCAGCAAAGGTATTAGTATTAGTAAAAGGTATTAAGCTTTCTTTTAAAATCTGTCAGTAATCTGCAGGAATGGTATTAGTCTCTCAGCCTTTTGAAAATAAAGCATTCAAGGCAGGTTTGTTCCAGAGGGTAGATAATAGCCATTACTCAAAAAATAAAAATAAAAATTTTACACAGAAGGAGCACAGGTCTCAGGTTCTGGAAAACTCAGGCAAGCTGAGTTTAAAGGACACCAGGTGTTTCTTTTAACCCAACACCGATCCTTTAACACGTTTTATCCAGTAGGCACTTGAAATTAAACCTAAAAATTTGTATTGGAGGTGGAACCCCAGGTAAAGCTGGATGTAGCCATATGAAATCAAATCACCCGTTGCAGTTAAGTTCTTCATGTTCCGTGGGTAGAACTACACACTATCTGTGCTTTTTTAAATCCAATTTTCTTGCTATGAACACCCCTTCCCCACAGTTCAGAAGTTGGGGATATAAAGTCTAAAGCAGGGCTGCCCAACCCTGTCCTTGCAGATCTACCATCCTGAAGGTTTTCACTCTAACCCTAACAAAGCACACTTATATAAAAAAAAATAGAGATCTCATTGAACAGCTAATCAGTAGAATCAGGTGAGCCAAAATAGTGTTGAAATGAAAACCTACAGGATGGTAGCCTTCCAGGAACAGGGTTCAACAGCCCTGGTCTAAAGGCTGGTAGAGATCCAAAAGTCATCAGCAGCAGAAATGGTTTTTAGAGAGTTTTCAGAAGAAATATTGTCCAGAGAGAACTACAGAGCAAATAGCTGCCAGGGTCTCAGATTCAACATCAGACCCCGAGTCCAGAATTAAAATATGAGAGGGATCTGCTCAACCAACTGATTATTCATCATAATGAAAACAGTAATTTAATATGTTAATGGTTACTTCTGTGTGTATCATGTAGTTTTTCCTCAATAACATGTCAACTTTTTTTCTCTTGGAAAAACTGCTCTACACTGTTTTGATTTGAACCGGTCTTAATAAATCCACCCCACCCCCACACCACTCTAATACAAGACAATTCTGAGGGTGGCTAGAGGGAAGTAACACCCCCCCACCCCGCCCCCCCCCCCCCCCACCCATAGATCACATGGCAGTAATCAGATCCATTATGAAGGCCTCACCTCGCTCTTTAAAGACAAAGTTTATCCCATTTTCCCCCTGAAGACGCACTCAAGGAGAAAGTAAGACGCTGATGTAATGGTCAAAGAGGGAGGAGGACGGGATGTGGGGAGGGGGTGATGTTATTTATACAAGGAGCGGTTACTGGCCGTGGCCGCGTTCTTAATGGAGCCCTCAGCAACCCCCCGGGTGAGCCAGACTGGGCCGCGACCCAAGAGCCACAGCGCCGACCGGAGCCGGGGAGCCCCGCCGAGAACGCCCGCCTTCCGGGACGTCCCATAAATCTGCCGGACACTTTATCCCGGGCTACCCGACCCGACCCAAGCCGCCCGGTCCTCCAGTCCAGCCACCCACCCAAAACAAACCACCTTGGCTCACCACCTCGAGGAGCAGAAAGTTAAATCATAAATAAAAACGAAAACAAGGTTTTTGCGAGGCTCCTACTTTTATAAGGTCCCCCATAGCACAGTATAGCACTCTTTTTTAGCAGGATTGCACAGATTTAGGCCAACTCCAGACCTTTGATTTAGCATTTTGTCCACACTTCTTAGACATTTAGTAGATGCTGTTATCCAGAACGACTTACACAGCTTACATTCTTTGTACAGACGGTTGGATATTTACAGAAGCAATTCAGGTCAAGTACTTTGCTCGAGGATACGGGTAGTGCCCCACCGTTGGGAGTAGAACCTACAACCTTCGACCTGCAAGCACAGTTCCCTGCTATGCTACACTGTGCCCATGTTGGAGAAAGGCAGCTCCATTTCAGACACTTGTTTAAGACCGCAAAAGCTGTACCTTGTCTGTGGTGAAGTTATTTCGTATGGCAGAAAACTTTGGGACTCAGTCGTGGAGCGTACAGTGATGCCTTGAGCACCATTTGCTTCCTGATCGATTAGCGATGTCTAGAAACATCTGCCTTTTTCCTAGATGCACCTATCTAACCCCTGAAGCCAGTAGTATTCCTGGCTTTCATTTCTACCCAAGAGTCACAGTTGTCAATATCAGTCGGAGATTCCACTCATTGGATGGTACAGTGCTAAATCAGCCCTGATTATAGGGGAAGAATGAAAACCAGCAATACTACTGGCCTCCAGGGACACAATTTGAGTATTCATAGTTTATGACCGATGACACCACAGCATGCTTGCATTGTGCT
Organism: Anguilla pacifica; assembly: GCA_039654925.1. Taxonomy (NCBI): domain Eukaryota; kingdom Metazoa; phylum Chordata; class Actinopteri; order Anguilliformes; family Anguillidae; genus Anguilla; species Anguilla pacifica. The sequence continues at coordinate 18,842,148 of CM077288.1, forward strand.
TGGCTGGTGATGCCTGGACATGTTTGCGTCCTGTGTGCTGCGTGCAATGTCTGGAGCGCTCATCGACTTGTGACGTCTAAGCACATTTGCCTTGTGTTGCCTTGGTGATATCAGCACACAGTCTTCTGTTCAATCGGGCGATGTCTGGACTTTTACAGTACCTGATCCTCCACTGGCCCAAAATTCTTTACCCCCTGTTAAATTTGTGATATCTGAAAGGATTTCATTCCTGTTGGATTGGTGATGTCTGACGACATTAGCATTATGTAGGTGTCTGATTTCGTTGCCCGTTCGGTTAGCGATGCCTGAGCCCGTTAGGCTGGTGTGGGTAACGGAGGGGCGGCTGTGACGCACGTGCGCCAGTCTGCTGCGCTCTTCCTGGCGCTGTGGGGCCTCCCCCGGGGACCTTCGCCATCGCACGGCAAACACAGAAACTATTTAGAGCAGAGATCACCTCTCCGGCTCACCCTCTCCAATGACGGTGTTTTCAAATACGAAAAGCGCCGGGGGGGGGGAGGGGGGGGGAAGGCGCCGTTCGCCGCGAACGCCACGGCCCCAGTAAAAATCCCCGCTCGAAGACAACCAGCGCCTAACTCCAGGACAGAAAGGAAGGAGAGAAACGAGGTAGCGCAAGGAAGGTACAGAAGAGGAGCGAGAAAAACTGTGAAAGCGCACTGTGAAATCTGAGAGAGACCGAGAAGGCTGGTAAGCTAGTATGTGTGTAGCTTTGGCAGTGCATTTCCTGCCAATGAGGCCTCTTGAATTGGAAGCCGCTCCACAAGGGCGTCACCTGTTAGAGCGTTCGGCCCCGCCCACCCTAGCCCATGTCAGCCCCAGCTGTGCCCGCCCCCTTCGCCCCCACCGTGCACATACAAGCACAGCTCTTTGCACATTAAATCTGTTTTCCTGTCACTGCCTCTGGGAAATTAAAAATATATTATGGACCTCTTGAGGATTACTCAGACAGGGAGACTGAAAGAGAAAAAGAGAGAGAGATTGAGAAATACAGAGAGAGAGAGAAAGGCAGGAGGGAAGGAGGAAAGGAAGTACAGAGGACAGAGAAGGACAGAAAGGAAAAGCAGGAAATGTTTGTGTTAAGCAAGGCAGGTCTGAGGAGGCGGGGCTTAGGGGTACAGGTGAGCATGGAGGCGTCCCGTGGCTCACCCGGTGTTTGGAAGAGCCGTGCGTAAATATTTTTCCCGAATCTGAATGGAAAAATGAGAAACGATAAACTCTCCCTCTCCCCTGGACACGTAGATGCTTCCCACTCCAGCTGGCTTGGACTCAGGTTTGAGTCCGGGGGGATCTGAGCGTGTGCACAGCCATGAGGCTCTGACGGATATCTCACTCAGACAAACGCACACCACAGGTCCACACACTAGCACACGCACAGACAGTAACACAGGCGCACAAACAGACACACACACACACACACACACACACACGCACACACACGCACACACACCACAGTTCAGTCTATAAATACACGCCGCACTCTCTCAAAGGGATGGGCCAAAGCATAACGTTCTAACAACGTTTTGAAAACGTCATGAAAACTTAAGAGGGAGGCGCGGGCGGGCGGCGAAGCGGTGACAGCGGACACGAAGCGCAGCGCTAGGCCCTGTGTCCAGACTGACACTCGCCCGAAGCTACCGCACTCGCACTCGCACCCGGGCCGAATCGCAGGAGAGCCGAGCGGTGACTACCCGCTGAGGCGTTCAGGCTGAGGTCATAGGCGCGAGACAGATGACGCAATGATGTCAGAGGAACGTGGGGGGGGGGGGACAGCCCTGCTCAGTGGCGTGTCACCGTCCAGCGCGGAGTCTATCGCTAAGGATGGAGGAGAATGAAATAATCTAATTCAATTATAGGCGGGTTCAGACAGTGTGCAGGCCTATGTGAGCGCTGACCCTCTGGGACACTAGCTGCATTTTCCATGGTGATTCAGACTGCAGACAGGGTGTGTGTGTTTGTGTGTGTGTGTGTGTGTGTGTGTGTGTGTGTGTGCATGAATACATAAAAAAGAAAGAGTTTCAGCTTTCAGCTCAGTTTTGCTTTAGGTGTACCAACTACTACATATTATTAACTGCAACAACTTCAAATAAAGTAACCCACCCCAAAGGAGAACTTGCAAGTTTATATATGCCATCTATTCTCTCGGATACCGTTTTCAATTTGCCTCTCCTCCTCTCAGTCTTTCCTAGGCTGTCTATCCTGCTTCCCCAAAGAACTGTGCACAAATGTACAAGGCCACTGCACAGGACTAAAATACATAAGGCTTAAACATTGCAATGCTAAAGCACAAAGGACTAAAACATGAAGGACTTGAGCACAAAGGACTAAAGCCTGCAGAACTAAAGTAGCACACAGGACTATAAACCTACAAAACGAAATCCTACAAGACCAAGGTCTTCAGGACTAAAATATGCAGGACCAATACCTGCTTGACTAAAGCATACAGGACTACAGTAAACAGGATGAACACCTGCAAGACTAGAGTACTGAGAATTAAAGCAATGTAACCTAAGCAGGCAGAATCAAATCATGCAGGACCAATATGCACAGGACTAAAGTAGAGAGGAGTACAGCATACAGGACTAAAGAACAGAGAAATACAGCACACAGGACTAAAGCACAGAGGAGTAGAAGAGTACAGCACACTGGACTAAAGTACGGAGGAGTAGAAGAGTACAGCAAACTGGACTAAAGTACAGAGGAGTACAGCACACAGGACTAAAGCAGAGAAGAGTACAGCGCACAGGACTAAATTACAAAGGAGTGCAGCACACAGGACTAAACTTACAGAGGAGTGCAGCACACAGGACTAAAGTACAGAGGAGTGCAGCACACAGGACTAAAGTACAGGAGCAAAGCACACAGGACTAAAGGACACAGGAGTACAGGAGCACAGGACTAAACTACAGAGGAGTGCAGCACACAGGACTGAAGTACAGAGGAGTGCAGCACACAGGACTAAAGTACAGGAGCAAAGCACACAGGACTAAAGGACACAGGAGTACAGGAGCACAGGACTAAAGTAGAGAGGAGTACAGTACACAGGACTAAAGTACAGAAGAGTAGAGGAGTACAGTACACAGGACTAAAACACAGAGGAGTACAGCACACTGGACTAAAGTACAGAGGAGCACAGCACACTGAACTAAAGTACAGAGCAGTACACCATACAGGACTAAAGTACAGAGGAATACAGCACACAGAACTAAAGTACAGAGGAGTAGAGGAGTACAGCACACGGGACTAAAACACAGAGGAGTAAAGCACACAGGACTAAAGGACAGAGAAGTACAGCACACAGGACTAAAGTACAGAGGCGTACAGCACACAGGACTAAAGTACAGAGGAGTAGAGGAGTATAGCACACAGGACTAAAACACAGAGGAGTATAGCACACAGGACTAAAGGACAGAGAAGTACAGCACACAGGACTAAAGGACAGAGGAGTACAGCACACAGGACTAAAGTACAGAGGAGTAGAGGCGTACAGCACACAGGACTAAAGTACAGGAGTATAGCACACAGGACTAAAGTACAGAGGCGTACAGCACACAGAACTAAAGTACAGAGGAGTAGAGGAGTACAGCACACAGGACTAAACACAGAGGAGTAAAGCACACAGGACTAAAGGACAGAGGAGTACAGCACACATGACTAAAGTACAGAGGCGTGCAGCACACAGGACTAAAGTACAGAGGAGTAGAGGAGTACAGCACACAACTAAAGTACAGAGGAGTAGAGGAGTACAGCACACAGGACTAAAGTACACAGGCGTACAGCACACAGGACTAAAGCACACAGGAGTAGAGGAGTACAGCACAGAACTAAAGTACAGAGGAGTAGAGGAGTACAGCACACAGGACTAAAACACAGGAGTACAGCACACAGGACTAAAACACAGAGGAGTACAGCACACAGGACTAAAGGACAGAGGAGTAGAGGAGTATAGCACACAGGACTAAAGGACAGAGGAGTAGAGGAGTATAGCACACAGGACTAAAGGACAGAGGAGTACAGCACACAGGACTAAAGTACAGAGGAGTACAGCACACAGGACTAAAGTACAGAGGAGTATAGTACACAGGACTAAAGTGAGTACGCTGGGGACAGTAAGAATGGGGTGAGAGGACTGATGGGCCTCGCCACAAATCTCCCTAAGGATCTTCAGCCACCCCAGGAACAGCAAGCCAAAAACATCATGTCCAGCCTCACAGCTCATTAAAGACTACCTATTGTACCCCTCCTCTCACACTCGTTCACTCATTCTCTCCCTCTCTTCTCCTCTCTCTCTCTCTGCCCTGCACCAGAGCTACAATCACTGACCCTCAGGCATTTCACTGAAGCTGTCTGTCTGTCTGTGTCTCCCACACATACATTTCTCTCTCCACAGACACACACACACACACACACACACACACACACACACACTGTCTGTCTGTCTGTCTCTCTCTCTTTCTCACTCTCCCTTCAGAGTCAGTCCTGCCTCTTTTTCATCCCCCCCACCCCCAAGGGCCCTAGAGGGAGGGGTTGTTTTTCTGTCTCAGGGAGCTGGGAGGGAGGGGGGGGGGGCATCTCCGGTCTGTCCCCCCCCCCTGCGGGGCAGACCTGAGGGGCCCACAGAGTCCTCAGGGGCAGGGCGGTTTGGGTAGGGGGGGGGGGGGGGGGGGGGCAGGAGGTGGGGTTTGGCGCTTTCCTTCACTAACACCCCCCCCCCCCCACACACACACACACACGCATTCTCTCTCCAACCCCCCTCATGCTTTCCAAACTCAACACACATTTTCCAGAGAAGAAGAAGCAGGAAAAAAATGTTTGAATTTAATAGCAGGAAAATCCTGCCTGTGTCCTTGTGGACATCTCCAAGGGAATAGAGGGGGAAGGAGGGTTTATTTTTTTTAATAAGAAATGACGAGCGGCCCCCAGAGCCTGAGCTAAACAGTACTGCAAACACAGGAGAGAGGGAGAGGGACGGAGAGAGGGGAGGAGGAAGGGAGGGAGAAGGGCCAGAGAGAGGAAAGGGAGATGCAGAGATGGGTAAGAGGGAGAAAACGGAAAGGGAGACAGGAGGCAGGAGGCAGCACATGCGAATGAGGGTAAAGGGCAAGGAGGAGCAAAGCAACAAGAGGTAAATAAGAGGAGGCAGGAAAGAAGAGGAGACGAGAGAGAGAGAGAGAGAGAGAGGGGGAAGAGAGAGAGAGAGAGAGAGAGAGGGGAAGAGAGAGAGAGCGCATTGGGACTGCCCTTCCTGCTGCATCTCACACACACAGCACTTTCCAGCCACCCAGGACCGCAGTCAGCGCCCACGCAGCACCACACACCCCGGGGGGCCGGGGCGGGGCTGAGGGAGTGGGGGGGGGGTTGGAGGAGGGCACACGTCATCTCCACCCCCTGGGGGCTCTCCTGTTTCCGACTCCCTCTCCCAGCTGAAGCGAGAGAGCAAGCAAGGAGCAGGGCTGGGAGCCGCCAACACCGCCGCTGGTGAACGACAACAGTCAGCATTCTATCACTCTATCACTCTTCCCACCCCAGCCTACCAGCACCCATCAGCAGAGCCCATCATCCCCACACCTGCTCCTCAGGGTGGAGCACACACACAGAAAACATATCTATGGTATATATGCATACACTGACACACACACAGACATACACACATATCACAAACACACAAATATATGCCTTCCTCATGGTGGGGCATATAGAAAATGCATGCAATATACATACCTATATATATTGACAAATATGACACAAACGCACACACTTCTACATAATGTATGGTGTAGATCTAGATCTGTGATCTGATGAAGGCTGCAAAAAAAAAAAAATCTGTTGCCTTATTCCTTACGGCCCTTTTAACCATGTTTACTACCCGTCCTGGCCCAGTTTAATTGCCCTTCCCTCTCCTAATGCCCCTCCAGTCCCCAAATGCTATCAAACAGCCTCCTGCCCCTCTGTAATACGCTCCTGTCCCGTCTGCCATCCCTCTCACCCCTGCCCTAAGGCCAAATTCCTGCCAGAACCAAACACAGACAGAAGCACGCAGACACAACAACTGGACAGCGTCCTGCAGTTTAGAGAACACCACCCCCTTCCCCCTCCCCCTTTTCTACATCCTTACCTCACTCCCACTCACTTCCCTCCCCTCTTTCTCCATCTCTCTCTCCTCCATACGCTATCCTAATCTCCCTCCCTCCCTTTATATCTCTCTCTTTCTCTCTCCCCACCTTCTCCCTCTGTCCATGCGGCGCGTTACTGGCCATATGGAATTGATATTACAGATTGAGTGAGCAGTCTTGGAACAGCAGCAGGAATGTGACACACACGGAATATAACATCTCTGCAGCATCGGACAGCTCTCTGGAAGGGCCTGAGCTTCCACAGCTTCCAAGACAACAAAGCGCGTACCTGTCTGTGCGGACGGGGGCTCCCAGCTCCCTGTGAACTCTGACACTTCTCCTTCATCCACAGCTACAGAGAGAGAGAGAGAGAGAGAGAGAGAGAGAGAGGAGAGAGAGGGAGTGAGAGGGAAAGAGGAAAGAGAGAGAGAGAAAGAGAGAGAGAGAGAGATAGTAAGAGAGCAAAAGGTAAAAAGGGAAAGAGAAAGAGACAGAGGAGGAAGAATGCAGAGAGGGAGGGAGGGAGAGAGAATGTGGTTAGAAATATCTTGTGTAACACCACAAACTCTATAAAACCCGCCTTTGATCTTTCCAGCATCTGTCTGTACAAACTTTTGAAGCTGATGTATTCCACGCCTCGCTGAACCACACAGAGACGTACAGGACACGGCCCATTTTGAACATACAGCCGTGCTTAAACAGTTTTGCCTTCTCCGTTTCTCAAATGGATTCAAGGAAGATTGGGGAGGAGGGGTTGGTGGTGGGGGGGGGGGTGGTGGGGGGTTCACGTGGGGACAAAACAGAAGAGACATGACGGGCATCAGGAGCTTTGGGACGGAGTGACCTCACCCCACGGTGGGGCCCCTCGCAGTCTGCCCTGCTCTGTCCCGCCTCCCTCATGCTGACTGTTCTCGGAATTTTCTCTTCTACTGCTCTGGTACTGCAAGCCGTGTTGGGTAGTGTAATATTTAAGAGCTTGACTCGTAACTCTGAGGTTGCGGGTTCGATTCACAGTTGGGGGCGCTGCTCTCGTACTCTTGAGGCAAAGCCATTCAAGCTGAATTGTTTCAGTGTAATAAGCAGCGGTATAAATGGGGTTGAATCATAAGAAACTCAAGCTGGGTGAACTCTTGGAAACAGCTGCTGAACGCCTAAATGTGCTGCAGTTTCCTACCCGAATGTGCGCGAGAGCTTGTGCGTACATATCTACGTCTTCACCAAACCAGTCTCTTTGAACCAGATTGTTTTGAGACTTCCTTTTAGTTCTAAAGTGAGAGGAACAAAACAGAGGTAACAGAAGCGTGTGAATCAAAACAGAGTCAAGCTGGGCTTTTTTTTTTTTTTTTTTTCCCTGGGCACACCGTAGACAGGAAGTGCCGATGGTACGCAAACAGGAAACAGCAGGAGTCCGAACACAATGAAGACACCCCCACCCACCGTGACCCCTGGAGGGATGTGCCACAGCGGGCAGGAGGAAAGAGGTGCGCGGTTTTGGTGGGGAGGGGAGGGGGAGGGGGTTGGTGCTGGGGCCAGCACTTCAGTGGATGAAGTACCGCATAAAAGAACACAGCAAACTGCGGCCAGGATGCAAGGCAAAGCCTCACTTAAGGCCCAGGCCTCGGGCACCACACCAGGGTGAGAATGTGGCAGGACGAGCGTTCCGCTCTCTCTCCCCAGTGCCTTCCACAGCGCCGCGGTTTCAATGGATCTCAGTGAGGACCAGAGCCTGTTCTGCTCTCTCCAGGTTAACAATGAATGCTATATTCACTTACATACATACACACACACACGCAAAAACTCTCTCTCACGCACGCACGTACACGCGCGCACGCACGCACGCTTCCAGCTCTCTCCCAAACCCGAGGTCAACGTTCTGCTTAATTCATTCTTTTCACTGCGATCGCACTTCATATTTCATCCTCCGCCGCGCTGCCAAGGGAAACAGGCCCCTGTTCTCGGGTTTTAAGGCTGCGCCGCGCTCCTTTTTTTCATTTTTTTTTTTACGACGCCGATCCGGATCTGGGGCGGCCGCGTGGGTCGAGGGGCCCCAGCTCGGCCGGCGGAGAGAAGGCCCCGCTTGTTGTCGAGGCTCCGGGCGGGGAGTCCAAAACCCCGCCCCTCTCCCCGGGGCCCGCCCGCCCACCCCCCTCCTGGATCAGGTCTCACCCCTTTCTCCCTCTCTCTTTTCCTTTCCTTCTCTCCCTCTCTTTCCTCCCCTCTCTTCAGTGCGTCTGCTATCGGCGTGTGGACAGGAACCCGCTTGTGCATCTCTCTCTCTTAGCATTCCCGCTAGCATTCACTACAGACTGCCATTTTCACACACATTTGAATATTAATAAAAGATCGGCAATGACGCGTTTTTCAAGGTGAGAGGCTTAGTTGGGCAGCACACTGCTGAGGTAATATTCTGACCAGGCCACCGTGTAAGTGTGGGGCAGCAGCGTGTTCCACAGTGCGAGGTGGTGGCGCGCTCAGACGTTGGGTATGTTGGGTGTGCTCAAAGGTGTAAGGCTGCACTGCGTTCAGAGGTGTCAGGGCAGACCCGTGTCAAGTACACGTCGAAAACACTTTAGCTGTGTTATATGTGGGTAAAGTTTTGAACAGTCCTGTAGACCCCTGAGAATTTTCAACAAACGCGTCACCAGTCAAACGATACAATTGTATGAATTTTGTTCAGAAAATTGGTGAAAATAACCTGTAGGGATTTCACTGGTGTCTAAATGGTTAAAAGCATTTCAAATCGTCCAACCCCCCCGCTCCCCCCACCTACTGACAGACTGCACACTATGAAATATGCATATTCTACAATGTTAGGGAAAAACACGCATTTTCCCTGATTTGGCTTCATACTCCGCAATATCTAATTTGTAATCAATTCACATGTGGTTGAAGTGTTGTAATTTCTACATGGTGACACGAACATACATAACAATACCCTTTAATAAAAGCTGAGAATCTGCACTTTGACCACATGTGAACTGTTTAATTATCTAAATTTTACATTATGATTCATATATATATATATATGAATTATAATGTAAAATTAATTTCCTGAGCATGATTCACCACACTCCAAAATGAGCTGTAATCTTCCAAGTTCCGCAGAGCTCACTATGCACCGAAAAGCCCTTAGAGAAAGGTCCGAGCCCCGTAGCGAGGACTGAAACACGCAACCTGCTGGCGGGCTGCATCGTGACTGGCGCCGCTGGCTCAGAAACGCGCCAAGCCTGAACCCCAGTAGGTGCGCTCATTCTACGGACCGCACAACCACAGAAACTGTCCAACAGGCGCCCGCGCCAGGCTAACCGAGTCTGGTTAGGAGTGCCATGTCTGCTAACTGCGCCAAGAATATTTCAGTCAAACAAGCAGCTAAAAGGACGGAGGTGTAGCACAGTGGGTAAGGAACTGGACTTGTAACCGAAAGGTTGCAGGTTCGATTCCCGGGTAGGACACTGCCGTTGGACCCTTGAGCAAGGTACTTAACCGAAATTGCTTCAGTATATATCCAGCTGTATAAATGGATACATTTTTACCATGTAACAAAGTTGTGTAAGTTGCTCTGGATAAGAGCGTCTGCTAAATGCCTGTAATGTAATGTAATGTAAAAGGACAAACTCATTCAAACAGCCTCCTCTTTGCCTCCCACCCCTCGATTCACAGCACCCCCCCCCCCCGCCCCCAAAAAAAGGTAAATCCGGCACAAAAAAAGAGAAAGGGAAAAAAAAGAACAGGTACATGGGACTTGGCCGGGGTCATTAAGTGTCTTTAAGACGCTGCAGCGCTGCTTCCCAGCGGATGAAGACGACGGTACATTACACCTGATCAGGGCTGCACTCCCGCTCCATTTAACGCTTCATTAGCGGAGGGATATTGAAGTGCGCTCAGGCAGAGAGATATACCTTGACCAGATTGAGGGTGTGTGTGTGTATGTGCGATTACTGTGCGCATGTGTGGGAGTGAGTTTTGCGTGCGTGTGTGTGTGTGTGTGTGTGTGTGTGTGTGTGTGTGTGAGTGAGTCTGTTTAGTGAGTATGTATGTGTGTGTGTGTGTGTGTGTGTGTGTGTGTGTGTGAATGACAATAATGAGTGCATGTGTGAGTGAGTTTAGCATGTGTGTGTGTTTGTGTGTGAAAGTGAGTTTGGTGTGTGTGAGTGAGTGAGTTTAGTGTGCATGTGAGTGAGTGAGTTTAGTGTGCGTGTGTTTGTGTGTGTAAGTGTGTGTGAGTGAGTTTAGTGTGCATGTGAGTGAGTGAGTTTAGTGTGCGTGTGTGTGTGTGTGCGTGTGTGTGTGTGTGAGTGAGTTTGGTGTGTGTGTGTGTGTGTGTGCGAGTTTAGTGTGCATGTGAGTGAGTGAGTTTAGCATGTGTGTGTGTGTGTGTGAGAGTGAGTTTGGTGTGCGTGTGTGTTTGTGTGCATGCAGATGGGGATGTGGGGGTAGTTGGGAGGTAGTCTGATGCAGTTTAGTGCCCAGGTCAAAACAAAGTGCCATGTAACTAATCTGTACACAGGCCGTGGAACCCAATCTACAGTACTATAGCAGGTCTACCACCGTCCCACCCACACAACCAATATACAACCATATGACAACTGCTTCAACAACTGTGTGGCAACCACTGGGCAACCCCAAACTGCATTTATTCCTGGTTGAATACCCCTACTTACCCATACAACACTCAATCTCCCTCCTCCACCTACTATAGCCCTTAATGTTATGTTACATATTGTTATGTTACACGCTTATGTAATGACAGCCAGTTGCAACACCGGTAACTTAATATCATCTAGTTTTTTTTCCCGTTCCCATTTCTGTTCCCTGGATAAGGCCACCTGCTGAAAGATTAAAATGTAACTGTAACTGTCCCACATAGGATACAGCGACACGAGACACAAGAAAATGGAAGCTGTTCGTTTGGACGGCAGGTATGCCATCCGCCAAGTCACAGCTTGGCGGGGTAGACCCCATACCTAAACAGGACAGAGAGTTTGGCGTTTTTCTACAGAAATAACCACAATGACCATAGACACTCAGCCCCTAAGAGCATTAACTTCTCTACCTTCTGATCTCGCGTAAACACACAGAATTCAGAAACAACTTCACACGTCCACACAATAAAGCCACAAATTTCGGTTATTTTGCAAGTTTCTCCTCCCTTTTCCTGCCGATTTCATCATCACAAATGTTCCAGTTCCACAATCAATAATTCTCCTCATTGAACATTCAGCTACACCTATTGCCAACAACAAAATCTGATCCTAGCAGTCTGATCAAAGTAGCCAATTAGCATTTCAGCACCAGTAGTCCACCATCGTTCAAATTAAAAGCAAATGACAGCATTAAAGAACGTCTTCAGGGGTAGTGTGTGGTCCTGATAAAGGCCAACCGATTGGTAAGTTTCATAGGAGTAATTTTAAATCACAGAACACGTGAGGACAAAAATAACTGTGAAATAAACCTGTAAGACACAAAGTCCTACAGACACAATGTGATTGTGATCGTCAGTGGTGGGGTTCCACCTAAAGAAGTAGGAATAATGATCTTTTGTTGAACCACAGTCATAGTTGCTGTTGCTTGGTGCGGGGGTGGAGGTAATGGGGGGGTTCTTTTGTAAGGGGGAGGGGTTAGAGTGATGACACTCTGGTGACAGCCAGACCCTACAGATGTGGATCAGAGGATGGGATACAGATGTTCCCTAAAGCACGTTCGACTGACACCCCCCCCCACCCCCCCACCCCCCCACACCCACGAAGCCAAGCCTGGAGGGAAGGTAAAGACCTCACACCACGAATGCCCCGTTAGCCAAATAAAGCAAAGCTATGGAATGAAGGGGGGGGGGGGGGGAGTGAGGAGGGAAAAAAAGAAAAAAGCACAGCAGTCATTAGTTAGCCAGAGAGAGAGAGAGGGGAGATAAAAACATTTTAATAAAAAGCGTTTTTCATTATTTTCCTGTTGGGAATTGCTTGTTTTCATTAGCAAATTTTTATATTTATTTATTTACATTTCATTCCCCCTCCCACCCTGCCTTTAGAAATGGCTGCTAATGTGAACCCTGCTGCAGAGAGAGAGAGAGAGAGAGAGAGAGAGCTGAGTCCAGCACCCCCCTGGGTGACGGAGCGCAGGGTGGGGGGGGTGGGGGCGGGTCGGGGGACTCGTTCCCGAGGCATTGTGGGTAGCCGTTACACTCAGGCCTCGCTTCAGGCCTCCGCTCCATCAATCTTCAAACGTGAGAAACCGGTTAAGAATAATTACATCTTCCCCCAATGATTTGCATTCAACGATCACCATCAATAGAGAATGACATTTGTGAAACACTTCTTTAAAGATAGTACTCTATTCCAACAAAGATAAGGGAATACACCGACTGATTAGGTGCACAACTTTGCTGATCCTGGAAGCCCCGCCCCCTAGTAGGCGGGGCTATTTTACCATGGCCACCCAAATAGGTGATTTCTCATTCTGCCGTAGCTGCATTTAACAGAATGTCTATGCCCACAGAACACAGAGCTTCTGTTTACTCAATGCACCGCTTGTATAATAAAAATAGATTTCATTTTCATAATGGGGGACCTGAAGTGACTATTAAACTATGAAAACACTGGAAGCAGGGCCCAGTGAAAGAGTATGTAACATACAGGGATGGCCCATATTTTAAAAATGTAACACAAGGTTCCTCACCCCTTTTTATGTATGGAATATTCTAGATATTTATTTTAGGGAGCAAATCAGTGGTAAAACTAATATAAATCCGACAAGTAACTTTTAAATGCACAGCAACGCTGTGCAACACTTTGCTGTGTTAGGTAAAGGGTGTGATATAGGCCCTAAAATGATTGTTTTCTGTCTCTCTCTTCTCCCTGGCTTGCTACCCTACTCCTTCCATATCCTTCATTCTGACCACCTCCTGCCTCTCTATTGATCTACCCCTCCTGTCCCCACCGCTCTCTATAGTGCCTCTGCTCCACCCCGAGCTGCTCTTAGTTTGCCCATCTGAAAACTGGCACCAGAAGGCAGCAGCGCTGCTGGTTCTTACCTACCTGATAGATAATGGATTAATGAATGTCCTTGATTGGCCGGAGATCACACTCAACTTGTCTCCCATGTCTAAATCAGCCTCTGATTACAGGGTATAAATTAAAACCAGTGGTGCTACTGGCCTTGATTCGACTCTCCCTGTGTACTGTACGTTTTTGGTGGGGAACTCTCAAAATTTACCGCCCACTCAAGAGCCAAAATGGCTTCACCTCCCCGCCCCGGCATCCACAGCCACACACAGCTAATTCAGGAAACGTGAGACTGAGGTGCGTTTCCATCCCTCCATATCAAGTTTACCCACCGCAGGGATACAGAGGGTTAATGGAGAGGCCGGGGCCCCGAAATAGAGAGGCGTTTAGCAGCCGAGCACGTCGGCCCCGCCCCTCCTTTTCTAAACTCTTATTTAAGAATAAAATGACACCCGCCACCCCCCCCCCACTCCCCAACCCCTCCAGCCCCGGGCACCCGCGCATCCTTGACACAGTTTATTTCTGTATCACTGGAAATTTCTCCAGTGTTAATTGCCTCTCTGTCGGTAAAGGGAGAGAGGCATTATTTGCATTTCTGGAGCCGCTAAGCAGCACTAAGCTGGAACATTACCATACGCCGACTTAGCGAGCGTTGCTCTTGGCGACGCAGACAGCGCGATGGCGCAGCAAACGGAGCCCGGGCGGAGATCAAACGAGCGCCTCTACGACAACCAACACGCGCGCGCGTGGCACGCCAAATCCCCGAACCATCAGAGGCGGGATCGCAGAGCACACATCCCTCATCTAACTGTGACTCCTTTTCCTTTTTTTGTTTCGTTAAAAGGGAAGTTTAATTTATTAAAGCTGTTAGTGTTTCAAAGTGAGCTAATGGGGAAACGCGACGGACGTCCTGAGATTCAAACCGCGCTCCCCTGCCGCACCCCACCCCGGCACCCTCCTTGACCAGGTGACTAGTGACTCTTCCTCACTCACCTACCACACACACAGGAATAAAACAGCCTCCGGTATCCTCACGCGCACATTACAGTCAAATATATATTACATATTACAACTCGTTTTCCTTTTTGAAAGTTTATTCATTTCCATTGAGTCCTGTCTATAAAAACACCTTTCATAGGTCTCTGTCTCTGTTAGTAGAGATGAAAAGATCCAGAGAGTAAAAAAGAGCCCCGTTATCTTTACCCACATCTCCACGTGTGGACACACACACACACACACACACACACACACACACACACCCCCACCCACGCAGACATACATGCACACACGCATGTATGCACGCGCACATGTGAGCGTGTACAAAAAACAGGCCAACAGACAGATCAAGACACCACCAAAGGCGCATTACTTCATTTACAGGGAGGGGTCACACATATTTGCGCCCCTCCAGGAGCTCGGGCTACTGTGAAACGGGTTCCATCGCAGATGTTGAAAGACTAGCAGCCAGCAGGCCGCGACTCGCCTCCCCCCCCCGCCTTGCACGACCAGGGCCCCCACCAGGACAGAAAGGCAGGCCGCCTACATCACAGGCATGCCAGCAGTCTCCAGCTTAGGTGCGCAGCAGGACAGCGAACCGCCCTCCCGCAGTTTAGCTGCGCAGGCAGTGCGAATGAGCTGACACTTTGGCTCGACTGTGTTGTAAGGTGGGTGGGTGGGGGGGTGGGGGAGAGAGAGAAAAGAAGCACATGTAGTAAGTGAATTTAGAAAAAAGACAGAGAGAGAGGAAGAGAGAGAGAGCGAGAGAGAGAGAGCGAGAGAGAGAGAGAAATGTATGGTTATATGATGAACCTAAATTTGAGGGTGAAAGAGAAAGTGAAATGAAGGGAGGTATATAGAGAGGGGAGTATGAGACAGATATAACCATTTCAATTTTTTGATTTTAATTTCCATGTTTTGATGCAGTTCAGGCATTTTCAAACACAATGCTGAAAAGAGTTCAATTAGTAGCCATTATTTATATATTTATATAACACTAGTTGCAGCATTTATTTTAGCATATTTTTTTCCAAATACAATATGAATACTTTCACCAAAATGCTTTACAATTCCAAGGCTTGAAAGTTGGCTTCCAAAATACAGCTAATTTTTCCCAAAATAGCATTCATACAGCACTAATTCCTATTCTGCTTGCCAGTCTGAACATCAATCAATCCAAGTGTTTTTGAAACTTGACTCACGTGTCTTTGCAGAAACATACTCAATGATGAAAATTTGAATTACGTTTTTTATTGAACATACAGAAGATAATTGTCCTGTAGCTCATTGTTTAAAACCTAAAACAATTTAAACCAATTTAAAAAATCATTTAATAACCAAACACCGATGTGTACAGCAACAGAGTTGTACAGAAAGTGTACACATATACACATTAACAGAACCGTGTACAGAGAGAAGTGTACATACTGTAGATAGATTGGCACATGGAGACAGGTATGTACAGATACGAGTGGTGAACATCCATTGATGAACAACCAGATGTATACAGATGGAGGGGTGTACATCCAGTGATGTGTATATAGACAGTGACATAGACACAGGTGCATATAGATTGACATTCAGACACAGGTGTATGCAGAGTGAGAGACACAGGTGTTTACTGATCAAGTGGTATAGAGAGACAGGTGGGTACAGAGTGCTGTACAGTCAGATGTATACAGACAGGGGTTGAACAGCCACTGGTGAGTGACATACAGACACGTGTATATCGACAGAGAAGCGTAGAGAGAGAGGTGTGTACGGAATGGGGTGTGTTGATAGGTGTACAGTCAGATGTGTACAGATAGAGGGGTATATAGAGTTGTGCACAGGGACATGCGCATGGCTGTTATGTATCCCTGCAATAAGAAGCATATATAGACGCAGCAGTTGTGTATGCAGAGGCGTAAATAGAAAGAGACGCGTACTTAAATGCAGAATTAGCATTGCGGGGCAGCTACACTGCGGCCTTTCGCATGACCGGGAGAATCGGAGCGCTGTACCTAATCCCACAGTCAGGGGGCGTGTCCTCCAGGCCTGCTACTGGCCTGGGGCCATACGCTCTGATTAAGTCTTCCACACTTAAGGGATAAAGCCGGGCTCTCCCTCTCTCCCACTGGAAGCCATTAGCAGCCCACCATTTGCAGCTGTGTGTGTGTGTGTGTGTGTGTGTGCGTGTGTGTGTGAGTGTGCGCGCGCATGTGTGTTTGGGGCTCTCATGCATATGTACTGCGTCTGTGTACAGGCAGTAAACATAAAATAAATCTGAATTTATATATGAATTTATATATATATATATATATATATATACAAACACAAATGAAAACATACAGCAAATATACATGTACACATGTAGTGTAGAAGCAATTGTGTATGAGCATGTATTGTGTGTGTGTATGTGTGCGCGCGCATGTGTGTGTGCATGTGTGTATGTATGTGTGTGTGCGTGCGTGTGTGTGCGTGTGTGTGTGCGTGCGTGCGTGTATGTGTGTTAATGTGTGTGTGTGCGTGCGCGTGTGTGCGTTAATGTGTGTGTGTGTGCGTGCGTGTATGTGTGTTAATGTGTGTGTGTGTGTGTGCGTGCGCATGTGTGTGTGTGTGCGTGTGTGCGTGTGTGTGTGCATGCGTGCGTGTATGTGCGTTAATGTGTGTGTGTGTGCATGCGTGTATGTGCGTTAATGTGTGTGTGTGTGCGTGCGTGTATGTGCGTTAATGTGTGTGTGTGTGCGTGCGTGTATGTGCGTTAATGTGTGTGTGTGCGTGCGTGTATGTGCGTTAATGTGTGTGTGTGTGTGTGTGTGTGCGTGCGTGCGTGTATGTGCGTTAATGTGTGTGTGCGTGCGTGTATGTGCGTTAATGTGTGTGTGTGTGCGTGCGTGTATGTGCGTTAATGTGTGTGTGTGTGTGTGTGTGTTAATGTGTGTGTGTGTGTGTGTGTGTGTGTGTACGCAAGCGTGCGTGTGTGTGCGTTAATGTGTGTGTGTGTGTGTGTGTGTGTGTGTGTGCGTGCGTGTATGTGCGTTAATGTGTGTGTGTGTGTGTGTGCGTGTATGTGCGTTAATGTGTGTGTGTGTTTATGTGCGTTAATGTGTGTGTGTGTGTGTGTGTGTGTGTGTGTGTGTGTGTGCGCAAGCGTGCAAGAATGAGCCTCGGATTGCGCCCTCGGATTCCTCATCAGCAGCCACTGTGGCCCAGAGCCACCTGCCGAACGCCGACCGGCATGCCGATCCCAGGCCACTTCATTAGCAAGGGCACACCCTGGGCGGCCCGGCGCCGGGCCCCGGCACACAGGCCGGCGCAGCGCCGCGCCGCATCACAACGAGCCGGTACAGAGCGGGGCGGCGGGGAGCGGCGGGGAGCGGCGCGTATTCCAGCTCGGCGGGGCCGCGCGCAGCGAGCGGCGAGCGCATTAACACTACACACGCCGCGCGCGGACGCGCCAGATTAATCACGCCAACGCCATTGTGTCTGACGGACCCGCGTTTCATCTCCTCACGACGCCCGAAGAGAGGATCCATCTTCATAAATCTGTAAAACTGACAGAGGTATAAAAGACAGCGCGCTGGACCCCCCCCAACACCCCCCCAACACCCCCCAACACCCCCCAACACCCCAATCCCTCCGTTTCCTGCGCTTTAAAGAAACATGAAAGGTCCGTGTTAACCGAGCGGGAAAGAAAAGGAGGCGCAGAACAGAAATCGTTACAAACGCAACGGAGCGATTCCCCGCCCCCTCGCCCCCCCCCCGCCTCGCCCGCCAGCCAGCTCCCTCCGTTTCTCCCGCTCGTCAATTAGGCAAACGCGACCTGCGTTCGTCTTTCGCGCGTCTCCGGGCGAGGTTTGTGCGGGAACTAAAAGGCCTTTAAGCGAGGGCTGTCAATCAACGCGGCAAAAGGAAAGGCGAGCGGCGGCAGGAAAGAGGGCGAGCGCCGGTCTGCTCTTTGAGCTTGTGGATGTACACGAGTTCCGCGCGCGGCTTCGCTAAGGAGAACGCATCAAAGCCCGACGAGCCCCAGTCTCTTCCTTTAAAACCCCCCCTTTTGCTCTCCTCCGCCGTTCCAGTCTCTTTTCTCCTTTCTTCATCTTCGCCGCCCGCCCTGTCCTGTCTTGCTGCATCTAAAAAAAAAGCTATTTCCTGTGTTTCTGCTTGTTTATCGGGGTAAAACGACAAGAGGAGTCAGTAAGGGGGCTCAGCGATAGCGGAGGCTGGGTCCAATAGCACAGAGCAGGTCTGAGCGTAGTCACATGCCTGCGAGGCAGATAGATCAGCTGTCAGGAGCCCATTGGCTGCCAGTAGTCATCAGTACACAGGGATGAGATCTCTCCTAATTGATCAGGAGATATTGATTTTCATACCCTATAGGTTTCAGAGGCCAGTGGCGTTTTTGCTTCACAGCTTAACATTCTCTTTGGCTATGAAATGTCACAGTGCAAAAGCTCTTGATGTGTGATCACACACATCAAGATGTGTCTGCCACCGGTTGTGACATTTAGAGTCAGAAAAATCAGTACTTCCTGATTAATCTTAAAAAAATTTTTTTTTAAAAATGAGTCTGCGTTAGCTCTTCCGTAGCACGGTCAGTAGTGTGGAGAACATTAGTACATTAGAGAAGAGGACCTGATACACTGGGTGATGCAGTGGTGACACGAGGAGAGGCATAATTGAAGATTCCAAACGAGGGAGAAAAGACAACTTGCGCTCTATAAGAGGATCACAAGAATACGTAATGACAAGAAAAGGCCATTCCGCTCATCTAGGCTCCTCACTTAGCGACCATCGAGAGCGGTGGGCTGCAAAGACGTACATTTGGGCAATTATGTGCCAACGTAGCATCCAACATGTCTGCGCACACATGCCATAAAGACCTCATCATATACGGGGCCTTGTTCTTGTGTAATGTTTAATTGTAGGTGTTGCCTTAAAGAGGTAAAGGAGGGAAAATTCTTCCCAAACACAGACAGGAGAAGAACAGTGAGCTCTGCTTTAATGTCTATGATGTAACAATGAATAGGCTGGGCAGCGAACGCGTGACCTTACAGTCTGATCTGAAGAGGTACAGCACAGCCCCCTCCTCACCCTTTCTCAAATACTGAACCTACATTCCGGCCTCCCTCTACACTCAGAGAGAGACAGAGAGAAAGAAAGAGGGACACAGAGCGAGAGAGAGGGAGGGAGAGAGGGAGAGAGAAAGACAATGCATAATAAAGACTTCCTCTTTTTTCCAGGTAATTAAGGATGATAAAAGCCTGACTTGTTCGGCAAGGCTTAATGGCTCTTAGCCGCCATCTAGATGACAGGTACACGGCCGTGGCTGTCCCCAGATTCAGGTCCCTGCTCTGCAGGGAGGGCGGCGTGTTGCCAGGGCCCATGGGAAGTCACAGCTCGCCCGCGCTGGCTTCTCTGTGCCCGCGGAGTGGCCCTGCTCACCGGCTCTGATGCGCACACTTACAGGGGGTTGGGGGGGAGGGCAGGGAGGGAATGAGACTTAGCAAGGGTGAGACTTAGAGACTGTACAGAGCTAGCACAAGCCAACACAGAGGTAGAAAGAGATAGCACAGTGGTAGGAAGCTAGCACAGAATCAACACGGAGGTCGTACTGAGCTAGCACAGAACCAGGAAAGAGCTAGCGCAGAGGTGGGACAACTGGCACAGAGACAGCACAGTCAAAGCACAGACCTTGTCACCACAGACAATGCACATAGCCCAGCACCAACACAAACACAGCACAGAATTGACACAAACATGGTGCTATAACAGACACTGCACAGATCCAGCGAAACACAGCACAGAGCCAGCCAGTACAGACACAGCACTCAGCGAACACAGCCACTGCGGCAGCGTGCCGATTGGCTAGCTGATCCGCATACACTCCCAGATAGACGGATGTCTGCAGGAAAAAAGCCTGCGCATTGGGGGTGCCATTTCCATGGGGGAAGATAATCTATGAGGGACAGGAAATGGCCTGAGTGAAGGAGGGGGCGGGGGTAGGGCGGGCAGTAGGCCAGAGTGCCAGCCAGTATTTGGCAAGCTCTCTCCCTTTCTCTCTCTCTCTCCCTTCATTCTGTCATTCTCTTTGCTCTATCGCACTACTAGCGAAAGCAGTGCTATATTGTCCTGCCCCCCCCCCAGCTACAGCAGAGCGGGCTAAACGGCAGGGCAGAGAATTCCCCTCTCCATCCGCAGCGCTGCGCAGGCTGACTGATAGAGAGCTGCAGAATCCCTTATCTCAGAAATGGGTCACTGTGTCCAATCAGGCTGTGGAGCGAAGCCCAGGAGGGCGTTTCTGGCATTTCCTGCTGGACAGGACGCGGGCCTGAAGGCCCGCCTCCCCCTGCTTCCCCCCTCCCCGCCAGAGGATCACGGGGCCAGCCCATTGGCTGGCCTCCCCGTGTCCCTGAAGGAGGCACGGTGCCACGATTGGCCAAGACAGATGCCAATCTGTGCTTTGCCATCCCCCCCCCCCAACCCCCACCATTTCCACCCCCCTCAGACTCCTGTTCCAATGGCCTGTCCTCAAAACCACAGTCAGGGGAAGAAAGAAGCTGATTAACCAAATACGTTTATCAGCACTGAAACCATGCCGCTGCACTGAAACGCACTTTGAAAAAAATTAATAAAACAAAATAAAAGGCGGAAAACCACGACTGGCTTGGAAAGCATTTAATAGGGGAGAAATTTTTAAAAGCTGAGATGGCACAGCCTGCAAGACAAGCAAACAAAGACCTCACCCTACAATACCGCCAGCCCCCCTTCCCTCTCTTCAAGAGGGTCTAGATTCTCCCTCCCTGGGGTGGCCCTGGGGGCACTGGACTCACACAGTACAGTGGAAGGCAGGAGCCTGATGCAACCGATAGGCTGCAGGTTTGAAACCGAGGCACAGCGTTTGCCAGGTTTAACTCCTGCATTATAAATATGTGACGTGGGGATGAAAGAGTTTGCCAGGATTTCCTGTGTTTCACCGCTCACAACGCTCATCGGAGACTATTAATAAGCCACAGCAAAGCGACAGCTTATTCACCCAGCCAATAAGAGCCATTTAACGATTTGCGTGTGGATCACAAGGTTTCAAGTACAGACTGTACACTCCTCCTCCCCCCACCCCACCCCCCAAAAAACAAAATAATTAATAAATAAAAACATTCCATATAAGACAAAAACACATTGGCCAGTGCAACACAGAAATCCACAGGGCCACCTAACTCTCTGTTCTGCACAGCATTTACAAATGTGACCCTAGACAATGTGTGAGGGTTTGAGGGAATGAGGCTGAGGAACAGAGGGAGCGAAGGGGATGGGCAATGTTTAGGAGTGTGTGTGTGTGTGTGTGTGTGTGCGCGCGCGTGTGCGTACAGTGTTATGAATGCATCTTTTTGGCTGCGGTCACTGGTGCTCTGGAGGGACCCTGTGCACCTGTTGAGAAAGTGCATCTTTCTCTGGTCCGCAGAGTCCCGCTGCACCTTGGCCAACATTCAGGAGCACACCCTGGGCCTACAAACACAGCAGGGGTCTGTTTACTGCAGCACAGAGCCCACCAGGTTTCACTGGCCCCCCTTCAATCCTTATTAATAACTTATAAGGTTTCAACCAGAAGTCGGTGATGTGTGGTGCCAGTGAAAAAGGTTTTGTGGGTGGTGTACCATCCCTAATTTCTACCCACACCCTTTTACTTGCCAGTTTGGCACCAGAAACCGTGCCTTTCAAGTTACACTTGTACCACCCGCACATGTGCTAGGAGCACTGCAGCTGAACCTGGGTGAAATAAAAGCCATTGTCAGCTAATGATCGTGATTGGCTAATGGTATTATCAGCTAATGGTCAGTGTCGGATAAGCCCACGCCCAGCAAATGGCCGCTGTTGGCTAAGGTCTTAGCTGGCTAATGATCATACTATGCTAATGGTCATAGCAGGCTAATAATCTTACTATGCTAATGGCGTTAGTTGGCTAATGATAACTGAGGCTCTGTCCGGTGATGCTCAGACTGTGTAGCCTGAACAAGTGCCAAGGCCTTTTGAGACTGAACAGCACCTGAAGGTTCATGATTTACTATCAGAAGAGTTCCAATAAATACAGCATTTTTGACTACACTTGAAGGTTTTGTTTGGGCTCTACCAGTTTTCTTTCAGCTTTTCAGGATTTTTCTAAACCTTGTTTTTGCATTGTGTTCCATTCTTTTTCACCACTGTTAGACTTTTTTTTACCCCCTCTCCCTCTTTCGCTCTCTCGCTTTCTCGCTCTCTCTCTCCGAGAATAAACGTGTTGGCCAGATGCGTCACATCTGAGAGGTGAGCGAAGGCCACGGAGGGAAGCGCAGCAGCCAGAGCGCCGCATTCCAACGCAGGGCCGCAGCGCCCGGGAGGACCAATCAGGGCCGGGCGAGCCGGGGTGTGCTTGGCAGGTGTAACAGAACACAACCCCCGCAACGAACTGCGCCAGAGAAAGACACACACACACACACACTCATGCACATATACACACACACACACACTCATGCACATATACACACTCATATACGCGCTCTCTCACACACACACACACACACACACTCATGCATATATACACACTCATATACACTCTCTCTCTCTCACACACACACACACACACACACACACTCATGCATATATACACACTCATATACACTCTCTCTCACACACACACACACACACACTCATGCATATATACACACTCATATACACTCTCTCTCTCTCTCTCACACACACACACACACACACACACACACACACTCATGCATATATACACACTCATATACACTCTCTCTCACACACACACACACACACACACACTCATGCATATATACACACTCATATACACTCTCTCTCTCACACACACACACACACACACACACTCATGCATATATACACACTCATATACACTCTCTCTCTCACACACACACACACACACTCATGCATATATACACACTCATATACACTCTCTCTCTCACACACACACACACACACTCATGCATATATACACACTCATATACACTCTCTCTCACACACACACACACACACACACTCATGCATATATACACACTCATATACACTCTCTCTCTCACACACACACACACACACACACACACACACACACACATACTCATGCATATATACACACTCATATACACTCTCTCACACACACACACACACACAGGGATATACACACTCACATACGCTCACTCACTCACACACAACTTTTTTTATTTACTTTAGCTTCACCTTTATAAAATGCATTATAAGGGCCCAAATATATTTGATTATGTAGCAGTACGATATGTACGTAAATAAAATAAGTTTCCAGAACATAATTTTGTAACCAACTACATCAGCGCAGGTAGTTACAATGGGTGTGAGGTAGTGCAAAGTTAGATGTTTAGAGCAAAGGCACGTGTGTTTACACCTGCAGCTAGGATGCAGCCTCCATTTTACAATACAATACAATACAATACAATATACTTTATTGTCGTGGGGAAATTTGTCTTGGATTTTGCACACACGCATACACTCACATGTACTGACTGACAGACACGCATACATGCATGTACACACGTGCGCACACAGACGCAGGTGCACACACGTACACTCACACGTAGACTGACACTCACAAAATACATGCACGCACGCACGCACACAAACACATCCACAAACCGTCACACACTCAATCATACAAGTGCCACAAATGTATCCACTTTCACCCCATTTAGAATTCTCTATTCTCCCCTGCGGAGGGAGACAGACTGAATCTTCATTCATAGAGCGCTCAACGCCAACTGTCACAGACAAGCATGTCCTGCACACGCAGACTAAAACACAGACTCACATGCTCGCTGTCTGTTGCACATGCCCTCTCTCTCTCTCACGCGCGCACACACACACACACACACACACACACACGCGCGCGCGCCAGTAAAGTGCAATGTTTCTCACTCTTATTGTCAGCAGGCGTTTCCTGAAGAGAGCTCCAGGTGCCGTGTCTCTTCTGTCACCTTCCGTTTCAATCTGTGTCACCTCAGTCTTTCACACGAGCTCGCTGGCGCCCGGCGCCCACAGCGCCTCAGTCTGCAACAGCCGCATCATTTAGCGCCGGGCGCCAGCTTCGCCGAGTTAAAAGTTTGTGTCTATATATTAACATGCGCCCGGGCGCAAACAGAGCCGCTCCCCTTCTGTTCGGGGGAGAGGAGGCGTCGCAGTCAAAGATTAAAGTGCGTTCAGATCTCGGCGTTGTTTTTTCATCCCCCCTCAAACCCCAACACTGCCTGTCAGAAGCCAGAGGAACAACAGATCCAATACGCCTGCAGCAGGCACATAGAACATGAAGACAGAGAGAGAAAACAAGACAGCGACAGAAAGACAGAGGGAGAGAGTGAGAGAGAGAGACAGATTATGAAAGAGAGCGAAAAGCAACAGGAAAGAGATAAAGTGGTAGGAACTGCTTCCCGTCGACAGTGCGTGCGATCTTAGCGTCATGCTCCAGGGAGCTCCATGCTAATGACAACCCCCCCCCCCCCCCCAGCACACCATTATGATGCGATCAAACGGGGACAGGACCAGAGATGGGAGTTCTGGTTCACACTCTGCGGACATCCTCTTCTTTCCCACACACTCCTGACTGGAAACACTAATGCCTCAAAAACTTTAATCAAACTAAAATTATACACATGTAATTACATAATAAATGTAATCATTGCTTATTTCATCCCCTTTTTTCCATTTTGATTATTTTATTCATGTAATTGATCCTTATTTTTAATGCATAGTATTTTTTTATTCCACTGTGAAGCACTTTCAGTTGCTTGATTCTCTGCTTGAAAGATGCCCTACAAATACATTTTTTATTATTGTTATTGTCATTATTATATTCAAACAACTTTAATTATACCATCCTGATGAAGATTATGATTGACATTTTGATTGTTATTATTAGCAATTTCTTGCCATCATTAGATTTTATTCTTAATAACAACAACTGCAACAACAGAATAAAAAAAAAGAATTAGTTCAAATAATCAAAACCACTGTGTTCTGCGCAACCAGGGTTCTGACAGGGGTGAGTCCCTCTCTGTCTCCCTCTCTCTTTTTGTCTCTCGACTCTCTCAGGAGACTCTCCCAAAGGAAATGCACCCCAAGCTGCACCAGCAAAACCCACTATTAGCAGGCGTTCCGACAGACGCTGGAGCATCAGAGGTCTGCAGCAGCATCACGGCAAACAGGAGAACCCCGGGCAGCGCTGTCTCCGGGCGAGGAGGAGGAGGAGGAGGAGGAGGAGGAGGAGGCGGCGGCTGGGATCACATTAATGGCCTTATCCTGTCGTACAGATTGGGGACTTGCTTTTAGGCTTCAGACTCCAATTTCACGCTCAGGCATTATTTAGCGCGATTCAGACTCGATTAGGCATTACAGCAGGCCCTGATCCCAGAGCTGAGGTTCCCCCCCCACCCCCCCACCCCACCCCCGCTGAAGGACAGATTAGCTCCAAAATCACTACACTTCTGAGACCGCTTCTGTGGGCGCACACAGGCTTATTTGTGTCTTTGTGTGCTGCAGTATACGCGTTTCTGTGTGTGTGTGCGTTTCTATGCGTTCTTGTGTGTATAAATTGGTGTTCATACGTACGCGTGTTTCTCCCACACACAAACGCAGATTGTTTCACATAACCACGGTTGTCAGACAAGATCGGGAGACTATCACTACATTTCTGACACCCAGTCCAAGGTACACATTAAACTAGACTACACATCTTAGGCCCCGATAGCTGGGGACATTCTTTTCTTTTTTTTCTTCTATTTTTTTTTTAATCGCGCAAAGTATAGTTTTCTCATAACGTCATCAAGAGCCAGTCCCAGAGCTATGTCTCCACTCTTCAGCTCTGACAAGAACCAGCTCAGAGCACTGAGAATGAGACGAGAATCCCTTCACTGAAGTCCCCTTTTCCTTACTTTCGAGCCAGTTGAGGTGGTGTTTTATGTCAGTGTGTGGAAAAACTTGACCGGTGCATCGCTACCAAAGATTAGATCCAACCGCTAAGAGGAAGATGTTCAGGCAGACAGGCAAAGAGACACGCACACACACGCGCGCACACACCCATGAGCACGCACGCACGCACACGTGCACTCACGCACACGCAGCCATGCACACACGCGCGCACACGCGCACACAGACACAAACAACGGCAGAGTGTTACCTGGGCCCACCCCATCCCGCCCAGTTTCGGAGCCAGCTGGTGGGGCAGCCGGGCTCCTCTGATCGGCCTGGCAGTTCCACCCGGGCCAGACCCGGGCCGTCCCTGTACTCCTCATCAGCGCGCCGATGCCCCGCGTCGAACCGCGCCTCTACATTTGTGAGGAGCGATCCGTCAACAATGACGGACAGCTGCCCCCTCCCCCCCCCCGCCCCCCCACGGAATGCGGCCCCTGAAAATCTCCCCCCCCCCCACTATATCCTATTCTCTTTCTGCAGTGTCCCCGCGCCCCTCTCTCTGCTTTTCTACGAGCGATCCGGCCTTTTGATGGGTGGACATGAAGCATTTATTAGGAGCACGGAGGAAACAGGAGGAAGGCAAAAAAAAAAAAAAAGGAAAAAAAAAAAGAATTAATCTTACGTCAGGTTCCTGCACGTCTCCGGCCCTACCCTCT
The DNA here is from genome assembly GCA_039654925.1 of Anguilla pacifica. Classification (NCBI taxonomy): domain Eukaryota; kingdom Metazoa; phylum Chordata; class Actinopteri; order Anguilliformes; family Anguillidae; genus Anguilla; species Anguilla pacifica. Next base: position 18,868,914 of record CM077288.1, read on the forward strand.
CCTACACCTTTGCCACGGACACTGCAAACCACTCTCGGAAAGCTCGTGTGTGAGACAGCCCCCGCCCCACCCCCGATATCGATCCCACAATCTGTCCTCATAACACAAGATAAAACTGAGGTGAAAGTGTTCGTCCGAGCGTGTGCATCTTTGCCTGTTTGCCAGGTTTTGCACCGTCTAGTTGAAAGGGACATGGAGAAACAAAGGGACTGGTTTACAGGTTTGCGTACTGTGATCGGGTTTAGTTTTGATGAGGCCAAAAAGAGCATATTTACAGTGTTAAGGAGTTAAGAAGCACAATGGGGGGGGGGGGGGGGGGGGTTGTGTATTTTATTGTGTGTGTGAGTTGGTCCATGAGACATTGAATGGTTTTTACCCCAGTTGGAGAGACACTGCGAGGTGAACATGAATTGGGATGGGCGATCATGTTGCGGAGAGAAACTCACGTGGTGATGATCATTTTTGTAAATCAAAGTTCCCTGCCCCTACAACCTATCTACACGCAAACGCACCCACACAAACACACTCTTGCTCTTGCTGACACATACATACACGCACTCACATTAACATTCATACAGTCCAGCACTCTGCCCATTCGTCATCATCGAGCATCTTTGTTTTACAGATCAATATATTCGTTCCATGTGAAGCAAATTCAGCAAATGATAAGCATATGAATTTTCTCCTATGGCATAGCACAACACAGATGTAAATGCTTGCAATTATCCTGACTGGATATGTCCTGAACCAGCAACCCATTAAAATAACACTGCATTTTTCAACAGTCATGAAAGATGCGAGAACAGAAAATCGAAACTTCGTCTCCATAGAAGCACTCACATTTTAAAACTCCTTGCTCCTGTTTCAGAATACTGTGCGCAGTGAACACTTGGAGTATACCCTTGTATATAACACGCAAGTGTGCGTTTGTTTGTTCGCAAGTGTGTACATACAAGACTGCATTTTCTGCCAGTACAACTTTCTCAATCTCTGCAGTCAGTGATTTCGAAGCCATAGCAACGTGAGGATACTTTCTCTCTCTAACTCACCGCGTTTCAGTAACCGGAATGCCTGCGCAGATAGCCTGCTGGCAATATACGCGAGTTAAGGAAACAAACTATTGTGACCAGACTTTAAATGAAACCATCTCGCAGTTGCACACACGCTTTGTAAATGTCATTGTTGCAAATGTTTTTTCAGTCCAGAACCAGACAGAGACTTTAATTGTTTCTTCAACAGCCATGCCGTTTGCGCGTTTTATTATTCTGCGCTCCACGGGGAGTATTCGCCTTTTGACGGTGAAATTGAATCAACTGAAAATCACCAGACTACAACTTCAAGGAGTAGCCATTCCGAGTTTTCCGGCGATCTTAAAGGAGAGCGGCATAATCGCGACCAATTCGTCAGAGCAAAATACCTCGATGCGCGGTTCCAACTCGACATCGAGCGCCGGAGTAAAGAGAGAGAGCTTCACGGCCCAAATCAATTTGAAAGGTACTGTGACAGCGCACAAAAAGCTACACTGTGAGCCGTATCACAGCAATATGGTAACACAGAGAACGGCTTCTTCGACGCTAATCTCAAATGGGGTAAAACCACCCGTGGTCATTGCAAGTCAGCAGCTGCATTACAATGGCTTTCAATAGGGGAGAACACAGCCACGCTTCCGTCCGCGCCACAAAGCAACACAATCTGCTTGAATAAATTCAGAACTTATAACGTTAGCTGCATAATAACTCAGGTTGCAGAGTCACTGGTCACAGAAGCTGATACGGTTCTGACAGACTTGTCCTTCGAATTTGAATAAATAAAAAGTTCAATTGTGAATGTATCGTGCTATTCATAAACTGAACACGAACTTTGTTTAAAATAAATAAACATTCATGATATTTTATAACGAAAATAATGTATTCTGACTTTTTTTCTAAATTGAATGACACACCAATGCGATTGGCTTATTTGCCGCCAGTAGCCAAACTGATCTCTGATCCCAAGAAGCCAGTCGTCATCCCTACTGATCGCGCAAATGCTGAGCCAGGCTCAGGTCCGGCGAACATGTCATTCCGTGGCATAACTGCAACAATACCGTTTTCAGCTGAGAAATCGTAAATTGCGGATTCTCAACAGCCCAGGTTCTCGAACAACAGTTCTCTTGACGGCCCGGGATACAATAGACCGCAAACATAAGTAAATAAATGTTTAACTTTACTTTTATATTTAAGAAAATCAATCGTCAACCTTTTACAGCTTCCCTGCCATGCTTAAACGTAGCCGACCTACCAATCATCACTGAAATGGATTAACATGGAAAAAACTGAAGCCTTTCATTAAAAAAAAAAAAGCAACACTAGTTGTATTTTGAGTAACAAGATGCAAGAGGCTAAAAATATTTAAATGACAACCCTTTTAAGCTTTTAATTCATTCAGACAATTAGCATCTCCTTGCCGATCAGTGGAAGACTAATTGTGTTAATTACAGTAGCAGACCTTTCACTTGACTGCATATTTAGCTGCTGGGTTTTATACATATACATGCTGTTAACTAAACACATAGCCTATTTCACAGATAAACCATAAAAAATAAATGCCTTTGCCTAGTTGTTTTAGCGTAATGAATTACACACCAATTACACATAAAAAGGTCCCCCCCCCCCCCAAAAAAAAAAAAAAAAAGTCATAATGAAATAATAAAAATAAACACCAGTATTTATTTGTTTGCATAAAATAAGGGGTGGGGTCTTCTCTAATCCACTGTTGTCATGCTTTAATTTTGCAAGAATGCATGATGACGTCTAGGACCACAAATAGTTAGTTTAAATTTAAATTGTATACCCATTTTTTTTTCCCAGTATGCAATTTTGCACTGGAACATTATTACATGCTCAAAGCTTGTGTCTGACACATATCATGTAAAGACCACAACAGACATCAACAGTAGGGACAGATTGTTTGTTCAAGCAAGGAAACAAGACTCAATTCCAAAATCCAGATCACCCCCTGATCGACTACTTTTACCTCCGAGAGAGAAAAATATATCACTTCAAAAAAAAAAAAAAAAAAAGGTTACCCTATCGATACTAAAAATGTTAGCAATTTATACCGGGGTCTGACAAGACATGCGATGGAGCTGTTCAAGGCCTAGCAGGGCCTGAGTCTCCAGTCAGGCTGCACCGTACTGAATACCTCACAAGGACGACCCCCATGGGTTCGAGCTAGACAAAAAAAAAATCCCCCATTGCTTAGCGGTTTTACGGCTACGTCTTCACCGAAAAAAAAAAAGAAACAAGCTCCCACCTCCGCACGTCAATTCCAAAACCCGCGAAACGCGTCGCAATCTCTCATTCGCCCCCGCCGCCGCGCCGGAGTCAGACGCGCGTCGGGCGTTCGAGCCGCCGTTGCGTGCCGGGCCCGCCATCGATTAGAGCCGCGCGCGGACGGGCGATGGCTGGCGGGGCGGGCGGGGGTTTCGGCGTTTCGGACGGCCGGGGCGTCGGCGTGGCGCCGATCGGCGCGGCACGGGCGCTTACGAACGCGTTCGCGCCGCGTTCTCTCTCTCTCCCGCCGCACAGACATTAGCCCGCCTGCGCCATTCCTCTTTCTCTCGTGCCCGCGTCGAACGCGCGGACGTTCGCGCGTTCGTCAGATTTGGTCACGCCTTCGGAACGGGAACGCGGGTCGCGAACGGCGACGTGAGTCGTCTGCTGCGGAGAATATTTTCATTAAAGGAAGGCCGCGATGCGAACACCTCCAGTGGCTGCAGGATTGTTTATGCTTAATGCTGGCCAGTGCAGCCTACAGGCGCCCAGAGCATGTTTCTCTCCCTCCCGCTTTGCCTTTGTTACCAAGTTACTGGGCGCAGTGAAATCAATAGGTCAAGTACTACCACTGCAGTAACACGGCACTGCGAGTGCACATGGGCGTGAGACAGTGTGTGTATCAGATGGAGAGAGAGATGGACGTAGTAAGATTGTGTTTTTGTGTGTTTGAAAGGGGAACTTTGTAAATGTGTGTTTGTTTGTGTGTATTGGAGAGATTTTGTACATGTGTGTGTGTGTATGTGTGTGTTTAATTGAGAGAAAGAGCTAAAGGGAGGGACACATGGTGTGTGTGTGTGTGTGTGTGTGCGCAAAGCTTCTCTCGCCATAGTTCTGCCACTGACCAATGGGAGGGCCCATGTCTTGCAGAAGGGTCAGGCCAGGCTCCAGAGGTCAGGCCAAAGGTCGGGCCAGGGCCCAGCGTTAGTGTTACGGGCCCCTACACCCTCCCTGGATATGGGGAGTTTGAGCCCCAAAGCCTTCCAGTGGGGCAGCTGCCCCATAAATATATGCATCAGTCCAGGGCAGTCAGCTAATTGCCCCTCTCCTTATGTTTAATGTACGGTTCTCAGAGACCTAGCAGGTCAGCGGCCCGACACCCAGAGACAGACGCACAGCCCAGCCACCCTGCTGGAGTGCAGCCGGGCCTCCTCTGTCCAGAGGGGGGGGGGGGGGGGGGGGGGGGGGGGAGTCCTGCTGACTGTCTGTCTGCCTGGAAATATAAGCACTGTCCACTGGTCATCCCGAAGTTCTCTCTGCTCTTCACTGGCCATCCCCCAATGTTATGCCTGTCCCTCTCTGTCCCCATCTCTTACTGTAAATCTATGAAACTGAGCTGTGTTTAGTGTGTATTTATGACTTGGTCTATATGACTGATTTAGAGGTCATCAACACTAGAACACGCCATCAATGCAAGGTTACACACAGCGGCCACTCAGGTAGGGACAAGCTGCCAGTAACCATTGAAATGGGTGCCAGCCAGTTGTTCCGGGAACGTGCCCAGTCTCTCTGCGCCAACAATGCCTCTCTGGTTCTCTGACTCACCCAGAAAGTCCAGGGACACTCCTTCTGTGGCAGGTGTGCCCAGAGAAGTGCCTCACAGTTTCAGGGGGCACTAGAGAGTTACACCCCCCACCCCCCCCCCCCACCCCCCCCCAGAGTACACCACAACCAGTGCCCCCAGCAGTGTCATCTTAACTCATCCCCAATTCCCCCTCTCCCTCATCTCCATCCAGCTCAACTTTCACCACCCTCCCATCTTTCACTCAGTTTCCCTATTTTCTTCTTTGAACGTGCCTTACTTCCTTATTCCCTCTCTCCCGCTTCATTCCATGTATCTCTTTCAAGCTCCCTCTCTCTTTCCCTTCATACCCCCACAAAAATCATTTCCCTTACTCTGTTTTTCATGTCCTATCCCTTCCTCTTGCACAGTCAGTCATACAAGTGCAGTACCATAAACATTACATTACACTGGCCATAGCAGACCTGAATTCACAACACACACTAATGCATTGCACCATTCATATAACCAGTTCTCACAGGACTTATTATTTACTGGTTCAAAACTGACCAGTCCAAAAACCAGTCCAATTCAG
>CM077288.1:18876823-19034323 GCA_039654925.1 Anguilla pacifica
ATTGCAGCCAGCAGAAAAATAAGCTTAAAAAACAAATATGTGGTAAAGTTTTCTTTTTTAATTTTTGAATTGGGGTGTGGTAATTGTTATGGTGAAATTTCCATTGATGTGCAAACAACTGCATTGGCAAAAGCGTCCAGTATCGATCCAATACCAATTTTCCTGCCACACACTTTTTGTGTCTTTTCTCAAGACAAATGTGTCTGATTTTGTCTAGATAATAACAGACTGATCTGAACAGAATACCACTTCAACTTGAAAGATAATTAGTAAATTTTGCACTGACAGTATTTATTTATTTTTTGACAGAAATTTGTTTATGCATGGGACAGTTTATCAGCAGGTATAAGAGCATTAAAGGCCAGGCTTGATGCCATGCACAATGTGATTTTTCCTGATTAATCAGCAAATGCTGATTTTCGGGCCATAAATGTCACTGGGGTCATTAGTATTTGGTTTCCTCGCTGAACATTCTCTCCAGCTATCCGTTGTAAAAGAGTGCAAAATCTCTTGACATGAGTGCTGCCCTACCAAAGTCCTTAGCCTCTGTAATCAGACTGGTCTGAAAATCTGTATTTTCCTAATTAATCATGGGCCCTTGGTGGGCTGAACATTCACGTTTGGTTTTCAGGCACAGCAGCCCTGAGGTTCTCTGATCAGACTGGTCTACTGTCCCCGCTCTTGATGGTAAATAAAGATATCTGCATTTCGAAAACCCGGGCATAGCTTCTCACCAGCGATATCTCAGAGGGAGAGGGAGGCGGCAATAAAACAGTCCTCTTAAACGCGACTCTAATTCTGATTTACACACACCGCTGCAGCCGGACTGGGGGAAAAAGACCCGGGTGCAAATATATACAAACACTGCAGACAGGAGCCGTTACACCCCGAGGCACTGTTCTGGGATCAGCCGAGCCCGGCTCAGATGTGGCACCCCGAGCAGGCTGAAACTGATCCAGGGCCGCCGCTGGAAGGCCGAGTCCGCCCCACTCCCCTGATCACAGCCCAGCGCCTGTGGTAATCCACTTACCCCTTTACAACAGTCCATTGAGCAATGAATCCGTCCTCTCCAAAGCCTCAGTGACAATAAAAACGCCATTTAACCATAAAAGCAGCCGGCAGCAGGGAAAAACATAGCAGCGGAAGAGAGAGGAGAGGAGAGACACACACGCACACAAACACACAGATATATACAAAGACACACACATACGCATGTGCACACGCACATACGCACACATGCACATCCAATGAAACGCACACGGGCACGTATGCGTACGTGCACGTAAGCGCACACACACACATTTGCACATGTACAAACACACTTCCACACACACACACACACACACGCACAGGTATGCATAACACACGCGCACAGTCACTCACACTCACTAACTCTCAGACGTCAGAACGGAGAGACACCGGTTGAGGGCTTGTTTTTCTGGCATCACGCTGTGCCGATTCACAGATCATTATAGCATGTGGATCGACAAACAGAGCGGGCAAACGGAGCAAGCCGACGGGGCGATTTACAGCCCAGGACCTCTGCGCAGCCCGTAGCCCTCGAAACCGTAGCCCACAACCACAGCATCCTGCGCACTGTCCCAGACGGGCACTGCACGTACACAAGATTAATCCCACCGCAAAGCTGATCCCAGATCAGTTTTAGCGTATTCACACAGCGATCTGAGGTCCCGTTGACTGAACCTGGATTAACTCCTGGGAGTAGAATGTCTCTGGAGCACAGCGCTGAGTTACAACCTCTGAACTACAATGACCAGACTGGCTTCACTCATTAAATGCTACAAGGTCAAATGTATGTAAACATACTGTGTCCAGACTGAATGTTCAAATTAGCATACGCTTTTTCACACTGTAGAAACCACTACGATAAAAGAATGATGGACAACTTTAACTGTGCTAAACTCAATTCAGGACGTTGTACTGAATAGGACACATTTTGAAAGTAACACATATTTACAGTAAAATGAGAACGCATGGTGATCCCCTAGCGTTTGCATAGCACTGCCCTACAAAACAGCATAAACCTTACAAAAAATAAATAAAAAGTGGTAATAAGAACATCCGATTCTACACCTGAATGCTAGAGGACAGGACAAAACAATCAGCCAAAAGAAATCTCACCAGAGCATCTAAGAAATTGGGTCCCCATACTTTCATAAGGCCTTTATAAAATGCATATTAGAATGCTTCCATTTTCCAAACTCTGAATCTTTCACAGCAAGGAGAAGCTTCTATTTACACAGACATGCTGTGTGCTCAAAGTGTGAATAAACATCACTACGGTATTACACCCAACCTTCCCTTTGAATAAGACATTAGAATTGAGGGATTGGGTTCTGTTTTTCCTTCCACCGTCCAATCACTGCAAGATACTCATACATTGGAGGGAGGCAAAACAGAAAAATGATTTTTATTTTTATTTATTTTTTTGGGCAGTAGGACAGTTCCCAAGATTTGTAATACACTTTCAATGCAGTGTAAACAGTTCTGGATATGCAGTAATATTAACAGTCATCCTTTTCCCCCCCATCAAATCAGGATTTTATTTTTTTTCAACAAGACAATGCTTGTATTTATGTGTTTGGGTGCTGCCGCAACATCATGCTGTTACTGTTTTATGCAACGTAAAAATAGAAGTGGAAATGGTGGTCAATGGTAGATATTATTTTCCGATACCCACAGTCCCCAATCACCAGGAAAGGTGGGATGGGGGTGGTCGGTTGAGGTGGGTAATTTAAACACCAGTGGAACTTGGTGTGGAATGAGGGGAGAAGATATGGGAGTTGGAGTGGAACTGATGTCATTAGCTCCTGAGGTTCTCTCCACCAGCCCTGCACAGCCGTCTCAAACGCTTTCCTCAGGTTAAAGGTTCAATGTGATTTGATTGACTGTAAACCATTTGCCTGGGCGCACGCGCGCACGCACACAGACACACACACACACACACACACACACACACACACACACTCTCTCTCTCACAAGCGCGCGCACACACACACAAATAAGCAATCTCTCGGTCTCCCTCTATTGTGCATTCATTCCTTCTTAATGTCCTGCAAATGAAGAGGACTTATTAATGTGTAATTAAGTAATAATCACTACTACATTATGCATGGAACACTCACGGGGCCAGTACAGATATGAAGCAGAAATGCCCCAGCTTAGACCTCTGCACGCACATTAAAAAAGGATTAATTGGCAGAAATAATATTTTGATAAGCACTGATCTCTCTCAGTCTCCGACAAATCCAGTCATTAAAACGGCCTGTGTCGAAATGTTCCTTTAACGAACTCAGTGAAGCGCATAATTCTACATCAATTCATGGACGGGGATGTATGCGTGCGCTCGTTTTGGAAGTAACAACGTTTTTATAGGCCCAAATTTGCCAATCAAATTAAAGCACAAAAAACAAACATAAAACATGTTTGATTACAGTACAAAAGTCAAGAAACACGCTTTTGTATCCTTTTTGTGCGCCAAGACAACCCAGAACACACTGTTCAAACAAACCCCATCCCCTGTGCACACGCGTCTCTGCCTCTTCCCCATCATTTTACCACACGTCAGTCTGCATTCGGTGTTGGCGAGCGACAACAGAGAATTTTACTTACACACATCATTCCCACCAAACACCACATCACATGAACATAATCTTTTGTCACCAGCTATGACCAACATTATAATTTATGTTATAAATATAGCAGCTCTATTGCCAGTTAATTTCTTGTTGAAAATCTATCTGTAAATGGTTACGTCTAATTATTCATAATTTTATCCAGTAAATCAATGATTACAAGATTAGGTATTATAAAAGAAAGTAAGGATTACTGTTTTTGTATTTTTATGATAAAGTCTTATATTTGTGATCGTGACATAAAATCAGATCAGAGGCAGTACGGCAATGTGGTCTCTGGCAAATGAGATGCACTTCTCGAGAAGGTCGTGACATGCTGCCAGTAACGAGTCACTTGGTCGCATAGGCTGCGGTTACGAAACCACACGGCCTTGTTTACAACGTCATATCGTCCAGGCTGGTTATTATTTTGCAATGGTATACACAATAAAATGTTATTTAGCAAAACATTTCGTTGCGATTAGCATGCGAATTAATTTGATAAACATCAGGAAGGATAAAGCAGACGTTTAAAAACCTACCAGAGGACGGATATTATTAAAATCAACAGTGCCGTCTTTATGAGATTAAAATGCAACCAAGGCAAAATAATCGTTGGAGGGGGCTGCCGTTAATTAGAACAAAAAAGGTTATTATTGGGGGTGGAGGAAGGGGGGGGTCTAAATACACGACCACATGGTCGCACTAATGCCCATCTGCTTTCGATAGAGGCGAAGGTGCCAAATGCCCCTCTTCCGTAACTGCAATGTCTGTCATTATAAAAAGTAACCGAGAGGGACGAGAGGAGATGAGAGTTGGCAATAGGAGGGTTAGGCCTATACTGTCAAATCACGTACACCGGTTTACTCACATACCAGAGCTTTGATCCAATCCGTGAAAACTACCGGGTGAAAACGTCAAAACATGTGAGTGAGATGGCAAAGGTGCGATCACGATAACAAGGCGATCAAGACAGGCGTCAAGGTAGGCGATGTGTGCACTAGAAGTATTGTGAGTAGCCTTTACCGGTAGGCAGTGTGGGAGAGGAAAATAGACTAACTTCTAAATAAGGTTTGCGACTCGTTTGACTTCTAATAGCCTATATATATATATATATATATATATATATATATATATATATATATATATATATAACATAAACATGACTTAAACCAAGCATGTTGCCATCAATACCTTGATTTGAAATTTTAAACACAATTTACAATCTATAGGCTATTAATCGACACTACAAACGTATTGTTTAAATTGCTTATACAATTGATATTTTCGTGTTCGCTTTTAGTTATATTAGAACAATGTAATCAAATGGCGTTTGCTAATATTACCCCCTATGCAAAACTAGTATTGATAATGCATTGCAAAAACAGTTTTATGCATTCAAGTTTACATAGTTTCATGCAATTCGTACAACTGGACAGAAACAAAAACCCTGGCTTAAAATGATAGAATAATAATTTTAAAAAATGTATTCTCAGACAAACACATACACACAAATCAAATTGAGCGTTTCGTACAAAACAATATCAAGAAATATCTACAATCCTCGAAAACTGTCCACTGCCCAATAAATGTTATTATTATTACTACAACAACAACAACAACAATAATAATAGAGGACAGGCCGTTTCCAATTGGGTATAAGCGGCTGAGTTTTATTTTTTTTTCTCTCTCGTCACACACCATCCTTTAAGCTTTGTAAATCGGGGAGGGGGAAAACTACAATACAGAAAGAAGATATTAAATCTTTGAATTTCACAGTACCCGCCAAATTTAGCCGTGAAATCTCATTGGTCATGCTGCTACTCGGGAGGATTTTTTTCCCTTCTATCCATTAAAAAAGACTTACCTTTAACGGACCGCGGTTTGGCCTGCTTTCGTCTAGACATCGCCGAGTTAATGTAGTCTTTTTCTCCCTTTAGGAATTGATGTCCCCTTTTCACAAATTTGCGATCATGTAGCCTAGACGAACACTTGTTTTTTTTTTTTTTTTTTTACTTCTTTGCCTGTTGCAATGCGGCAACTTCAGTCTATGTAAGTATTGTCCAGTGGCACTTGAATAGAGTAGCCGAGGAAAAGATATCGGGCGGAATTATCCCCGGATTTCTCCCAGTACAACTTTTTTCTGGTGTTACAGCTCAACCTGTAGAATTCAGAGGGATAACTTGTCGATTTCTGAGACCGTAACGAGACGGTTCTTTTGTTCCTCTAACAAACAGTCGCTAGCTGTGGAGCGCTTCACAGATAGACAATCCGAGTTGCAAGTAGCGGCGGGTGCCAAAATTACAGCAATACGATAACACCTGATCGTCCGTGGGAAAGGGTGCCGGCGCGTCTCAATCTGATTACCTTAATTAAGCAATTATATAATTCGGTTTAAACGAACTCGTTTTTTCCTCTTCTTTTTTCTTTCTGTGCGTTGCTGTTGCCGACGTTCCGATGTTCTCGGTGCAGTTATCGAAACTATAGGCTACGTATATATTATTTTTCCCCCTGATCTTACTTGCACCGAGCCGCCTTCCCCGTCCGTTATTTCAGCGAAGGTGGCACTGGCATCGCTTTTTCACCCAGCATTTTCACCCTTGGGGACTTTATTTTTATGTTATCCCCTTTTCTTAATTTCCTTCAAAACAGAAATGTTTGCGGTCGCTAGCCCCTCTCTCCCTTTTTCTTTGTCCTGACTCTGGTCTTCCCTCCGCCTCCCAATCCGACTGCTGGCGGGGCTGCAGTGCAGACACACATAATAAAGCCAGGCTTGGCTGGAAATGTAGCCGGGTCCCAGCAGGAGGATGTGAGAGTAGGGTCCCGGCGGGGGAGCGCTCTGATCCCGCAGGGAGCTCGGCACAGCCTGGGCTGAGCAGACAGAGAGAGCCAACAGCACCAAACCATGGTCAGCCATGGAAACTACAGCTTAACTTGGAGCACGGATCGGGGCCAAAACACGGAGCTTCGAGGAACTCTGCAGCGCGCGAGAAAAAAGACGGACTGGATTCGCTTTCAGCTCCTTTCTCTTCCATCCCATTTCCCATCGCTTGCTGCCTATCAGTCGTTTGTTGCCTTCATCTCCCAGAAGGAGGGGACGAAAGCAAGCAGTCACTGCTTCATAAAATGTAACGATTTAAAGACGGGGTACGATTATACGTTCTGTAGGCAAAATATGCGCAATGTTTTCTTGCGTCTTTATTTTCTCTTTAGGTTTTATCAGGGGTGTTTGTCCTTAGCAATATTTAAAAAGCGCATTTCATTGTCGTAACCTCATGCCAGGCAACCTATTGCAGACGCGTAATATAGACTAAAACTAGAAACAATATTTAAGTAAAGGCGTTTGACGTGCGCGGATGTGTTGAACCCGTTGTTAGTGTAACTCAACTGTTTATTGTATCTTTCATCGCTGTTTGGTGCTATTATTAATATTAATTATGTGGAATTATTTAGTCAAGTGGACAGACCAATAGAACGTGGTCATGCGTCTGTGGGGTATACTGGTCATACAATGTGTTTGCGTCGCAAAAGTAAACTCCATCTATGCCCATGGCTGGAAGCTTTAAGATGCCATCAGGCACAGATTCCTGAGAAGTTTGTCATTTAATACCATGTTCTGATATGTTTAAGCAATTGGCTCAGGCTTCCCAGTATACGTTATTCTGGTTTTAATTGCCGCGTGCATGAGTGAAGAACACTTCCAGGTGGTTATGAAGAAACAGTCGTGGTAAATTAACCGTTACAGGACCATATGTTATTTATTTAAGGCGATATGTTACGTGGGTTGGACAGTAACCAAATTTTGGGTCAGCCGTTTATGTGTGTGTGTGTGTGTAGCTTATATGTGTGTGATGTGTGCATATACAATTTCCATTTATACATGTAAAGTTTTCTACGAAAAACATTAATTCAATTCATGTCGCCTACGTGTCTTATTTATTTATTTTTTACTTTGTTGAACACCAGCGATGCCTCCAACGAAAACATTTAATAAAATGATTCCTCTTTGTTCTCCATGGTTCTGCGCCGTGCTCTGTGGCCGAGCTCGAGCTGCCCGGGCGTTGTCATGGATAACTTGGTGGGCTCCCCGTGTTCAAGGGATCAGCGGGGTGTCCAGCAGATTGAGCCTCGCCCCCCATCGAGAGACAGAGCAGCCTTTAAAATTGAGCCCCCGCTGACAAGGGGCCCCTCTTGGCTCGTCTGAACTCCGCGCCTGAAATGACCGCGCGCCTGGAGACCTTTTAAAGCGCTTCTTTGGCGCCCCAGAGAGAGGCTGCTGGCACGCAGGGCGAAAGCTCCCCACGGCAGCCCCTATATTTTCAGATATATATAAAAGAAGGGGGGTGGATAACCCGCATTACAACCTCTTCAAGGGTCAAGGACAGACTAGACATGAATAGCTTAAAAAGTTGTATTGTTAAATCACACAGCGTGCAATTACACCCTCTGTCATCTTGGCTCGGGATTTGCTTTCATTGAACATCGAGTTGTTCTCAATGAGGCGGGCATTAGCGCTGTTGAGGAAGTGCACAGACTTTAAGGACACATTCGCCGCCGTCGCCCCGCCCACGATCCTCAGAAAAAAGAAAAACTTTTTGGAGATCAGTGATCCAATTCATAGATTAGTCAGATTGTGCGAACAAAAAAGGTTCAATTAATAAAAATTCGTGAGGCGAAAATCTAAATGCCATTGACAATTTATAAGCAAGACCATACCATTTTAATTTTAGGAAGTGCATTGTAACGCAAACCCAGACATTTAGCATTAACTGTTTAAATTGCGCCGAAACATATACCTATATGTGTATGTTTCAGATGAATATATTGCATATCCTATTCATTCTTTCGCAATGACGGCTGTCTTTTTGTTCTTCTGATTGTGTTTAGACCTCATATTTTTGAGGTCGCTGCAACCACAAGACGTGCCTCTGAAGGCCGCCTAAACGCTCCGGCGCTGTACTATGACGAGCACAGAGAGTTCATGTGATATTTATGTTGCCTACAGCAGAATCTCTCTGTTCTGTTTAGCTGAACTCTTGCCAGCTCCACCAGGTCCCCCCTCTGCAGACAATGTTACATCTCATTGGTTTTGCCCTAGATAAGCTATTTTTAAAGGAAATAATTAGACATAACTGATTTAAATACTGCAAAGCTGACACTCTTTTTGTCCCGTATTGTTCACGGTATGTACATGCTTGATGTGCACAAAATATGTATATTTAGGATTTTTTGTGTGGCCTCGGGTGTCATTCTGAATACATGTGAGAAATGAATAAATGAATATAATTTTTGTATGTTTCATATATGAGAAAATACCTTGCCTTTTCATCTCAACCGTTAGCACTGGCCTGCATAGTTGGGTTTGGTCTAGTTGGTGCCACATTTCTCTTCCCTGTAATTTCCACTTCCACTCTCTCTCTCTCTCTCTCTCTCACACACACACACACACACACACACACACACACACACACACAGAGTATATATCATAATTAAGCTTAGTAGACGCAGTTGTCATAACTTACATTTTTATAACATACATTTGATGAATTATCAGTGTAACAACTGCTAAATATGTAGCCCTACTGGAGGAATCCAGGTTAATTATCTTGCTGAAGGATGTAACAGCATTGCCATTTCTGATTCAAACATGCAACCTTTTTATTATTAGTCCACAACTACTCCTCTTAAATAGGAGGTTTCAAACTTTTCTGATCTGGGGATCCCCACCCAAGCTCAAAGACATCCAGTGGACCCCTCTCAAAAAAAAAGTTCATGTTTTGAAATATTTTCATTATATATATATATATATATATATATATATATATATATATATACATATACATACACACATCTGTGACTTAGTAAGGTGCTGGGCCACCACAAGTCGCCAGAATAGCTTCAGTGCGCCTTGGCATAGATTCTACATTCTCTGGAGCTCTGCTGGAGAGATGGAACACCATTCTTCCAAAAGATATTTCATCATTTGACGTTCTGATGATGGTGGTAGAGAGCGCTGTCTAGCGCGTTGGTCCAAAATCTCGCATAGGTGTTCAATTGGCAATCATAGCATATGATTCACATCATTTTCATACTCATTAAACCATTCAGTGACCCCTCGTGCCCCGTGGATGGGGGCATTGTCATTCTGAAAGAGACCACTCCTATCAGGATAGAAATGTTTCATCGAAGGATAAAGGTAATCACTCAGAAAAACTTTGTATTGATTTGCAGTGACCCTTACCTCTAAGGGGACAAGTGGACCCAAACCAAGGCAGAAAAATGTCCCCCCCCCCCCCCCCCCCCACCACCACAGCATAACAGCGCCACCTCACTGTAGGGGTCAAGTATTCAGGCCTATGCCATTATCTTGGTGTATGCCACACATGCACTCACCCACTTGTCAAGAATATGGTAAAGGATGACTCATCTGATTATATCACTTTTTTAACATGTCTAGACCAGTGGCTATGGTTTTTGCACCATTGAAAAAAATGTGCATTCATCTTTGTAATGAGGGGTTCAAGCACTGCAACCCTGCTATAACATCTCTATGTAGTTGTCGACAGACTGTTCTTGTGGACCCCGTCCTGCACTGACATTCTGGGCTCTATTTTAACGCACGGTTTAAAGCGTATTTAGGGCGTACCCAAATCCACCTTTCCCAGTTTAACGGCGGATAATCTTAGCGCAAAGTAAGGCGTATGGTTCAAAGGGGTTGTACTTAGTCTCTTAATTAATCATAGGCGTGTTTTGGGCATAACATGAAATAAACCAATCCGAGTGTCATCTCCCATTCCCTTTAAAAGCCAGGTGCGCTTGCACCTTGGCGGATTGCTATTATAATGACGGATTTGCCAAGTAGTAGGAAAGAACGCTTCTCTGTAGGGGAAACGGATCTGCTCATGAGCGAAGTGAAAGCGCGCGAGCAGACCATCTATGGCAACAGCAGGATTCCACCAAATATTATATTATGAATATTATGTTAATATAATATAATATTAATGTTATATTACCAATATTATGACTAACCATTATGACATGTATTTTTTTTTTAAATATCGCGCGTTGTGCAGCCGCCTATGCAGCCGCCTATTAGTATCTTAATAATGCGCCCTTAAATTAACAGTAAAATAGTGCGCCATTGACTTAAGACCAGGTTTGTGTTTGTCAATCGCGCAATCTCTTTCCGCTGCCTCAAGATAGCAATGTGCCAACAATGTGCCTGACCACACCTCATTTTAAGACCAACACGCCCATGTGCGCTCAGATGGGCGCAAGTACATTTGCTATTTGAACCACATGGGCGCTGGACGCGAAAATGACAACCGCGTCGGTCTGAAACTAGCAAAGACACTTGCGTTGCGCTTGGCGCCGCTTTGCGCCCGGTGTAGATCGAGCCCTCTCAGTCACCTGAGGAAGAGTTGCTCTTCTGTTTTTCCTTACAAATCGCACTAATGCAAAAGCATCATGGTTATCGAATGTGCGCTTTCAACCATAATTTCTGACCCTATTTACTTATGTCTTTCCCATTTATTTAAATGCAGATGCCATTTTAGTCACCGTTTTTATTGAAACAGTAGCCAGTTGAGCAGTGTTTGTGACTGAAGCTCCTGCCATCCGTGGCCCAATAATAAACCCTCTTTCAAAGTCACTTAGATCTTTCTCTCCTGGGCCTGCTCAGCATTTTTATACATGCCACAGAGCATGATAGGATGTTAATTGCTTAATTGTATCATGCGGTACACATGCATAGAAGCACATGCATTTGTTGTGTTTCTCCACTAATTTATTCAGGTTTTTCCTTTAATTTGTCAACCATCTGTGTGTGTGTGTATATATATATATATTCAGTGAGCTCTATAATGTTTGGGTCAAACATATATATATATATATATATATATATATATATATATATATATATTTGATTTGGCTCTACTCCATAATTTTAGATTTGTAATCAAGCATTTCACTTGTGGTTACAATGCATATTATCATCTCTTAGAAAGGGGTATTTATATATATTTTGGTTTCACCATGTACAAATGAATGAAACCACTCCAGTATTTTTGTTCCTCATGTTAACGTTATGTAAATTAATGTCATTTTTGTATGCAATGACTACTTGAACTCTGTACCCCACAGATATTGCCAGGTTCTGAGTATCTTGTCTGGTGATGCTCTTCCTGGCCTGCACTGCAGCTGTCTTCAGCTCCTACTTGTTTTGGAAGCTAGTTGCCTTAAGCTTTTTCTTCAGCATATAACACACTCATTCATTTGGATTTAGATCTGATGAATGATTTGGCCATTCAAGAATTTTCCAGTTTTTGGCTTTGGAAAACTCCTCTGTTGCTTTAGCAGTATGTTTGGGATCATTGTCTTTCTGTATGTGTAGGATGAAGCACCATCCAATGAGTTTGGAGGCATTTGCTTCAACTTGAGCAGATAAGATCCTTCTGTACACTTCAGTATTCATTCTGCAGCTGCTATCAGCAGTTAGTCATCATCAATGAACATGCCCTAACCATAACACCCCCACCACTGTGTTTCACAGATGAGGTGGTATGCTTTGGGTCTTGGGAAGTTCCTTTTGGCCTTCACATTTTGCTCTTGCCATCAATCTGATGCAAATGAATCTTGGTCTCATCTGTCCACAAGACCTTTTTCTAGAACTCTTTTAGTTACTTCTTAGTGAACTGCAGCCTGGCCATCGTGTTTCTGGTTTGCATACTGCAGTGCAGCCTCTGTATTTCTGTTTGTGAAGTGTTCTGTGGACGGTAGTCCCCAGCACATCCACACCTGCCTCCTGAAGAGAGTTTCTAAGCTGTTGGACTGGTGTTTTGAGGTGCTTCTTCATTATGGTGAGAATTTTTTGGTCATCAACTGTAGAGGTCTTCCTTGACCTACCAGGTCCTTTGAAATTTCTGAGCTCACCAGTGCTTTCTTTCTTCTTAATGGTGTTCCAATCACTCTGTTTTGATAAGCCAAAGGTTTGGCCTATGTCTCTGGCTGTTTTTTTAATTTCACAACCTCCTAATGGCTTCCTTGACTTCACTGGTACAACTCTGGTCATTGTGTTAATAAACACCAAGACTCCAATGACAATCAAAATCTTAGAGTCAAGACTATATACTGAAGGCTTTCTTATACCTGCAGTAAGGAAGCAACTGAATGCATGAGAATAATCAGAAACACCTGTGAACCTTTCGTCCCAAACATTATGGTGCTCTGAAATGGGGGACTGTGTAAAAAGTACTGTAATTTCCACACGCTGAAACCAAAATAACAATAACCTTCAATAAAAGATGATAATCTTCATTTTAACAATATGTGAATTGTTTCATTACAAATCTAAAATTGTGGAGCACGAAGTCAAATCAAGAATATGTGTGTGTCTGGCCAGAGTTCCCCAACAGTATCCCCAGGGGTCCATGGAAAACCCAGGCACTGTTGCCACCTTAACACGGTGCTGCTTAATATGGAAGTTTGGGGTGGGACTTGTGACATGTATTGGTGTCTTAAATAGGGTTCTGCTACACCCTTACGGTTGTGCTCAGTGTAGTCAAGGTCAGCATTCACTACAGCCCCAAGGTCAAGGAGGACTTATTTTGGGAGTATGGCCTCATGACCCTGCATTCCAACACAGATTCCTAAGACCAACCAGATAGTCAACCCCGTATTCCAAGATTTGCCTCCCTGCCTTTGAAGCCAAAACATTCAGAACACTATTTAATGGGCAATACTGTAAATTTCATGCTGTAATGCAGCACTCATTAGTTAACTAACATTGAGCAGTTTGGAGGCGAAGGGGTTGGAGGGAAGGCGCCAGGCGAGTACGCGCGGTGTGTTGTGAAGGATGGGCGGTTCCCACTCCGGTCCGCATTCCGCTGCAGTCTCAGACAGGAGAAGGGAACAGGGGGACAGAGCGAAGGGAAGCCGCTGCACGCCGTCGACTGTCACGCGCGACCACAGGTCACGTGTCACACTGTCAGATCCCGCCATCTGCGAAAGCGGAGCAACCGCAACGCTGGCTAGACGGAGACACTCCACCCCCCCCCCCCCCTCTCCGGGAAATCATGCAGAATTGGAGGTGTCGGGGCTTGATGGTCGACCGCCCCCCCCCCCCCCAAAACTGGCTTTTGTTCCTGTCTTTCACAAGACACCCCGCAACTGACCCCAGAACGGACAGAGCCCCCCCCCCCCTCCATGCTGCTAAATCTAACTGTGCCTGTGGAAAAGGCCCACGGTCCCGTCGGCACCCCGCGACGTTCGAACCGGGCGCCCAAACGTGAAGCGATCTTTGTTCGTCCCTCCAATCTCCATAATGAAACCACTCCAGTATTTTTGTCCTTTTTTTTTTGGAGGTTGGGGGGGGGGGGTGAGGGTGTAGTCAGATATACAGAGAGGGAGGGTGGGGGGAAGGCTGTGTATTAATGAGTGGTGGAGACCGAGCACCGGCAGGAAAAAAAAAAAATAAAAAATTGGGGGGAAAAAAAAGGAGAGAAAACGCTTTCTGACGAGCAGCAACAATGCGCCAGCCCCCACCGCATCGGTGCTCTGCGGGGAACGTCTCCTAATTTCCTCCATCCATAATAAAAAGGCCTGCATTAAACAGTGCCATTAGTGCCAGCAATTTGTTTTATTCTCAACAGAAAGAGAAATGTTATCTGTAGCCGACAAACTTAACCTAATTAGAGCCCATTGTGCAGAGGGGCCTTACTGGAACCACAGACTGATGCAGGGGAGCAGGGCAGGAGTCTGGAGTCAGAGAGGAGAGGAGAGGGGAGAGGAAAGAAAGAGAGAGAGAGAAAGAAAGAAAGAAAGGAGAACCCCGGGAAAAAAAAGATTTTGTCGGCAGGAAAGAGGGAAAAAATAAAGGCCGTGTTTTGGGAAAAGGGGAGAAAGTGAGAGAACGATGGGAGAATGTGAATTCAGCGAGGAAGAGAAATGTTTTAAGGAGGGCAAAAGCAAAAGGGAGAAATTGCGTTCACTAAAGCAGAGAGATGAGTATGCATGCGTGTGTGTGTGTGTGTGTGTGTGTGTAATCTTGCAAAGAGACAAACACACGTGTGCATAATTCTGGACATGCACTATATTTCCTGTGCACATCCTTGCATGAAGACACACAAACCATTTCAAACAATTCATGCTTGAAAAATGATGCTAACATTAACTACCTCACAAAATAAACACTGATATATACAAAGAGCATACACACCCATGCACATACACTCAAGCACATTCATGCGCACACAGTCATACTCACATGCACATATGCACTCACATTTATCCCCTCACACATACACCCACATCTGGATAGAAAGCAAATTACATAGGCACAGGCTCCACACACACATGCACTCACACACTCCCTCCCGCATATGGACACCCATCTGTATACAAACTCTCCCATAAAGAACACACTCAAATCAACATGCAAATCCTCCCAGGTAGCCATACACAAGTACACACTCCTGTACACAAACACTCCCATGAAGAACACACTCAAATGAACATGAAAATCCTCCCAGGTAACCATACACAAGTACACACTCCTGTACACAAACACTCCCATGAAGAACACACTCAAATGAACATGCAAATCCTCCCAGGTAGCCATACACAAGTACATACTCCTGTACACAAACACTCTCATAAAGAACACACTCACATGAACAGGCAAACCCTCCCAGGTAACCATACACAAGTACACACACCTGTACACAAACTCTCCTATAAAGAACACACTCACATGAACATGCAAACCCTCACAGGTAACCATACACAAGTACACACACCTGCAACACAAACATTCATGAAGACACACTGATACACATGTACACACAAGCTCACAGGAACATGCACAGATCGCCAGTTATCTGCATGCACAAACACACATCTGTACATAAACTAACTTGTGGACACACACACACACACACACACACACACTCTCTCACTCAGACACAACTGGAGTCACGCATACACAAAGCCACACATTCCCCAGCATTCTCATCCTGCTCATACCGGCACACAGCAGCGTTAATTGTTGTTATAACACCTCCTAAAAACCAGCCCTAATTATCAACATGTTGGGCTGGCGAAGTCGCTAGCTGTCAGTGCACCGCACCGTTAGCGTGTGCAGAGGTGAGTGGCTCTAATGAAGATCTCTCTCACAGCATCAAACACACGCCGTGTGTGTCAGGTAGGGGTGGGGTGGGGGGGACCTACATTTATAGATGGGCCTAGCTGTGATTTAACACCTGAGCCTGGAGAAGATTCAGTGTGACACGTTTGATTGATATCCAGCAGTGAGGATGTGTTACAGTATACATCTATGGGGAGGCCATTTTCCCAACACATAAACCTGTGGAAACAAAAAAGTTCCTAAATGTGGAAGTGTCAAACAGAGAGAGAGAAAACAGAGAGAGAGATGTAAAACCGCTGGGGTTTCTCCCTCCTGTTTTGGTCCCCAGAACAAAATTATTTTTGTATTATGATGATTATAATTATGGATTGTTATAATTACAAAGTATTATCGTTGTCGATGTCGTTGTTAGAGAACGAATACGGGATACAACCGCATGCATTTACAAGTAACGGGAAATACACTGAAAAGAACAAATTGTGTGCGTACAGCGTCTATCTGTCTGTGTCATCTCTCTGTCTTTCCCCAGTGTCAGTCTGTTTTGGTGTGGCGGGTGAAATGAAGTGGAAAGGAGCCTTCATTAGTATGAGGCTTGATGAACTTCTCACAGCTGCAGACAGAGTACCAGGAGCCACGGAGATACAGGGTTGCAAACGTGCTTTTACCACCCACCATGCGTTCACACACATGCGTACACATACGCGTATGCACACACACAAACATACACACATGTACACATACACACACACACATGCGTACACATACGCGTATGCACACACACAAACATACACACGTAAACACACACACACACAACACACACACACATACATACATACATACATACATACATGTACACATACACACACACACATGCATGCACCACACACGTGCATACACACACACACACATACACACACACATGCACATGCACACACACACACACACACATACACACGCACATGCACATGCACACACACACACACACACACACACATAAATACATACACATGGACATATATACAGGTGACAAATTAAAAGAAAAACCTGAATAAATGAGTGGAGAACCATAACAAATGCAGATGGCACAGGCCTGAATGCCTGACCCCTACAGTGAGAGGGTCCGGCGGCTCGGTTATGCTGTGAGGGACTTTTACCTGCCATGGTTTGGGTTCACTTGTCCCCATGGAGTGAAGGGTCACTGCAAATCAATACAAAGCGATAACCTTTATCTTACGATGAAACATTTCTATCCTGATGGCAGTGGCCTCTTCCAGGATGACAATGTCCTTCTACAGGGCGCCAGAGGTCACTCAGTGGTTTGATGAGTATGAAAATTATGTGCTATGAGCTTTGTAGTCGCCAGTCGTCTCAAACCCATTGAACACCTATGGGAGATTTTGGACCAATGTGTTAGACAGCGCTCTCCACCACCATCATAAAAACTTCAAATGAGGTGATATGTTTTGGAAGAATTATATTCCATCCCTCTAGTAGAGTTCCAGAGACTTGTCGAATTTATGCCAAGGCGCATTGAATTTGTTCTGGTGGCTTAACACCTTTATGTTGGTTTTCCCTTTAATATATATATATATATATATATATATATATATATATATATATATATATATATACACACACACACGTTTCTCTCTCTCTGTGTCTCTCACACACATACACACACACATTCACATTCATACACACAGGCAAATGTGAACACACATATAAACAGTCTGTACAGCAGGGCTGCCCTACCCGGTTCCTGGAGATCGACCGTACTGTACGTTTTTGCTTCAACCCTAGCAAAACACACCCCATTCCCCAGCTAGAGGTCTTGTTGAGCTGCTAATTAGTAGAATCAGGTGTGCCAAATTACGGTTGAAATGAAAACCTACTGGATGGTGGATCTCCAGGAACAGGGTTGCCCCTCAGCATGCATATTCAAATCTGACCCATGAGGCCAGTAGTACTCCTGGTTTTCTTTTCTACCTGATAGGTAATCTTATTTGACCAATTAATGCCACTGATTGGGAAAAGATTTAACTCACCTGGAGTCTCAGGCTTAAATCAGTGCTGATTGGAGGGGAAGAATGAAACCCAGCAGTATTACTAGCCTTGAGGGCCAGATTGGGGGGTATCCCAGCCCTACAGTCTTTTGATTTGATTTGAGAAAAATACAAAGGCAACTGCAACACCTCTCTATACCCAGTTCAGTCTGACCTGTGTATGTCAAACACTCCATACCTGATTCAGTGACGGTGGTCAGATCTACTTTTTTGACTCTTGAAATAACCACATATCCGCTTTGTACTTATATTTTTATTGAAAGAATCAGGCTGTCTAATTCCATTAACAGCTACTAATCCCCATAAATTCATGATTTTAGACATTTTTGTGCGGATAGGAATGTCTGTTATTACTAATGTTGATTTTGATCTAATTTATTTTTCTATTTTCCTTCTAGAGCCTGCCATGCTTAAACTCGCTGTAGCCCCTCCGCAATCAGGTGTCGGTTAATTTTCGGGGCTGTAAAAAGGGGGCCTTCAAAAACTTCTTTCTAATCCGCCTTGTGCGCGCTATCTCCCATCCGCGGTCCTGTTCTTTAAATGAAATTTCTCCCGGTAGCGACGCGGCGTAAGTTTATATTGAAAATAGCAAAAGAGATTACCCTGTTTCGCTGGCGTGTCATGTCAGCATAAAACGGCTGTAATAAACAGGAGCAATCTTATAGAGCTCCCAGAAGGTTTTGCGCACCAATCTGTGCCCTGGCTGTAACGCGGTTTACAAGCGTAAGATTGGCGCATAATATGTTTTTCAGATGAAAGATGATTTTCCTTGTTTACATTTTCAAAGCATAATATCCAAGACGCAGAAATAACACTTCAAAGGCAATTCGCTTTATTTGTGGAAACTGAAATGTTTTCATTAACATTTCCCCACCTTGAAATACTGCTTGAAACGTCATTACGGTGATAAGCCCCGTGTTCTCATATTTGCGAAATATTTCATTTACATCTGTCTCAATATTACAGATCACTACAGTGGTTTTGCTGATTTGAAGAAACGTTAAACTTAATTTAAACAGTGAAAGCACCAACACCTTTAATACACAAAACTGGGATTTAATAATATAGGTAAAACATTTGTTGGAACACTTGGTCGTATTACGAAGCCACATCAACCTCTGTGGCAGAGGCAAGGGACCTGCGATACTATCAAAGACCTATATTGCCATCTAGTGGCAAAACTATATTTACGTCAAAAAGACGATTTGAATGGTGCGCGAATATTTCTTTCCCCTAGCACAAAATGGTATTCATTGCAGTTCGTATCTGAATTCCGACAATATTTTGAAGTTCTGCCTTACTAACTGCTTTAATGTCTTCGGAAAGTCTTGCCTGTAAATTAGGTTTTAATATCAACACGACATCGTAAATTAATATTTATTTTCCAAACAGAAACAATGTTTTACGCGAACTCGGGAAAGTAGCCGGATAGGTTAACCAAAAACCTGGTTCCCAGCACCAAGCAACTAAAAGGTTATTTATTTATTTATTTATTATAATGGTTTTTTTTGTTTTCTTTTTATTTATTTGTAATTTTTATGGTTATCATATACCACAAATGTATTAAGCAATTGACGTAGTTTACTAAATAAGACTTCATTAGAATGAAATGAAATACATTATTTTATTGTTATTATTCTGAATTTATTTTGTTGACCCAAAACTTCTGGTTAGCTTACCCTTAATATATTTCACTGAATTGTGTTCCATATTTAGAAAGGGAATGATGTCAGCCCATACATACGTTGGTCTGTGTATCATCAATCAGGCAGAAGCCCGAGAATCCCACATATTATGTTTTTCTCTACGCAAAAGGTTCATTTTTTGGGATTTAACTAACATTGGTATTTGCAGCAGAAATTCACCATGTGCTGAACAGTTTCTGTACAGTGTAGGTATACTATTCAGATAACTGACAATTGATTAAAACAGAAGTTCATACAACAATTGCACAAACACACACACACACACACACAGAAACGTATACAGACACACACATGCACACATGTACGCACAGACACACACACATGCACACACAAACACACACACACACACACAACAACAACAACAACAACGACAACAGAAAAGGAATGACAATGCATTTATCATCACTTCAATTCACGTTCAAACTTAAAAAGGAAAAGGCATAGACATATGACCATAAGAACAAAAATGTTTCAGGACAAAATAATATTTACATTCTCAATGCACGCTTTACTTTTGATTGGCTATGCTATACTAGCTATGTGCAGGGTCAGGGCAGTAGGTAACTTCAGTGGTAAGTAAGACTCTGGACCACAATCAAATGCACCTATCTCTTTAATTTCTTCTAATTTCTTAATTTCTTCTAGTCTAATGCACTTCTCTGGGGATTTTTGTACGTTGGAGTGAAAATGAACTTGCGACTGCAGTGCGTGGACTGTTGTCTCAGATGTCCTGCAGGGCCTGAAACAGCTGCAGCTCCACCTGCTGGTAAATTATGTTCCTCTCAGGGCCGTGCTCCTGCAAAACACAGTCTATCGATTTAGTGTAATCCCTTTAAAGAAAAAAGAGAGCTGGCTATTGATCTCTCTCTCTCTCTCTCTCTCTCTCTCTCTCTCTCTCTCTCTCACACACACACACAAACACACATACACACACAGAACAGGTGGGGTGGGGGCGGGGGGGGGGGGGGGGGGTTGTATATTTTATTTCAGGGTATGTGTGTGAGTAGGTCATGAGACACTGAAAGTGTTTTACCTTATTGGAGCTAAATTGGATGAAAGGCATTGTGTCATGTCACATAGGTGACAGCAACATCTCTCCTGGTCTGTATGACCCTGTGGACCACAAGACTTTCATTCAAGAGAGCAGATGTTCCAGTGACTGCAGGCTTTGTTCAGGACATAATGCTGATACACAAAATTTTATACGTTATTAAAAACAAAGCACAAATAATGATTTCCCTTGCTCTTCTTCCATTTTGAAAGCTTAGTAATGATCTGAATAATATATTATCTATACAGTTGTTGCATATTTACATTATGTATTCTTATGTGTAATCCATAATAAATGCATCACATTATTTTAAGTTATTTTACAGAAAAATATCCATTGCATTACATTGCAAGCATTTACCATACGCTCTTATCCAGAACAACTTACACATTGCATCCATTTGTACAGCTGGATATATACTGAAACAATGCAGGTTAAGTACCTTGCTCAAGAGTACAACAGCAGTGTCCCACCTGCAAATCGAACTGACTTTTAGGTTACAAGACTAGTTCTTTACCCATAATGCTACACTGCTGCCCATTGTACTGGCTGTTGCATTGGTTTAGTTAGTGGGCTTGCTTCCGGGCTAGCCCACTCTTGCTATCTTTCATATTTTTTTCTTATCTGCACTTTCTGCCCAATTTTTCTAGGTTTTGTGCTTCTTCTGAGCTGTGCACCCTCATTGAAATGCATTGAGGCTTGAGGACAGTGCCAGTTGGAGTCTGAAACAAGCCCACACAAATTCCTTCACAAATTTTAACCTTTCTAGTTATTATTATAATCTCTTTAAATGTTTCAAATCTCGTGTAAAGATAGAGTATTCAAAGGTCAAGGTCAAGGTAAAATTTGTTATCCCAAAGTTGGGAAATTAAAGTAGTAGTACTGTAATAAACAATAAACAATAAAACAATAAACAAATAAATAAATAAATAAAAGACATATAAAATTTTAATTATTTTACATTGTTTCTATTGACACTGTATATGTTAACATTATTACATTTACCTTTAAACCATATCTTTAATATCTTCAAAACAGTACCTTTTAATTGGCTGCAATTCTCTCTCTCTCTCTCTCTCTCTCTCTCTCTCTCTCTCTCTCTCACACACACACACACATACACATATATGTGTGTGTGCAGTACAGGCCATCAGTATTAAGGCAACTGTAGTTTACGGGGGAAAAAAAACTTTACGTAGAGAAGAATTCAGTTAATATGTCTATATTTACTGAAAAAGTATAAACATTTTTTTCTACCTACATTAAAACAAAAATATGGGTTTTTAAAAAATCTTGGCTCTAATTACAATTGAACAAAATTTTGGAAGTCTATCCAATCATTTAACTAATTGGAGGGGCGGCAGGGAGGTGGAGGAGTAATTAAATTGAGTGAAATCTTATCTACCTTAAGTTTAAAAAAAAAAAAAACTCAGGTAGCTTTTAGACTGTAGTGCAAGTAAAATAGACACTAAAGTTACATGAAATATGGCAAAAAGAAGGAGTTGTGCTTAGATAAATAAATAGATAGATGTGGTGAGAGCTCTCAAGAAGACTAAAGCGAACACAGCACCTGGGCCAGACGACACCAGTGGCCGTACCCTGAGGTACTGTGCTGAGCAGCTAGGGGGCGTGTTCTAGCTCCTGTTCCAGAGCTCCGTGGCTAGCGGCACAGTCCCTCAGCTGTGGAAACACTCCACAGTTATTCCCATACCGAAGGAGGGTACTATAAAAACCTTGAATGACCTCAGGCCTGTGGCTCTCACCTCTCTCGTGATGAAGGCTATGGAGAGGGTCATCAAAAACCACATCATCAAGGCAACAGCCTCACAGATGGACCCACTCCAGTTTGCATACCAAGCAGGCAGAGGGGTTGACGACACAAAGGCATTCATTATAGACACCATCCATAAGCATCTGGAATCCCCCAACACTACAGCCAGACTCCTGTTTGCAGACATCTCCTCAGCATTCAACACCCTGCAGCCACACATTCTTGCTGATAAACTCACCACTCGCTTCCACCTAGATGACTGACTAATCTTGTGGATGATTGACTTTCTCACCAAGAGGTCGCAGACAGTGCTGGTCAACAACACTTTCTCCGACCTCCTACATACTTCAACTGGTTCCCCGCAAGGCTGTGTCCTCTCAGCCCTGCTCTCCATCCTCTACACTGATGACTGCAGGTCCACCCAGCCAAACTGTCACCTGGTCAAGTTCGCTGACAACAGTCCTTCTATCTCTGTTTTCAGGCCCCTCACAGCACCACAGCTCAGCTCTTCATGAGTTTGGGGAGTGGTGTGACAGCTCCTGCCTGGAGTGAACTTAATGTGAACAAGACCAAGGACATGGTAGTGACCTTCTCCAACAAGCAGAGGGAACTGGCTGCGGCAGTCATCACCACTATGCCCGGGAAGTCCATAGAGATTGTTGAGGAGTATAAGTACCTCGGCACAATTTTTGATAACCTGTTGAAATTTGCCTCCAACACAGAGGAGATCCTCAGGAAATGCCAGCAGCGGCAGCATCTCCTGAGGAAGCTCAACTCCTTTGGGGTCAGCAAGGACATCCTCACAACGTTCTACTACTCCTTCATTGAGAGCGTCATGACATTCTCCTTCACCCGCTGGTTCCACTCCATCAGCCTTCAGAACAGAAACCGCCTGCAGAGCACGGTCAAAGTCTGCTCCAAATTTGTTGGACTCCCTGTCAGAGCCCTCTCCACCCTATGCGAGCAGCAGATGCTAAGGTCAGCTGGCAGGATCCTACAAGGACCCCTCACACGTCCTGTTCCCTGCATTTGAGTGGCTCCCCTCAGGATGTCGGCTTCGCTGCCCAGGCTGCAGGACACAGAGGAGAAGGGCAACCTTTGTCCCCAAGGCTGTTCAGCTCCTCAACTCACCACTCACCACCATTCCTGACCCTCTGCTCACCCCGCTAACCGCACCCCCCCGCCTCCCCCCCCCCCCCCCCCACTCACTCAGCCATGGTTCATGTATTGAACCACTTCTCTCCCTCCCCTCCCCCCCCCCCCCAAACACACACGCACACACCCACACAGTGACTTGCACATGGTTTTCGGCCCTGGACTGCTACCTCATCCATCAGCTTATTTTTTGCACTGTATGCCACACAATGCATACCTCAAACTTTGCACTGTATGTTATGGGTTTTTGTTTTTTTTTATTTTAATTTTTCTCCTGCATTGTGTTACTTGTTAATCGTACTACTCTACGTGCCTCTGCAATTGCCTCTTGGGGACAAATAAAGTGATTTGAATTGAATTGAATTGAATTGAATTGAATTGAATTGAATTGAATTGAAGATAAACATACTGTGGCCGGAAGGTTATTCCCAGCGAGAAACTATAGTGCGGTTGTTTGGCAGTTTTTTTTTTTTGATAGATAACAATATTTGTCTTCTGCCTCTTGATCTTCCTGGTGTTCTCCTACTAACATCACTGCCCATCAGCTGGACCCTTCTGAGTGTGTACTGAACGCTGCACCTTGGAAATCTTGCAATTTCTCACTGGGAATAGCCTTGCCACAATGTGTTTATTTGGCTCTGCATATAACTTCTTCTTTGCCATATTTCATGCCTATTTTACTTACACTACAGGGCAAAGGTATTAGGCTACCTGTGGTTTTAAAAAAACATTGAGTAAACTAATAATTGCTTGCCTGACCTTTAGCAGCAATAACTGCAACCAAATGCTTCCTATAATTTGATTTCAGTCTTTCACATCACTGTGGAGGAATTTTAACACACTCTTCTTTGCAGAACGGCTTTAATTCAGACACATTTGCACATTTGTTTTTGAGCAATAAATGCTTGTTTCAGGTCCTGCCACAGCATCTCTGCTGGGTTTAAATCAAGACTTTGACAAGGCCGCTCCAGAATTTTAATTTTGTTTCTTTTCAGCCATTCAGATATGGACTTTATTTTGTGTTTTGGATCATTGTCTTACTGCATAACCCAATAGTGCTTAGGCTTCAGCTGATGGGCAGATGACCAGTAATTCTTCTTAAGAATTTTTGTACAGAGAATAATTAATGGTTTTTTCAATAATGACAAGTTGTCCAGGTCCCGAGGCAGCAAAGCATCCCCACACCATCACGCTACCGCAGGCATGTTTTACTGTTAGTGTGATGTTCTTACTGCAAAGTTCTGTCTTTTATGCCAGACATGATTATACCTGTGTCATCCAAAAAGTTCCACTTTAAAACATTCTGTCCAAAGAACTTTATCCCAAAGGCTTGGGGAACATCAAGGTGCTCTTTAACAAATGAGAGGCAAGCATTGATGTTTCTCTTGGTTGGCAGTGGTTTCTGCTTTACTATTCTCCCATGAATCCCATTTTTACCCAGTTTCTTTCTTATTATGGAGTCATGAACACTGTCCTAAGCTGAGTCTAGAAAGGCCTGCAGATCTTTGGATGTTATTCTGGAATCTTTTGTGACTTCCTGGAGTTGTCACTGCATCCTTGGACAAAATTTTGGGAGGCCGACTATGATTGGGAAGATTCACCACTGTCCCAAGTGTTCTCCATCTGGAAATAATAGCTCCTGTGGTTTAAACAAAAAAAAAAACTTTTAGTTAGAGAAGAATTCAGAATAACAAACAAAGGTATGAACTTTTTTTCAATTTCTACCTACAATAACACAAAAGGATGAGTTTTACTTAAAAATAATATTTGACATGACTTTGCTCAAAATCTTAAAACCACAGGTAGCCTAAGACCTGTAGCCTGTAGTGCAAGTAATATAGGCACTAAAGCGGCAAGAAATACGGCAAAGAAGGAATTAGACTTAGATGTGCAGGGCGAAGTAAATGTACTGCGGCAAGAAGGTTATTCCTAGCAAGAAATTGCAAAGAAGCTTAATATTTTTAGGTGCAGTGATGGGCATTACTGTTAATGGGAGAAGACCAAGAACATCAAGAGGCAGAAGACAAATATCTTGTGTTGTCTTGCAAAACGGAAAACCTCTGTAAAACTCCTGCACAACTTCAGGAGGAACTCAATGTAACTAGAGAAAAACCAGTTTTCTGGCTACAGTGAAACGACAACTACGATCAACAGGTACTGGTCTAAAAGGATGTGTATCTGCGAAAAAGCCCTTGCTACATGCTGTTACTAAGAAGAAAAGACTTCAGTTGGCCAAACACCATCAACACGGGGTGTAAAAAGATTTGGCAAAGGCAGATACACATCCTTTTAGATCAGCAGATTGTAGTTGCCATTTCACTGTAGTCAGGCAAACTGATAATCTCTAGTTCTTCCTGTAGTTGTGCAGTTTTACACTGGTTTCTATGACTAGACACCAGAACATATTTGTCTTCTGCTTCTGACATTGTACATCTTCTCCTTGGTCTTCTCTTGTTAACATTACTTCCCATCAGGTGGACCCTTCTGAGAGTGTACTCAACACTGCACCTGGAAATCTTGAGCTTCTATGCAATTTCTCACTTGGAATAGCCTTGCCACAGTATGTTTACTTGGCCCTGCACATCTAAGCATAACTCTTTCATCTTGGCAATATTTCCAGCAACCTTAGTGCCTACCATACTTACACTACAGGCCAATGGTATTAGGCTAGCTGTGGCTTTAAAAAGCTTCAGGTAGATAAGAGTTCAGAGTCCACCTCCCACTTGGATAGATTGGATAGACATCCAATAATTATTTTAGTTGTAAATAAAGCCAAAGGAGGATATTTTGAGGTCGTTGAAGTCATGCCTAAGATTGTTTTTAAGTAAAACTCAGCTTTTGTGTTATTATAGGCATAAATTGAAATAACAAATTTTGTACTTTGGTTTTTATTCAATAAATACTCACAAATTAACTGAATTCTTCTCTACTTAGTTTTTTTTTAAGACAGCAGGTGGCCTAATACCTTTGGCCTGTACTGTATATATATATTTTTTTCTTTTTGACAATAACAATAATAATGACTAAATGTGATGCTGTGAGGTGACCTTTAGACAACATCAGTTTATTAGTGAGTGAGGGAACAGCAGAGATGATTTCACTTGTTAAATGACAAATGCGGTGAAAAAAACAGTAAAAACATATAAAGAGAGAAATAATGTTTATTCTACACGTCTGTTGGAAGCTAGACCAAGTTATCACAATGTCACTTGTCCTTTATGACAGTTAACAGCCAGATATTTCTATCCTGAGAGGATGTGACTGCCAAACAGAGTCTGTCATCGAAAGACTATGAGTGTGGGAGACCAGCAATCACGCCAGCATGCCCAGATCGAGACATCTTCGTGCTCCAATTTCGCACTGTCAGTTCCACTGCATCAATCGCGTGGGTGAGACACGTTCAGCTGCTAGGAAGAGTTTGAGTTCTAACGCTGAAGGAGAGTTGACAAGATGTGGGCCCGTGGTTTTTGGGGTTCAGTGATGGAACCAATGATACTTCAGATGGACTCTCAAGCAGGAACACAGAGGTCAATACACAGAGACCTCGCAGAATGTTCTGATGCACATTTATGAGTACATCACAGAAAATCTGTCTTCATCTCCACAATAGCCTTTGTTCATTTAAAGCTGTGAAATGTCTTCTCCATGGAGACAGCAACGAGCTACTTCTCAATAAACGTGACCTGTTTGGTCCTGTCTTGGCATTATGTAATTGCATTATGTAGGCTAGCTTGTTGGACTCTGAAGGGTAAAGGTCAATACTCAAACATTAGCCACCAGCAGACGCCGGAAGGATATTTCTCGTTTTTTTCCATCATCAATGGCCGTCATCGTCATACATATCGTAATTGTGTGTATACAGGCCTGCCCTCTTTGGCAGGTCTTTCTTTTGAAGAGATTACATATCTTAGATGAAATGCCCAATTCAATAAAGGCTTTAAAAACATCAAAGTATCGTACATTATTCATATAAGGCTATTCTAATGTAGCAATCTATGGCTAATATGAGCTGTTGTCCGGTGGTCACAACTGAGTGCCAGCACTGGTAATTAATATAGAGTCTGAGTTTGACCCTGCCATGGGTTACAATGTGTCAAAACAGTTCTGACAGAATCCATTTGATTACCATTGGAGTATAAACCCTGATAGAATCAAATAAACAGAATTTTTCAGTGAATGTGCATAATGCATTTTGAGGGAAATTTATTGTTACCTTCCGAATGATAGCATTAGCCACTGCTGACTGAAATACTATTTGGGGAAATAGGCTGGTGAGAAAATAAGTATTTGATCAATTACAGTACAATTAACAGTGTGCCAGGCTTGGTCTTTGATGGTGCCAGTCACCCATGACATCCTACAATTTGTGAAAGCTGGAAGACAAACATCTAGTCCAGTTCTCATATCCTTGAAAAAGGAAAAACAGCGATTTCACACTTTAAACAAAAGTGTTAATTACCTGAATCTGGATACATGTTTACATCCATTGCGAGTGAATGGCAGAGATTTTCACGGTTGCTATGCAACCAAACACTTGGTAAATAACTCTTTTTTTTTTAGGTAGTGCTGTTACAAGATCCACACCACAGTCATGCTGCATGCTTATGAAATGGGAAACAATTTTAAATGTCAACTCATAGAGAGCTTTAAAAACAGGGGCAACTTTTCCTCATTATTGGTTATGTCAACAGGCACCTTGAACACAGCTCTACTTCTGTCTGTAAAGCACTGCCATAAGGGCAAAAAATGCATAAGAATTTATTGCTCTATAGCACTGTTGACATGCAGTGCATGAGCAGCGAAGGACATTTTTCACAAACTCAGTAGTAAAATGTATGAAGAGGGGTTATGTTGGAAGAGCTCTGTTGGTGTGCGCTCAGAACATGGACTATGATGGGGGGAAAATAAAGGACTAACACAATGGTCTGCAGTGTAGTCCCACACTTTCACAAACTGCATGATTCACAGAGAGTCCCTTACATCCAGAGCTCTCAGTGCAGTGCAGTGAAGTCTGCTACAGACCGCGGTGAAAATGGCAAACGTCATCAAGGTGAGCCCAGCGAACTCAAGACCATTTGTCCTGTTGTCGACGACACAAGGGGCTAGACCACGAATCAATACTCATACACACGGATGGCTTTCAAAAAAGTGCAGAATTTGTTTGTGGTACAAAATCAAGTTGGCATTCTTGTACTTGATTGCGAGTCGGTGTATGCAGAAGTGGCTGACTCATCTGGCGTACCCTGCGGCCATTTTCGATAAACAATACTCTCAAGGTAGCACCGGGAGGCTCCAAGTCAAGCATAATGAAAATGCTCGTAATCATTGACTGGAAAGCTAGGCCGTGCAGGTTGAGCAGGGGAATGTGGGCGCATCGCTTTCTGTGGATGAATTCGAAACAGACGACAAACTGAGAGCGGACACCACAGAGGAGACGACCGCTCGAAACCTGTGAGGCCTTACCGACCATTTGAGGAAACGTGTTCCCGAGCAACGGAGTCATGATTGGCATGGCCGGGCGCGGCGCCCGTTCATCGCCGACGCTGGCGCTCCGTCATCATCCAACGTTCAATATTCCCCTCTGGACCCCGCCCGTCAGGGAGGAGTAGCGGGAAAATGGCACAGCGGAGCAAGTTCCCGCCACGCTCTTGGGACAGTCGATTCAAACCGCAAAATACTTGACTTTGACTCCCCTCTTGGTTGTTAGCCAAGGAAGCATACCTCAAACTGTCCAGATTTGCAAATGATCTACTCTTGCCTTTTGCCTCAACTTGGCCCTGCAAAATAAAACATTTTCTGCTGCAACAACAAAAATACAAGCCAATTTAAATTGTCTATAAACCACAAAGACAGTTTAATGTGTGTTAGGTGAGGGGGTGCACATGCTTGTTTTCATAACATTTCCTCATGTGCTTTCCTCTGGTTACTGTGTCTGTGTGTGTGTGTGTGCGTGGGTGTCTGGGGAGGGGGAGGGGGCTTATTGATAGGTGGGTGCCTAAAAGGTGGGGGAGGGGGGCTATCAACAAGCTAGTGAACCCCTCTCCTAGGGAAATGCTTAAGACCATATATAAACAACCGCAGAAGTGTTGCTGAACTTCACTAAACTTTACCAAAACTCGAAAGCCAACTTTCAACTTCCACTTTTTTTTTTTTATAGCAAAGGTGCTTAGGTGCTTGCTTGCAGTGTAGCTTGCCCAGAAAATGTCAGGATGCCCAAAATCCATTTTCTGGGCGCAGAGGAGTCCTGTATCACTTGTGCAAACCGCTGCAATTAAATGAACAGCACCGTCGTTGGCGGTTTTCTGCTCTCTGGGCAAACGTTCACACCCTGCTCCATCCGCTCCTTCAGCTCCTCGTCCTCCCACATGGGCAGTGCTGTGGTGGCCTGATAAGAAGCACTGTCTATCAGATGCAATCCACTAGGCAACTCCCCTGACATCCCCGCGCTGACGTCTTGCAGCCGTTGGTGTGTCCAAATTCAGCTGCAGAGTTAGAATTCCTAGAGAGCTCTGGGAAAATAAGGCTCCGTACAGATATGTTCCCCATTTTTATTGTTTTCCAATGGAAAAATAAAATAATAAATATAGCGTATGTTTTGAGACCGAGTTCTCAAAGAACTGT
Source organism: Anguilla pacifica (assembly GCA_039654925.1). Classification (NCBI taxonomy): domain Eukaryota; kingdom Metazoa; phylum Chordata; class Actinopteri; order Anguilliformes; family Anguillidae; genus Anguilla; species Anguilla pacifica. The sequence continues at coordinate 18,906,968 of CM077288.1, forward strand.
TGTAAACCCCTGGAAACATTAGTTTGGTCTTTTGGCCATAAAACAACCCCCCTCTTCTGGAATCTGGTGGAATTTTATAAACAAGGGGTCACAGTTTTCAATCCCCCTGCTTGAGATATTACAGAGAAATTCTGCACAGCTTGAAATTTGTTATAAATATGCCTACAATGAAGTTAGCCGTGCTTTTACAAACTTGATTTCAACAGTTAAACTCTGATATTAAAAGAAAGTTGTTCTCCCATTTGAATGCCTGAAAATGGTGTTGTGGTGGGACTAGCCTGAAATAAGGAAAGCTGGAGCTCATGTAACTCAGGGCAAACGACACCATGTAATGGAAACAATTTTATATGGCTTGGTAGTATTTGATTTTGCAGATATTAATAAAACTTTACAAGATAACTGGGTGAAAGAATCGCTTGCACACACCTTATGACTGCTGTGAGCAGTTTGAATTTTCATCTCAAATAAGAAAGAAGAATGTTCCCCATTAAAGCAAAGTTCTTTTGGAAGGTGCTGTTTGTTGATATTAAAAATAAATGTTGCTAGTCGTGTTTACAGTCCAAACAAAATCTTACATTACTCTTAAATAATGTAGCCTAAGGTCTATCCACAAAATAAAAAGTGGTGTTGACTGTTTGTGTGTGCGTGCGGGTGGGTGGGTGGATGTGTTTGTGTGTGTGTGTGAGTGTGTGTGTGTGTGCCTACAGAACAGATCACAAATTCACTTATTTTACTTCATTCTGCTTTGAATGTTTGAGATGACTTTGGAAAAAGACCAAAGACGATTTCCTAATGGAGTGCAGGGGTCACTGTGCTATACCATCCTTTAGACAAAACTCTGACTGAGGTCCTGACTGTGGTCAAGATCCCATATGTTACGTCCCTCTGCCCCAAATAGGGGCCCTGGTTACCTAGTACAGTATGGGCTGGTCTGTCTCTTTTTAGGGAACTTGAAGATGTTCCTAGCCCTCTCCTAGCACATAACTCTTGTGGTTGGGCGTGCTCCTACACTTTATCGTTGTCCGGTTTATTTTGTAAATGAAAGAATTTTCGTACAAACGAGGTGTTGGCTTCTCTATGTTTATGGTGGTCGTGGTGCAGCCATTGCACCACGGCACATAATGTAATTCTTTTGTGTTCTGGAGCAATTCATAATCTGGATCTTCCAATCTGGCCACTATGGACCGCCATTTTAATTGGCAGTATAAATCCCTTCTCCTCAGATGATGATGGGCAAACACTTAGCAGACCGCTTATACCAATAGATCCATCAGAGCTTCTAAATATAGCTGAACTTCAGCAACAGGGCTCAGGCATGGCAACAAATGACAATGCACTCTGATTTTACCTGCTAATTTTACAAGGGAACATTTTATGACTGCAGTGCCAGATTCTTTTAGCTGACAGGCTAAAGAAATGGTATAACTCTTTGCTACCCTCACTGAATTGATGGTTTAATTGTTACTGAACATTCCAAAGCTAAAGTGTTCATAACAATGAGTGTCCTACTATGCCTAAACAATTAGTCTCTTTTACTTGAATTATGAAAATGAACAACTTTCAGACTTTTCATTCTTTGAGACTAAAACAAATATAATATTACATATGGACATAATGTTACAAAACTACAAGTAGTAAAAATTAGTTTGTGCTGTATGTGTAAGTTGCCATCACAAAATCTAGTGATCTAGGCTGTTGGATTTGTTAACTACCAACACCTTATACCTGTCAGTAGGTATATAAATTATTTCACCGGGGAAACTCTAACTCAGCTGATGAACTACAGTGGTAGCAGTATGAGAGCATTCAAAACTCAGGGTGAAATATGACTAAAATCAAAAGGCAATTCTGCTAGATCAGAATACACAGGTCAGAGGTTAAAACTGGGGTTGGTAATTTGTGACCTAGGGAGATGCTAGAGAATAAATGAGAGCTCCATCTTCCATTGAAAGCACTGTGGGCTTATGGGAGTGGAGGGTTCTCAAGAGGGAGTCTACAACATTCCACAGAGTGGAAGTGGTCGTACAAGTTGACAACCAAGCAAGGAGACTTTTCTCTTCAGCCAACCTTCAATATCCTTCAGAAAAATATCAACTTGCTTCTCTTCTGTTCTCCTCTCTGCTCCCAGTGTAGCTACCATCCCAGCTCGATGCTCTTTACACAACTCCAACCCTCTCCTCTCCTGAGAATTTTGACGCTCGGGGGGCACACATTAGCCAGGGCGTAAAATTGGTCACAGAGACAATTTCACAAGCCCCCAAAAGGGAAACTAGAGCATTTAAGGGGATCCTGCCAGAAGCTTGAATGTCATGATTTGGAAACCCACTATCCAGCTCAGCAACTTCCCTGTGCAATTTTGTATTCCTCGCGTTTGTTTGTTGCTGCACAGACACAGACCAGGTAAGAAAATGGTGGGTTTTTCCTCACAACAGGAAATTGGGTAGATGTAAGGTAAATTCGAACTGAGCAGTCCACCCACACACACACACACACACACAGAGCACTCTCTCTCTCTATCCCACTAATCGCTGCCTTCTTGTAACAAAGCATTTAATATCATTCCACCCAATCTGTGGCTGTCAGTATAGAACACCCAAGCCGCTAACAGTCAATCTAGATGCCGAGTACCCATAGTTCCCTTCAGCTCTTTCCCTATTAACCTCTGACATTTTGAGTGCACTTGCAAAGGTGTATTGTGATGATGATAATAATTGCTATGATTAGCAGGCTGAAACAAACCTGCCATTCCCATTTAATAGGCTACATTCCTACAGGTGAAGCTGGGCCCTTAATCCATACTGGCTTGAATAATGTAGCTTTTAGCCTGCTATTATGCTGTTAGTTTCATGTCATGCAATGTTCCCCCAATGGTCAGAAAATATCCACTGTAAAACTGCTGTGGGTTCATTTCACACTTGAAACCAACAATCTTCTTGGTAATCTTAGAAGAGTACCGCTTAAGGTCATTTTTGAAAAGCTTGCACAACCCATAGATACTTACATATACGTTTATTCCTAATAATAATACTATTGAGAAATATATTTTTAAAAAACCTTCAGGTTGCTTGGGATTTTACCAAGCTTCAATTAATTAAGCTTTAATGATTTATAGCTTTTGTGAGCGATTTAAAAACATTCTGTCCCTAAGCAGTCAGCCCTGTCCTAAAATGACTTAAATTTTTCCCTTGTTCTTTAAATATTCCTATTTTAATTGCAGGGAGGCGAGTTTTAGAAAAGAACATTATAATTTCTCTTTCTTTACCATAATGAACCGTTTGGATTGTACCTTAAAATCATAATAATCAGATGGCTTTGTCCTTACTGTTTCCAGTGAACAGTTAGCCGGCTGGCTGTGCTGTTCTTGTCTTTGTGGGTGACGGGATGATTTGGCAATTTTTTGGAGCTTACTGCAGGCAGACAAGCGTGTCAGTAAAGTGCAAGATTGCTTCCACAAGTCTGTTTGTGAGACCAGGCAATCAGTTTCCCTTTCCTGGAGAGGTGATTTCAGGGCTGATTTTCAGTGACCCTGCCTGACCGGCCATGATGGAGAAGTCCGTTAATGCTGGAGGCATTTCTGCTGGGTGTCCTGACTCGCAACATGAGCTCATGATAGCACACAGAAGACAGAACAAATTTTGGATGCTTTGAATTGCCCCGGTTTAAAATAAGACATTGATTTCAAAGGGTTTATTTGATGTAATAGATTTTTACTGTATGATTGTGATTCTACTTTATTATTATTATTATTATTATTATTATTATTATTATTATTATTATTATTTGGACCTTCAATTACCCCACGTGATCTTCTTGCTCTCATGTAATGGTCGCTCTTTGTGCTGATTGGTCTCCAAATCTGTATGTATGCTATTGTTTTTGTTGGTTACACAGGTCCTGATGAAGCCCCATTGGGTCAAAATGCCTGGGCTATTCTTGTTTTGTGTTCTTTTAATATTCCTGTACAATATGTCATTATAATAAAGGATGAAGGTATTTCCCCTCTTTTCCCTCTGTCACATCAGAGTACGTTAGACACCTGGGAAGTAAACCCCATCACTAATTTTTTTCTTTTTTTCCTGAGAGTCTCATGAGTGAGCTTTGAAGTGCCCAGTTTATTGCTTTAGTCCATTTTTTCTGGTTGAAAGTGCTTATTATTCCCCTTTTTTTCATGTGTTTGAGCCTCAGAGCACAGAGTGTTCTCAATACAATCTGCTGCATTGATGCAGATTTCGCACAGAAACTTTTGGATTTGTAAATGGCTGAAAATTTGGTCTGGAAAGCACACCATTCCCATTAGCTGAGAAAACACGTATTTTGTGAGAAAATGTGAAAAGAAAATTGTGAGATGAAGCAAAAAAAAAAAAAAAAACTGTGAGAAAAAAGATATTCTCTGTTCCATCACAACCAGGTACTCTCATAGTTCTTTTGGCAGTTTGAGGTTTACTTTGTAGCTTCTTCCAAAACAAGCGTGAGTGAGTAGCCTGGTTTTGGTTTATGCGGCTGACAGGTGATATCACGTTGGCTTGGAGTTTTTCAAACCCCGATCCCTTCATCAGAATAGATCAAGCTTTCTTGCTTTTGCTGTTCCCCTCTTCTGATAGTACTCCCTCGTTCACAACAGGCAGCTGTGCAGCGCTGAGCCAGCTTAATACACGTAGCATTTTCTAGAGCCTTCTCTCTGCAATTTGGAATCTCCATTTGTACCTATTATCTAGTTACTGTGCCATTAGCAGAATGCTAGGGAGCCGAGGTAGGTGCACTCTGCCAATTTGCTTGCCTGCGGATTAGTTGCTTCCTTCCTCAGTGAAGGTCGCAGCACAGGAGAGAACTGGCACCAATCTGAGGAGAGGCGCATCTCTCACTGACAACGTCCATTCTAGCATCACCAGAATAGAGGAGATATTATCGTTATGATGAGATTGTGATGCGAATGAATAAATTGTACGCAAATCAAAACAAAAATCTAAGCTGCGTAAGTCAACCGAGATAAGAGTGTCCGCTAAATACTCCAAATGGAAAAGTGTTATCCGTCACCGATCTGCACCAATCACAGTGCTTTACCGTGAAGGGAAGAGCATTGAATCTGTACAAATGGCTCAGTGATTGACAGCTCAAAGGAGACCTGGCTCTTCCGGAAGTTCACGAGACCCCAGTCCCCCATCGCCGGCTAAGCACGTCTGCTACAATCATCAACATCGCACGTGCCACGCGCCTGGCGATTATCGCTCGCTCACTTGACAAGAGCCGGCTCGTTCTTGGCAGACGCGCGGCGCAGCTCATATTTTCTTGGTGATACAATCAGCGCTACCCGCTGAGGCGCCGCCAAGGAATTTTGGGCGAGGCGTTCGGCAGTCTGGTACTTGATCGAGCAATCTGTCGGAGAGGAATCTGTCGTTGGTCTTAACTTCATCTCCACATGCTGATATAAAAGCATATTAAGAACATAAGAATACATTAGGCCGAGAACAAGCGGTTCGCTCGCTAAGCTTGTCATTTTTCCAAGGACTTCAGATTGATTACTCCGCGTACCTTCTGCATTTCTATGAGCAATAGCAGCAGAATACAAATAGCCGATGCCTCGTGAACAGCAGAGAAGCATAGATGGAGTGGCAGCCTTTTTCGGAGTGACTTGATTCGGTTCCATGCATTTTCTTCAGTGAAAGTCACCACAGAGCTCTGTTAGCTCAAAGGGGCTAGCTGCCGACAACTGCCCCACTCTTGTAAATGGGAAACACAGCTAAGTAGGATATGGAATGCAGAATGTCGGGGGCGACATAGCTCAGGAGGTAAGACCGATTGTCTGGCAGTCGGAGGGTTGCCGGTTCAAACCCCGCCCTGGGCGTGTCGAAGTGTCCTTGAGCAAGACACCTAACCCCTAACCCCTAACTGCTCTGGCGAATGTGAGGCATCAATTGTAAAGTGCTTTGGATAAAAGCGCTATATAAATGCAGTCCATTTAGAATGTTTTACATCCCACTGCTATGCCGTTTCTGTGTGTTTTGTTTTCGGAAGCACTGTGTTGCATTAGTAAAATTGTTATTATTATTATAATAGGAATGTTGGTCAGGTGTTCTCGTGTGAAAGGAAGAGTGATACATTATGATCTGAATTCTGGAGAATAGTGCAAATATGGGCCTGGTTATAAAGTGCAGTGGCGATGGTCATGGACGGCTTATTTGCATACTGTTTTCATTCTGTTTCAGCTGATTTTAACAGTTTGGTTTCATGCATGTTGTATTGCAGTCACTTTTGTTTTGGTGGGAAAATGTAGTGCAATGTCATTTAAACGCCAAATAAAACAAACAAACAAACAAACAAATAAGCATGCAAACAAACAAGGTGACAACAGCTACCAGCAGGTTTTGTTTCCCAGACTGGCACCACCTGAGAATGTCCTCCCAGAGCTCTCTGATCTGTCGGGAAGGACAGACTCATTTTAGAGGCTAATTCCTGTGGAGGTCTCGGGACGGCCAGTAATATAGGCCCAACATTAAGGGACTTTGCATTACTTGAATCCTCCCTAGCACAGTTTCTGAATCAGTCCACATTTTAAATATGAAGTTAGAGGTTAGAGCTGGGGTTGGATGAGTCATTCTCAGGGGTAGAAACTGTCCAAGGAGTGGAGGGCAAGGGGACACAATTTAGAACGCAACCACAAATGTCAAAATAGTTTCTCTACCTAACTTAAACTGGCTCATGCCAGTTTAGATGAATACCCCAGACAGTCAGACTTATGAAATTTAGCGTAAGCACTTTGATGTTTGAATGCCTTTTTTAACCGGGAACATTTTAGTGCTCGTTGTGTTTTCTACCGCTCCTCGAGTCTATCATAGAAAACAGACAAAGGTTTATTGGCCTTTGATGAAGTTGAAGCATCGATGTCCCCAAAGGAAGACCATTGGGATGTAATCTGAGAGGCCCATTCATTTCAGAAACGCTAACCGTGGCGCGCCATGTCATGCATTAAAATGGGACCTATTGAAGGTTCTGTGATTGAATTCCATATTAAAGCGAAGGAGCTCGTTGCAAATTCAGCACAGGGATCTGACCAGAAGGTTGTTGCAAAACTGCACCGGCAAAAAATTCTGATTCAAATAATAAAAAAGGACTAATTCTTGTTTGAAGTGGGGCACAAAAAGTTTCAATTATGTCAGTCGGAGTGCAAAAAAAAGAGAAAAGGCGACATTTACCCATGTCTGATGCGTTGAAACAGTGACATCTGACAAGGCTGCTCACCCGATTGGTTTTCTCAGTGAACACCTGAAGGAAAAAAAAATTGATTTGTTTTCTCTTCTTCTTGCTCTTCTCTGCTTTGATTTAGCCATGCTCTGCTCTTATCTACAGCCTGAACACATGAAAGTCCTGAGGTGGGCTGGTAATTGCTTCTGTTGCTGTCCTTTGCTCTCCCTGTGTTCCGGTACTTGCTGTTGCCCGGATACCTTCTGTTTTACACGTTGAAGGGCCCTGTGTGTGCACATCTATCACTTGTCTGCGGCGATTGTGATAGCGTGGAGCGCAAGTACAGGTTTTGCGCCTGCATTATAGCATGTACATCATTTTTGTTACATTGTCTTTAAATTATATCGCATTCTTTTAGCACATGCTACTGTCCACAGAGACTTACAATGAACACCTGAGCCGTATGAGCAACTATGTCAGAACTGGCAAACAACATTCCCATAGTGGTGAATGTATTTGAATTTGCAATGTCATTAAAGCACTAAACGGAAGTTAACTGCACCAACCCTATAGAACTATGACGCAGATCTTAAATACATGGAGATACATCCAGTATCATGAACACCTGAGTCACTTCCATTAAACAGAAAGGGTGGTAATGGAAGGGAAGCCTAGATGTAATGTGATGATTACGTGATTATGCATAGGAGAGGGAGAAGGAGGGATTCATTCAGTTTTATAATCTGCAGGACAATGAGAAAAACCTGATTTAAAAACCCATATTGGGAATTTAGCCAGAGAAGTGGTATATTGGAATGCACAAGGCACTGTAACACATAGCACAAACACACAACACATTTCAGAGGCCCCGTTTCTCATTCGTCTATACCACTGGTAACCAATCCTGTACCTGGAGATCTACCATCCTGTTGGTTTTCCCTCTAACCCTAACAAAGCACACCTCATTCAACAGCTAGAGATCTCGCTGCAACGCTAATTGGTAGAATTAGATTATGGTTGAAACAAAAACCTACAGGATGGTAAATCTCCAGGAACAGGGTTGGTTACCACTGGCCTATACTATCTCCTTGACCATCTGCACTCAGCCAGAGGTTAGGTTTCGCACACACTGAACATATCCGCACGTCTACACCACACTAAACTTAGCATAATTCACACACCGCATGTATCATATAAGGCATATTTACACTACTTAAATACACATTTTTGCACTACATAGGTCAGAGGTCGCACCATAAATCAAGGCAGGGGTCTGGGGTCACACAGAGGCCATGGGTTTGACATCCTAGACAAGGGGGATTGGAGGAAAGTGCATTTTAGCCTTTCTATCTGCGTTTCTATTACCTTTGTATATTAAATATAGGAAAGAAATGATGGCGGAGATTATGATGGGAATGGAGCCTCCGATCAATGTGTCAGGTCTCTATCGTTGGTACAGCCCAGAGTCTGGGTGTCATCCTGCTCACTGGGAACAGAGTTCTTCCTAATTCAGGGGTGGGAAATTCCAGTCCTGGAGGGCCAGTGTGTATACAGGTTTTATTTGCACCAATTCCTCTGGCTAAACGAGCTAACTGGCAGTACACACCGACACTGGTACACTCGTAGATTAGATCACAGTAAAGCATTTCATATCGGGACACAAGAATAGTCTTCAGCTGTCATCTGTGCCCTTACCAAGGAATGTAACTGAATGTCAGATGGCATAAACTGTCATTAAGTAATTAAGGCCAAGAGTTGGCATGAAAACCAGACAGATAAAGACCTAGATGCTAATTTCTATCCTAATTACAGTGCTCTATGTTTGCAACCAGGGGGTCCAGCAGGGGATAATGGGGGGGGGGGGGGGGTATGTTAAAGAATATGCATGGGATATGACTAAGGGAGAAAGAAGTCATGCCATGTTTTGTCATGCTTTGGGAGTAGAGGGGGGAGGTCGTCCATAAAATAGTGTGTGTTGAATGGAAACTTCAGAGCTCTTGTGGACTGCCCACAAGCTGTTCTCTTGGCATACACTGTTAAAAGCAATGGACCCAAAATGTCAGGTGGTTTCCATGTGAAGTGGGATGCAACCTCCCAAGCATCCAAATTCACATAGAAATGTGGCAGGAATCTTTTCTGGCAAAGGCATTGTAACCCTAATCATTTACACATACTTTTTTTAAATACAAAAATTAAACATCCATACATATTTTGCCTCCCAAAAAAATACAACAGCTGGCTGTCGTATACATTGCATACCGAAACAGTTTTGATTCCTAGTAATTTGGTGGACGTCTTTCCAGGAATTTCTAACTGCACAAGCAAGTTAAATGCTGTGCAAATGTGAATTGAATTGTCACGGCTGTAAACACATGTGGTCTGAAATTAAAGTAGCCTGCAGCATTTAATGAGCAATATCTAATGGCTCATCCTAGTACTGCATATTTATTTCATTAATATTTGCTTTGACATTTCACCAGTATCTACACAATATTTACGACCATTTTCCACTTTGAAAATTGAGGCATTTTTTGTGGCTGTTTTATATTTGGTAAGGCAGCCTAAATAGTTTCACCCCCCCCCCCCCAACCCATTAAATTACAACAATCCATAATCCCAATCCCTAATCCCCAAATTTGACAGTGGGATTTCTGGAAGGTCAGGGTCTCTAGTGTCATTGCTGCTATTTGACCTTGACACCTTCCTTTGTCTCCTACAGCGCAGGGTCCCCATCACTGCACTATGAGATTTTCTTCTATGGTTTTAGGCAGTCAAGGGGACCTCTTTTGATTTGCATGTACTTGCATGTCTGTTTCTAAATAAGATATTTTTCTGATAAATTGTTCTTGTACACAATTCACACTATCTTTCAGAGACATTATATGTACAAAAATAAGCTTTATTACTGGATTTTGTATTTCCCAATTTGCTCTAATGAAAATGGTTCTGTTCTGAAGACTGTGGGCAGGAGTAGCCTAACCGAGAAGGCACTGAGGTGTCATTATTTTCGCATTATTTAAAGTCACTATTTTAAGTTATGTAGTAGCACATTAAATTACATTTTTTTTCATGTATCTCAGAAAAGTACTGGGTTTTTCCTGTTATTAAATTTCAGCGGGGAACAAGAAATAACAGCCCAGTTTATTAAGAAAGCCCCCTGAATCGAACAGTTGAAATGCACTCAGGCTCCACCGTGCATTGACTTGAAGAAAGTACGAAATAGGCCTATATTGAAACTAAACGATAATGGCCTCCGGCACTTAGGGCATTAACTGAGTGAAATCAAAAGTCTAATATGAAAGAGGCTCTGTATGGTTTCCCTGTTCGTCTGCTGTTACATCCCTACTCTTACGCTTTATGATAGCTTCGCATTCATAACATTGAGCTGTTTTGAGCTATGGAATGTCGGACGGATAAACAATTTTTTTCCGTTCGATTGGATTTTTTCCATTACATGCTCCTGGACAAGAAAATCACCATGCTGCGCTGTGCCGTTCTGTAAAAGTGAGAGACAAAGCAGCGAGCACTACCCGTGGCATCAGCCCGCCAGCTACGCGCGGCGCACATTTAGGGCTCTATCTTACACCCAGCGCAAAGCGGCGCCAAGCGCAACGCAAGTGTCTTTGCTAGTTTTAGACCGGGGCAGTTGTAATTTTCCCGTCCAGCGCCCCCGTTGTTTAAATAGCAAATGTACCTGCGCCCATGGGCGTGTTGGTCTTAAAATGAGGTGTGGTCAGGCGCATTGCTATCTTGAGGCAGCGGAAAGCGATTGCGCGATTGACCAACAAAAACCTGGTCTTAAGTCAATGGCGCAGTATTTTACTGTTATTTAAAGGGCGCATTATTAAGATAGTAATATGTGCCTACATAGGCGGGTGCACAACGCGCGACATTAAAAAAACAAACAAACAAACAAAAAAAAAACAGAATCCTCTGCAGAGAAGCATTCTTTCCTACTACTTGGCACTTGGCTTTTAAAGCGAATGGGAGATGACCCTCCGATTGATTTATTTCATGTTACGCCCAAAACACGCCTATGATTAATTAAGAGACTAAGTACAACCCCTTTGCACCATGCGCTTTACTTTGCGCTCAGATTATCCGCCGTTAAACTAGCAAAAGTGGATTTGGACACGCCCTAAATGCACTTGCGCCATGCGCTTTAGACCGTGCGCTTAGATTATACGTTAAAATATAGCCCTTACTGTTGTTCTCTTCGAAACGGAAATCTGTCAGGGAAGTTTTAAATGGAAGATCCTTGAAAAGGCGAGGGCAGCCTGTGAGGAGATCCGTCTTACGTGGAGAACAGAGCGAGGAATTATGGTGGCGGGGCAATTAAGAGTGATGGAGGACGGCATTTGACTGATGTCAATGGCTGACCTCGGAAATATTAGGTGGGGAACAGGTTTGCATTAATGGCTGATGGTTCTGACAGCTGTGCGCAGATTTACGTCTGCACGGTCGTAGGTCAGACAAGCCCATTATAAAACTTGCTTTCCTCTTGATGTGCTCAGCAGTGCATTTTGCGCAAAATGACTGAAACAGCTAAGAAAATATTCTTGAATAATAATATATATAGCCTGATCACAGTGACAAAGACGTCATTACTCTGGATTTACTTATTTAAATCAAATTCCATCGTATAGAGTAAAACAGGAACAAGCTTTAATCATGGGAACCCGAGCGTTTTCTTGCAATAATATCATTTTACCAGCAGATGGCTCTACATACTTACAAATGATACTCAGTAGATAACACAGGCTTGCGAAGTAATGCACTTCGTAATGTTAAAACATTTATACATTTAAAACTAGTTTATTTACGTGTATGCGCACCAACTGTTCGGTAGATGATCAGCGTATCTCATTCTGAAGGAAAAACGGGCGGCTAGGCTTGGGGGTTGCTGCTGGGCGGTTCTTTTATGAGCTTCTCTCTTCTCTCGTCGATACCTAAATTTAAATGACTTCTAGCTACCTGTAAACAAATTATTTCCGAGTTACTTCGTCACATTTCCCATGCAGGGAATGGCTGCTATTAATAACGGATTCAGAAGCTGTCAGCGTGTTGGTTGGTGTTGGTGAGGAATGACAGATGTGCCTGTATAAGCGCAGTACTCTCAAGGTCAATATTCACTTCGTGCTGTCATGTCATTCAGTCGGTGGAGCTGTATGCTCGGGGTGGCAAGACGGTTTCCCTTCCCAGCTCAAATACGTTGCATACCTCAAAGGCCTACATTTCTGCGCCCTTTTAGACGCGCTTATTTCCACGACACGTTTAGTTACCCTCTCAAGAGTTGAATTCGACGATTTAATGAATAAATCTCTTGCCATGAGAGTCGCTGTAGAGTACGGCATGTCAGGATTTGATTACATGTCGGTAAGCATGGTAACTAATTTCACAAAACTGTCGGTAGGCTATTCCATGGAAGGAAAATAGCCGTCGGTTAATGATCAAACACACGAATTTCTGTAGGCTTCTATTGCTCTTTTCCAGACTCGTAGCAGCTAAAAATATCGGCTAAATTTTTCGCTTATTTCCACGTTTGGCTGAAACGCCCGTGGCACAGTGAAAGTAAGTATTCTATTTCATGGTGCGCGCGGCTGGCTGTATTTCAAATGGTGACTCAATGCAGAGTTAAGAGATTAATATTTCTTAGGTCCCACTCTTAAGATTAGTTTTTTTGTCTTACTTGCAGCGTTACATAAGTTCCCAACTTCATGTGCTGAGGTATACGTAATGTATTCTGATATCCTCGAGGCAAAATGTTAAGTGTGAAATCACATTTGATATAATACATTTTGCTCTTGATAGAGTAGTCCTACATATGCCCCTAATCGACGCATCCAAACACTACTACAGATTTTATACCTGCTATGTTTCTGGTGTTTGAGTTCTGTTATCATTTTACAAGAACTTTGAACTGGTAGTCGTAGGCCTACAATAGAAAACTTTCAAATCATTCTCAAACCCAATTGTCTCCATTCCGGAGAACTGTTGCATAGAATTTTGCCAGATCATGGATCACACAAGCAAGGTTCTTGGCTTTCTGCCGTCCTATAAACGCCTTTGTCTTATTCCTGCAATCTGCCTTGGGTCATATAAAAGGTTTTTCTTTTCTAAAGCCTTTTTGGGTTTTGTCTGCTTACTTCTCTTAAAATGTATTAATTTCTGGATTTACTATTTTATATTACATGCCATTATTTATGTTACTCTCTGCGGAAGCCTTTGTCCGAGACGATTGCAATGCGTTTATAGCTACATGCTTTATAATCTGCCCACTCTGCTGAATTCTTACCGGAGCGAGTTGAAGTAGTGAAGTAGCAGTTGCGGAATACTTTAGCAGAAATTAGCGCCCGCGAATTGCGCAGTTTACTGCAGAGACATTTCTGCAGAGAGGGAGCATGTTAACGACTAGCGCCGACCATGGGTGCGTTTACCTGCACAGCAATGCTTCGTCTTACTCCGATTGTGGCAATATTCTTATTATTGATGTAACCGCCTTTTATTTAAGTATGTTTATCCGTTTATGGTCATAATTGGTGTATTCAGAACCCGACTAAGGCACCTGGATTTTTGCCCAATCTTTTTCATTTTTGGGTACATGTAGATGTCTCCTAATTTTTTTTCTCTCCAGATTTTTGAATCAGCACACGCCAGGTGGCAGTTGAAAATCCCGAATAAAAACAAAGTATCACTCTTTACATGATGGGGATTGTGGTGGTCTGTTGCACAAGTGCATCACGTCATCATCTGCTTTCTGTTGTCAGCAATGCAAAAACCAATGCCACTGACATTTGCAAATCCATTTTGGCTCAAATACAGAGAAGCAGTTAGTACACCGTTTCTGATGAGCATGCGCTGATTATGGAAAGAATCCCGTACACACTGCTATTGGAGTAATTTCATTGCTTATATCCCTGTGTATGCAATAATTTAAACACCGGCATAACCTGATTACTCTCAATAATCAGGGTATTGGCATACATGTAGATACTGCCAACACTTGTACTGCCTATCACACTTGTGAATTTCTTTTGGTGGTTTAATACTCTGCTCATAACCGCAGCCCCCCCCGCCCCCCGCCCCCCTACTTCAACTCTCTCAGTCCAATTAAGCGTCTCTCATCTGCCATGAAAGGACAGCCTGATGGCTTTAAACTTTGCGTGTGGTGAAACAATAAAAAGGGTTCCTGCTGGTTCCTGTTTCAAGTCCTTTGCTAGGGCCCCGAGGGGTTAATAGTCTCAAAAGCAGGGCCTATTGCAGGCCTTTTTCTTGTTTTCACGACGAAAAAAAACATTAATGGGGTATGAAGTTTGAATGAGGTCAGGGCCAAAAAATGAAATCAAAAAAGGGGCAGGGGGGACGTGTGGAAGATGGTAAGTAGAACTGTTTGGGTGTCTGTTTCTTCCCCCCCCATGTGAATTGATCACAGATAGCACAAATCACAGTGAGCACATGAATATCTATCAGGTATTGATCTAAATGATTACACAGGCATGATTCATGAAGAGGTGGAAGAAGATATATTGCCATCCATGTGCATTATAATGCCTTATAGTTCATTTGCATTTCTTAACAGGCAACCTTTTCAAGGCTATCCTACATAAGGTGAAAAATAGGAATGTCCGCTTCCAGAGGTGAAGATTGATTGACAGGGCTCAGGTTACCGTTAGTGTTTCACATGAGGGCGTCATGTAAGTATTCTGCTCGTGGTTTGAGCCCTGCGACTCTTCATACGCCACAACCGGTTCACAATGATCTTGAGTATCGAGGGAGCTTCGGAGAATCTGGACTTTGATCTGGAGAAATTAATCTTGGAACATCTGTGAAAAGCAACATTATCGAAGGTTGAGATCTGAAGAGGCAGGCTAACCCCTATTAAGCACTATTAAACGTGTGCGTCAATATTCTCTGGTTCTATGAATTTGACACTTTTTTTTTTGATAGCCTCTTGCAGGGTTCTAATGTAATTTCAGATTTCGCTTTTGTCCAATGCAAGGTTCGTAATGGGCTTTCAACGCAGTTCAATACTCTTCCCGTCGTCTCTGTCTTGTCGGTCCTTTGAAGAGAATAGGTGATATCCAAGAGAACTAATTACGATGGATGAGACCTGTCTACTGCTGCTTGCTTCTGTGATCTAAAAATAATTCTGTAGGTGCTCTTTTGTTCTCCAATCAGAGGGAAGTTTTTACCTCCCATTATGAAGAAAATCGTCTGACAAATGAGCATAATCTGGCACAGGCAAAGGAGTCCAGGGGAGCTGGTGGGAGGGGAAAAGTTCCTTTGTAATCTTATGGGGAAATTGTGTGGGAGAATGACTTAACTCTAAGTGTGCTGTTCTCGCATCATAAAGCATTTCCCAGGGAATGAAGCAACAATAATAATTAAATCCAGTGATCCAGTAGTTGGGAGCATACGGTGTTGTTCTGTCTTTTGGCCCCAAAGCTGATCTATTGTGGACACTCACTGTAAAATACAGCAGAGCTATAAGCTTTTATGATGTTTGTGAACATAGTTCTGCTTCTTTATGTTGTGTATGTGCCTGGACGTGCTGTACCCCTCCCTGTATCTGCAGTCTCTTTGTGCTTATTGTGCCTGTCTTTATACTGCTATACTCATCCCAGTTCAATGTATATTCAGCTGTTTTGAAGGAAGCTGTGTAGTTGCTCTGAATAAGAGCTTCTCCTGAATACCAGCATTGTGTGTGCTGTGCCTGGCTCTTTATTGACAGTGTGTGTGTGTGTGTGTGTGTGTGTGTGTGTGTCTGTGCTTGTGTGTGTGTGTGTGTGTGTGTGTGTGTGTGTGTGTGTGTGTGTGTGTGTGTCTGTGCTTGTGTGTGTGTGTGTGTGTGTGTGTGTGTGTGTGTGTGTCTGTGCTTGTGTGTGTGTATGTGTGTGTGTGTGTGCGTGAGTGAGTGTGTGTGTGTGTATGCACTGTGTCGTCTCTATATTTATATACTGTGTGTGTGTGTGTGTGTGTATGCACTTCCACATCTCTATATTTATATACTCTGTGTATGTTTGTGTGCTGTGCCTGTATCTCTGTCCTGCAGGGGCTGGTGAATTTGTAGTCCTCTGTGCCGCAGGCTTAGACAGAGAGAATCCTCATGTTGAGCGC
This sequence comes from Anguilla pacifica, assembly GCA_039654925.1. Lineage (NCBI taxonomy): Eukaryota > Metazoa > Chordata > Actinopteri > Anguilliformes > Anguillidae > Anguilla > Anguilla pacifica. Next base: position 18,923,264 of record CM077288.1, read on the forward strand.
TTTTTGGTGAAATGAGGAGATTCTGTTGCTGTGTACAGGACTGCCTGGGAACACCCTCTGTGGGGTGGTGGGGAATAGTCTTTTGGGGAGTCTGTTTACATCATTTTTTGGGAGAGGGGTGATGGCTTTGCTTTCTCCTCTCTAGTCTTGCACTGTATATATTCTGTCATTGTGACAGAATGATTACTTTGGAGGATTCTGGATTTTGCAAGTGACTGCAGTAACAGTGGGGGATAGTGAAGGGGGAGACCTGTCGGACCTTTACAATGGGATAGCGGCATTTGTTATGCTTTCAGAAGTACATATGAACACATACATGTTTTGGCATTTACTCACAATTAAAAACATCAATATCAGCAAACTGACGCTGTTGGAGGCATGACATCTGTGTTATAGTGCATTTCTCTGGATTTACTTGAAGTGTATTCTCTTGCTTTAGACCGTGAAGCCCCAAAGGCAGCGATAAGGACCAATAGCAAGCTGGCGGGTCATCAGAAGCTTGTAAAATGTCCTTCATAGTACAACAAATGCTGTCTGGGCCAATCGAAAACACAACAAACTTAATATAAAAAAACACAGAAAGTGAATTGGTTATTGATAATACATATTATTCCATAATTGTATTATTAAATAGATATTAATGTAATTTGTCTTCCCGCCGTTTGTTTTGTCCTTGCACTCTCTACTCAAATGTTTTACTTTCAGTGTTTGTTCAGTATTTTCAGTGGTTATTTCATCTGGAAGTTGATCACTTAATAAATTAAGGAGTTGTCTGACCACATTACAGAAAATGAATGTCCAAGCACTGATCTGATGTGGAATGTTTAAATTAATATGGAATATTCTCTGACTTGAATGTTTAAAATAAAGTGGCATACATAGAGTAAATCATCCCTTGTTAGCCTTTTAAAGTGTATAAACAGTTAACAAATGATTATATTTAAACTGAAATTACAGTTGGAATGAAAGCCAGTGTACATAGGGGGCCCTCAGGGTCAGATTTGGAAGCTCTTTCTCAAAGCTGCGGTGTCAAATTCCCCCTGCTGCTCTCTTTGACTGTTGTGACTGCACTGACCTGCAGGGGGCACCAGTCCTGCACCGAATAGATGAACGTTGCCTTTTTTGAAGACTAAATGTGGTGGGCCCTCTCGTAGCATATGGTGGGCTGCTGTAATTAATAGATCACTATTTACCGGCAGTTTTCCTCCTCCTTTGCTTTTGAAGAATCTCCTCGACTCACTTAGACCGAGACTGACAGGCCTGGCTATTTCTGGCTATCAACCGCAATTAAACTAATTTGGTCGCTGATGCCATTCTCCGCCCCCACCATCCGCTCCAATTAGAGCTGGCATTAGGCTTCCAGAGTCTGGGATCAGAGAGGGTTTATTGGAAATTAAGGCAAACAAGCACAGTGACAAAAAGCCCCAGGTGTCCAGGGAGAGGCTCGGAGCAGAGAGAGAGAGAGAGAGAGAGAGAGAGAGAGAGAGAGAGAAAAGAGAGAAGGAGGGAAAGAGAGACTTTTAATGTGCCTTCATTGAAGCACGAAAACTTTCCGCAATTACCTTCAAATGTACCCCAACCCCCTATTTACAAACCCAACGCCTATCCCCACCCACCCACACCCCCCTCCTACCCAAAAAAGAAAAACAAACACAAGCAATACTAATGCCCAGCCATCACAGTTAACCTAATCTTTGCATGCCTTAAGGTAGAATTTGAGTATTTTGAAATGATGCATGACATGCCAACATTTGTGTATCTGGGGGGCTGTATGAGTGGTAAATGAAGAATAGATTATTATTATACTGTGGTTGTTTCGTTGCTGTTGTTGTTGTCTGTACAGATATACGCTTTGACAATATTTACTGTATAAGGTATTTCCTGCTAATAAAGCATTTTTGGAATTGGGGAGAGAGAGAGAGAGAGAGAGAGAGAGAGAGAGAGAGCGAGAGAGAGAGAGATGGATGGATACGCTGTCCTCAGGCCAGTGGAGGACTCACAGATATTCTATAGCCTGCGATCCTGCTTTTCCTCTTTATTGATCTGGTAAACTCTTTGGGCTGGGGAAGCTATAGATCAGGGAAGATAATCTTAAGACATGGCTTTTTTTCCAGAGGCCTCCTGAGACTGTCATTATGACTAGGTCAGTGATTAAGGGCCATTCTAGGCCTGTCATGAGATCACTGTTCAGCGGTGAAACACATGGACAGTGGGAGAGAGCACTCTCACCATCAGCTGCGATGATGTCACATTTAACGTGCTGGGCAGAACACTGAGGGGACATAGGGTTCTGTTGATTTTCTCATAGAGTGTATATGCGTGTGTGTGTGTGTGCCTGTGTGTGTGTCGATGCCCGTACGTGCATGTGTGTGTTTGTGCATGTTCATGCCTGCCTTTGTGAATACGTGCATGTTTACATGTGTGTCTGTGTGCATGTGTGTGCTTGCGCGTGTGCACGCATGCCTGTGTGTATTCCCGTGTGGATGCCTGTATTTGCAAGCGTGGCTGTGCTTCTGTGTGTGTCTGTCTGCGCACGAACCGCTCATTTCTTCCCTCCTCTCCTGGCCCTGTGGCTCCTCCTCCTCTTGCTCAGGGAGGAGGGCTGAGCCTTTAAACACGCCCCCCTAATTAGCCCCAGTGCTATCCTCCAGTGGTTTCATTAGCATTGAAATGAAGAGAACCACTCGCAGGCGCACGGGGCCGTCTGCAGCGCCTGGTCACCTAGCCGCTTGTCTCTCAGACAAGATGTCCGCGCTTCCCCTGCCTCCGTGCCTCGGCGGCCACGCGGGGACATAACGAGCGCTGCGATTCGCCCAGGCGCCGCCGCCGCCGCCGCACGCGCACGCCGGCGTTAGGTAAGGTGAAGTTCACGCCACCCATCGTCCCCTCCGCTCCCCCCCTCTCTCCCTCCCTCCCTCCCTCCCTCCCTCTGTATAGTGCTTTGGCTCTGTTGAAACGCACAGAATTCTGTGAAATATTCAAAAGCCACGGGGCTCTCCACCGAGGTGCGTGCACTCCAGGGGCGTTCTTTTTTGGAGACGAGCTCGTCCTGGAAGCCAGATTTCCTTCGTCTGTTCCTAATTTTTAGTGTAATTTAACAAAAGGGTGGGGGAGAAAGGTGTTCGGTAAAGAGACAGAAAAACTGTCAGAAGCCTCACAGGAGCTGTCACACGCTTATTTGCGCGGTTGGCTTCCTTCAGTTTTTTTTTGTGTGTGAATTTTTAGCTTCTGGCACTCGGGGGGTTTTTCAGAGTGTCTTGTGGGATTGCTTGGGCGTGACATTTAGCTTTTTTTAAAGGCGCTGTAATGACTGGGACGCTGCAGAGCGCGTCCCGGGGCTAGCGCTCCGCGCGACGTAGCGAGAGGAAGGCGGCCGCGCTTCGGTTAGCGGGGCGCTAATTTAAACAGCGTCGGATAGCTGCCGGAGTGCCGCCGACGCGCGCTTCGCCTCCCGGCTCCTTCCTCCTCCTCCTCCTCCTCCTCCTCCTCCTCGGTTACGGCGGCGCGGCCGGGAGCGCCCGCCGAACGGCCGCGTCTTCGTTCGTCCTCCTCCTCCTCCTCCTCCTCCTCCTCCTCCCTCTTTATCCCGCGGTTCATAAACGGGAGTGGATTAATTGGGCCTGTCCGCGCAGCGGCGGCGGGAAGGGGAAATTCTTTTACCGCGAGCGTCCTGCGCGCGGCGACTCGGCCCCCGCCGCCGCGCTTCACGGCCCGGCGGTCGGGGAGAGACCGGGGCCCGGGAAGTTTCATATAAATGCTAATCCCGCTCGGCTCATTCAGTCATTCGCTTGCGCTTTCAGCCACTGTCAAAAGAGGGGGGTAGGGGGTAGGGGGTAGGGGGTTGGTGGGTGGGTTGGTGGGTGGTGGGAGGCGGGGAAGAAACCGAGTCGCTTTGATAACCCATCTGGTTCAATTGAAATGTAGCAGGTATAGAACAGTGTGGGGGAGGGGAGAAGAAACCAAGTTGGTTCATGGCCAGCGAGCATACTTGCCCGCCTGTTGGTCCACCAGCATTTTGGAAATCTGCACCGCACTGCTTTGCCAGTGGAAAGTTCCGGTGAAGCGGCAGAGATGAGTATCAGCTGTTATAAGAAAGTAAAATGGCTGCTGAACGGTCTCACCCCGATCGCAGCCCGCTGTGGTGCCAAGTTGCGAAGCGATGGCAGGCCGACAGCTGGCACTGATGGTGGTCTGATCGGTGCTCACTTGCTAGGCTTGGCAAGGAGAGAAAGACGTCAATCGATGTCCTTCTGGTTTAATTGAAAAACAATTAATTGGAAGGAGTGTAGCCAATGGTGCAGTTTTCATGACTTTCAAAACAGGAAGAGGAAAAAGGATGGGAGCGCAAAGTAATTACCCTCTTTAACCCTTATGTTTGGGGTCAATTTGACCCCATTCAGTGTTTGACATCTCTTAAAAACCAGTTAACCTTATTTTTTATCCTGATTCTGTATGACTTTTGATTATTTTATGCGATTAAACAATACACATGCAATGAACATAATACTGCATGTTTTCCTGTGCCAAAGGTGTGTGGGGTCACTTCAACCCCAGGCCCTGTAGTGGTATTAAACCTAAGAAAATATGCACCTTTTTATTTTTTTATCTCAAATTTTTTGTGGATGAAAAAAAAAACGGTTGAACTTTCACTTACCTCCGGCTGTAAAATGAAAAGTTTCTCAGCTTTTTAATGTTTAGGAAGAAAGGGCTCGTCATTTGGGAGACATTAAGGTGGCACACAGTGTCAAAATACTGCGGTATTGCAATAATCTGTCAGTTTAAATTGTCGGGGTCAATTTGACCCCAAACATAAAAGGTGTCATAAAATTTCACGTAATGGGACGGTCACAGGACGTCTCGACCGGCCTGTCCGCAGACAGGGAGTGCACAGTAAAGAGTGAACGCTGCGAGCGGTCTTGAACTGGTTGGGAGTAGTCAGCCGGACAGAAGAAGAGCACCAGTGTATAGGAGCTTGGTCAGACTCCCATACGTCACTTTCCCTGTGAGTTCTGCATCGGTCTTTGTCACGGTAACCACCATGCATCTCCCCGGCCCTCACAATGCGCAATGTGCGATGCGTGGGAACCTCCGTCACCTGGAGACGGGGGCGAGGGGCGGGGGTGGGGGGTGCTTTTAGCATTATTAAAATGACGAATCGGAAAGGCGCAGACGTTAACGAATGTTGGTATGGAGTGCTTCAGAGAAGCGTGTGTGTGTATGTGTGTGCGTGCGTGTATTGTGTGTGTGCGTGCGTGTGTGTGAGTGAATGTGTGTGGTGGGGAGCAGTTGGAAGGTGGGGAGTGGAGCTGGAAAATATGCATTAAAATATCTATTGTTAACTCTAACAGAGTTTATATGAGTACAGCATGAACCACCTGTTCACTGTTACTTAATTTAGCACCTTACTGTGTATGCAGATAAGGAGGGGAAGAGAAGGAAGAGATGCAGTATATCAATAGATGTATGGCCAGAAAAATTACAGAATGTATGATTTAGTGGTTGACCTGTTCAAATCTATATGGGTATATATAGGTGAAGTTGTAGCATATATGGAGTATGCAGGTGTGGGGGGGATGAAGTATATTCTGTATGGTGTATGGTTGAGAATATGGAATAAATGAGTGTTTGTAGGAATGGAGCAGTTGGAGGAGACAGGTGTAGGAGAGGTTCAGAGATTTTATGACTGGTTTGGACGGTGGAGGGGATTCGCAGCATGGAGAGGTGTTGCAGGTGGACAGGTGGATAAGAGGTGGATGTCTGGCAGGAACATGGTTGCTATGTTGGGAACAGTGTGAAGACGTAAAAAAAAAGAAGCGAAAAAGAGTGTCGCATTTGGAGAACATGGAAAGTTGGAGCACAAGATTAGTTGCCCACTGGAAGAGTTTTCCTGGTTCTAGAACATTCCCAGGCGGGAGGGAATACTAAGAAAAAGCCATTAGAGCCATAACAGTATGGTAGGCAGCCTCTCGACTCAGTGTTGCTTTCAATAAACGTACCTCATTTTAATACGAACCGCCACGTATGTTGAGCATATGTTGAGAATATTCTCATTTATTTAGACTGGGACTCAACAGGAGGGCTGTATAGCATACTTTTTTGTAGTGTGCTGTAGTGCGCTTTAATGTAGCATAGTTCTGTGTAGTGTACTTTAAAGTAGTGTAGTATTGAGTACTGTAATATAATGTGTATTGCAGTGCTGTGTTATATCAGTGGTATGACCGGGCTGTTTTTATTACTGTTGAAATATGGCTGCAGCTGGAAGGAGAAGCTCAGGCTCAAGTGCAGTGCCAAAAAGTATTTCCATTAACTTTGAGCGTGATCCATAGATAACTAATAAAACTGCTTGTGTGTGACTTATGTGTGTGTGTGCGTGTGTGCATGTGTGTGACTTGTTCGTGTGTATGTGTGAATTGTGTGTGACTTGTGTGTGTGTTTATGTGCGTGCGTGTGCGTGTCATAAGCTGGTGGACCTGTGTGGTCTGGTACAGTAGATGATTTATCGCTACATGATTGGTAGTCTCTGCTGTCCCCACATATATCAAGCAGCATGAGAGGCCCAATCAGTCACATGTACGCACATTTTATTACACGTCTCTCACACACACACACACACACACACACACACACACACATACGTAAGCATACACACACACACACACACATTCATACAAACGCATGCATACATACATACTGTACACACACACACACACACACACACACACACACTTGACCACACATACCCATTCTCACTCTAACAAATGTATACACACTTCGTTCACGCACACACACACAAGAGTATACAAACACATGCACAAATGTGCACACACAGACTTTCAGTTCCCACCCACTACCCACTCAGAGTTCAGAGGTCAGATTATGACTTGCCAGTCAGTTCTGAACTGTCTTTCTCAAGATCATTTTTAGGTGAAAATCACAGACCTGAAAAATGTGGCCACTTGAACTCACCTGACTCTTCCGCATGTCCCTGCACCTCATTAGATTTAAATATACAAAATTACCCCTGACACCCCCACCCTCGATTCTGTTCTGCTAATCCAAACGGTGAGTCACCTCGGGGAACATATCTTTTAACTGTAAAGGTGAAAAAAGGAACAAGCTCACTCAGCCCCAGGTATGCTCCAGCAATTCTGTATGAACCAGTATCCAGTATGTTACGCATCTCTGTGGACACATGCAACGTACAGTTCTATTTTTATACACGCATTCTCACAGGGCTTGACTTGTTTTCATGTCATATCCTATAAACAGTTAATTTACTTGGGTAATGTCAACAGCGTATGCAGTTTTATCATGTTTGTTGTCTTAGCACTTAGCGTTCTGTTAATGGTATCTTGCTCATTTGTCAACACATCAGTTGCCTGCGTTTGGGCTACAGCTAGACTTCCTTCCGGGGAAGCCTACCCTATGGGGATGACGATGCCAGCGCAGAAGGGTTTTAAGGGGGGCGGGGGTGGGGGGGGGGGGGTGGTTGTGACGCTAGTGCCGGTGAATGCCGTTAGCGTGTTTTATTCGAGAAGTGAGCGGGACGGCCCTGCCGGAGTCCGACAGGAAACGAAAGGGGCTAACTCGAGAGCTGCGTCCCGCCTCACCTCCTGGCCGCGACGCCGTGAGGAGCGCCGGGGTGGCGGGGGAATGCGTTGCGCGTAACGCGGGACGGAGAAAACGCGTGTCCTCTGGATGTTCCGCTTGTGTCAATAGTGAAGGGAGAACTCAAGCGCTAAATGAATCATTATGATGTGTATGCATGACATACTTCATTTGCATAACGAATTATGATAAGCGTGGCTTGCCCTTGGAGAGGAGCCTGACTCCAGTCATGCTGAGTTACTGCGGCGGGGGCTGGCCCGCGTTTCGGCGGGTAGTACCTCCCGCACGTCGTATCGCCTGCGTTTAGAGGAGCGAAACCGTGTCGTCTTTAAGCATTAAAAATTACCCCATCCCCTTAAAGACAGGATTAGTCATTCCTGTTTCAATTAAGTGCATATGCTAAGGCCTGACACTCCTACATCCAGCTAAAATCTAGTCCAAAAATGGGTTTCGTATAGGGAGAACACGTTTAGAGTGAGATGTGGCAAGGTTTTCAAATACTACATTTTGTTTAACGAAAATGATAGTATTTTTAAAGTGCGGAGGAAAGCCACCAGTCACTAAAATGCTCAATTCTTTGTGAATCTTCTTCACGTTTTATTTAAAGATACACTTATCTTCCTCCTACATAGGCCTTACGAGTTTTGATGGCAAATTAAGCACAAACGTTTTTCAACGATATGTGATTAAAAGGCGCATGAATTTTCATTTTCATTTCATCTCTCAAAGAGCATGCGAAATTTTTCTAAGCGAGTTAGTTGAGCTTGACAATTGCCTCACGTTGCGGAGGTCGAGATGGCGGAGGTTGGGCGCTCTCGCCGCGCGCGCTGCGTGGGCGTCCCCCCCCCCCCCCCCACGCCACGGCGGTCTGCTCTGCCGCCCGCGCTCACGTCTTGTTGCTCGTGAAGCGGGGCTTTGCTCGGCCGATCCCCTAATTGGCTCACGCGGGAAGAAGGAAAGCTCTTTGCTGCCTGTTGACCTGCCTGCGACCGAGCGACAGCATCTCTCTCCCCTCAAACGTAATGAACAGAAGCCGCGTGGCCTCATGGTCCCGTCGCCATAGTGAGGGCTGGCTGTTTTTCTTCGCGCAGAACAATCATACGTACTGGCAAAAACATGCAATGCGCTAAAACATATATACACTTGATATGTACACACACATTTACTGTATTTGCCCAATGTATGCATTCAGAAGCATGCCATATTTATACACACATGTATATGTACATATGTATGTACACCTATACTGGTCTGTATATTAGCACATATATACTGTATTGGTGGCGGTGTGTTTAGTGGGTAAGTAAGTGGTCTTGTAACCTAAAGGTCGCAGATTTGATTCCTGGGTGGGACTCTGAGTGCCCTTGAGCAAGGTACTTAACCTGCATTGCTTTAGTACATACATATTATATTACAGGCATTTAGCAGACGCTCTTATCCAGAGTGACTTACACAACTTTCACGTAGCATCCATTTATACAGCTGGATATATACGGAAGCAATGCAGGTTAAGTACCTTGCTCAAGGGTACAACGGCAGTGTCCTACCCGGGAATCAAACCTGTGACCTTCAGGTTACAAGACCAGTTCCTTACCCATTATACTGCATCTGCTAAATGCCTCTAATGTAATGTATCATTTCTTGATTCACCACAGATGCCCCCCTCCCCCCCAAAAAAAAGAAAATTGGAATACTCTATACAAGAGCCCATTCCATTGCACTAATTTCCTGTGTCAATTTGGGAGGATGCAAGATCACCATTCTTCATATAAGCAAAACATCTGCTTTCCCCCACACATACTTTGAAAATGTATTTCTAAGATCTTGTAAAAAAAAAAAAAACTCATATTCTTTCTTAATTGAAACAGTGATCACTTTGTGGAAATCTTTTTTCTTTTTTATTTGCTAAAAGTCAACCAGTTTATTGTGGCTAGCTTTCTGTTCTCAGCTCCCACAGATCAAACGATTACGCCTTGTTGGTGTTTCATGCAAATTTTAAGTGGAAGGAGACTGTCCTTACTATGCTCTATGTGCATCACAGTCACAGTCACAGTCACAGTCACAGTTGGAGGGCTGTGCATCTTTTGCAGCTGGCCCAGGCAGACCTGTCAGCCTAAGGAGGTGCTAGTGGGCGATACGTGGTGGGTGGTCCTGCCGACCTAGACCTTCCATTCCTGGGCTATGCTATGGCCAATTATGCATCTCTTCCTCTGCCTCCTGGCCACAGACAGAGCTGATGCAATCGGAATTCAATCTGCAAGGGCAAAAATACACCAATATGTATTTTTTTACAAAATAAAAAAGTAAACTGCAATCAAAATGGAGGAGGTTACCTTACATTACACATGAAATACATACTGCAAGTACATATTTCAAATTCTCATATTTGGAAAACAAACCCATCCCTTTGTAGGGTATATGTTATGACCCAGTTTAGCGTAACAGGAAATAGTAAGTGAGTGGGGAATGGGCATTGGGAATGAAAGGTGCTGACCAATGAGACACTCTGCCTATCCAAAATGAATTAATCTGGCTAGTCTTCGAAGGCTTGCCTGGGATTGGGGCGGCTTTGAACTCTGACCTTTGGGACACTTAATCTGCAGGCTGAGACCAAGAGTCCAAATAGCATAGCCCCAACAGCTTCCCCCTTTTATTTTTGAAAGTGATTCTGGGTGTAAATTGAAATCTCTGCTGTCGGTATGCTATTCGGACTCTTGGTCAAATTGGCAAGCTAATTTGAGATTATAAAACAACTTTAAATTTGGATCAGTTCATATCATAGAAATTTTGCAGTTAGCTATAGCTAAACACTTTTCCTTGCTAACTAGCTTGATAGCTAGGTGACTAGAGTAGCGATTGAAATGTTAGGGATTGATAATATCTGTTGGCACAGGTAATTGCGATTGCTGATTAAAAGTTAGCTATAACCCCAGTGCATTGCTGCACTGCCACCTTAATCTTTATGTTCGGCCTACCATACAGGCCTTTCTACAGTTCACTTGCTTTAGCTACCTACTTAGTTTTCAGTGCTTTAGCCAGCAGGCGAATAACGAGTAAGAATTTTCAATGCAGATCCTACGTGAATATTTTTACTTATAGCAGGGGTAGTAACATGTACTACTAGCGCCTGCTTCTCAGCTGAGCATAACAGACCGTTCCCACCAAAACATACAGAAGCTCATTTTGTATGACCGAAACAGAAAAGGAAAGCGGTAGAAGAGTGGGTGTACAGTATGCTACATTCAGGCTACAGAAAGCGGTTGGCCGTACCTCTCAATAAGAGATATCGATTCCCTTGCCTGCTAGTGCTGGGTGTTCCTAGCCTCTTCCCGGCTGGTGTTGCTAATGCATTAAACATGAGGAAGATAGAACTGTCCAATGCATCATGTTATAACGCACTTGGTCTTGGTGTTTTATGGTATATTAAAGAGTAATGAAAGGGAATGTATGTCTGAATTACTGTGTGTGTTTATAGATGTTACCTATATAAACATCACAATTTATTGGTCTGAAAGGGCGAATGTACGCCTCAGCAGGTTCTATATGTTGCAGCAACTGTGCCACAGTGATCTGCTCCGATGCAGGTACCCCAAGTTGCAGGTAGTGTCGCATGCTTGGCCCAGAGGGGGGCATCGTGCTGTGTGCTAGCTTTGGGCTGAGGATCGATGATACAAGCAATGTTGGGTTAAAACACCCTGAAACTGATTTTGTTACTGTCCTGATAACCGAGAGGTTCTCGACTGCCCGGGTTTGTTTTCAGAGTGTTCTGTGGGAAGCTGCACTTCCATTACCTGCTCACCCTCCTCCTCGCCCTCCCCTCCTGACAAGACAGCGGAGTCCCTGAGTGAATCTCAGAGCCGACAAGCTCGGAAAAGATGGAAACAACAGCGGGAAGGGTACAAAGGTCGCCCGAGAAACGCAATAAAAGTGAAAAAAAAAAACAAAACAGAACAATTTTTTGTTGTTTTCCACCGGAGTCAGTTGCCAGAATAACCCACTCTGCGCTTGGAGGGAGCTCCGGTAAGCCTTGCTCTCCCTGTTGTAGACACTGTTGCAAACACGGAGCGCGTCTCATTCAATATACTTACGGTTCCTGGGCATTTTGACCGGTGACAAGAGGCCAAAAGAAACGGCACTCCACGTTTGGTCTTTGCAGCCCCTGAGAAGATATTGTCCGGAACACTGGAGTGGTTGACGGTTGAGACTCTTTGGCGTTGGGCATGGAGTTTTCAGGCTTGTACTGTGTGGGTTCTTATTACCGTCATGTGAGGTGCAAAAAAAAAATGTTAGGTAGAAGTCAGGTTTGAAGGCTTCTGGGAGAAAAGGGGGTATAGAGTTCTTATCAGGACACCTTGAGATAATGTGTTCGGATGGGGCTGAGTGAGAGAACCTGTTTAGAACACAGTGGAATCAGAAATTACTACAGGTAATTTATTTGAATAGGGACAGTAAAGAAGGGTAACTGTAGGACATGCTGTTCTTTACCTGAGCAAACTCTTATCACATAAGGGTGCAATAAATATTCAGTTTTTTCCTCTTAATGATTTTAAGCCTTATGAAACACCTTTTCTGTATTAAACTCAATTCTATCTTCATAATACAGATTAAAATACAAGTAGCTTATTTTAGAAAATAGACATTGATTCGCACATAGCTTCTTTTGTTTAAGTCTGCACATGCATATGTATGAGAAGATGTGCTTTGGTTTGGAAACATTTAAATCCAAATCAGCATTTCATCTTTTGAAAAGAATGATAGAAAAAAAATGATATGAAAGTGTATTTTCCTTATTGATTTATGTACATTGCTTGAGTCTGCATGTAAATGTACATGAATTACCTGTTGTAGATACAAGTCATAAATAACTTATGTGTGTGAAGTGACCTTTCCATCTGACAGATAGAGATGTATAAATACTTGGTTAGATAATCAAGATTGAGAGCCAACAGGGAGAGAAAATAGAAGGAAGAACTTTTCTATTAAGAGACCATTTTTATCTGCTTTTATTTTCTTTTTCACTGGGCTAGTCTAACCTGTATTATCCACAAGTATTCTATACAGTTTATTTTAACAATAAACTGAACAGTTTTCTTTTATATGTTTTGCCATATTTGATTCCTTTTTTAGAGGTTTGGAATATAAGTAGATGTAAGAAAAAACCAAGCACTTTCTTTTTATATAAGTGCAATCATGTAGTTTCTTAAAGTATGACTATTGCATTTATCGTTGAGTACACTTTCTTCTGTACTGTGTAAAGAAAAGTATTGCAAGTACTGGTTGCTGATGATGACTGATTTATGCTTGATTTGGGTGATGGATGACATCTTGAAGTGACTGATTAAATAAATTGTCTGTAAACAATTATTAAAAAGAGGATTTCTTTCATGCTTTGGTGAAAAATAAAAATGCAGAATTTATTGAGAAAACCAACACGTTGTGGCAAGATGACTTCCGAATCGCATTGGTTTTTATGAATAAATTCTTCATTTTTATGAATTCTTCATTTATATTTTTAACCCAAGTGTACAAGAAACCCCCTTTTTATACTTTTATTCAACTTTCTTAGCAACTTGGAGTGTTACAAAGTCACATTTATTCAGCAAAAAAATATTGCGGTGGTGTCTTTGGTCTCCCAGTAGATATAGGAGTATCTGATTTGTAAAGGGTATTGCATACATTATGCTATTCTAAGGACCACACATTAAAGTACCTTGAACATTCCTGCCCTACCCTGGGGGTGGGTTAATACTGCCTGCTGAGGGAACCCCAAGAGTCTCTCCAAAGGTTTGAGCTGCCTTTGAAAGCCAGTGAGATAATATTCCTCGACGTGACATTACAAAAGAGAAAATATCTCTCATATAGAAGCTACAATGGTTGAGGCGCAGGTTGCAAGAACCAGGTTTTCTTTCTCTGTCACATTGAGTCATTCCCAATCACACACACATACATACCAACACACACACACGCACACACACACAAACATATTGTATTCACATGCAAACAGCACACATGTACACACACGCACACACACAGACACACACACACGCACATGAATGCATGCACACATGCTCACATACACTCACATGTAGACATCAAACATGTACACACACACCTGCACACACACATGCACGTACACCTACACACACATGCTCACACACACTCACATGCAGACAGCAGACATGTACACACACACACACACACACACACACTTCCTTCTGTATCTCTCTAGCACACAGACCTGTTGGGCTGGTATTTCCCCCCAATGCATCTTCAGACTGACTGTTTATGACTGTTTATACTCAGAGATCTCACCAGGGCTAAAGTCTGCACTCCTCTGAAGGAATATTCTTCCCATCTGCACAGGTGCAGCTGTCACTGCAGTAAACCTTTTCATTTACAAAAGTATTTCACCTTTCCAGACGTTAGGCCTTCTGATCATTTATGGAGATTTAGCATTGAGGATTTTGTGTTTTTTTACAACAAGATTTTTTATAACCAAACCGGATTTTGCATTTGGATTACCTGTAGTGAGATGGCGAGATGCGACATAATGGATTAGCACAGCCAAGATTATCATCTTTAAAAGGCTTCCGCTTTCTCTCAATATTCTATGGAGCTGGATTGGTATATCGTTGAGAGAGAGGACGACAAAGAATTTTGGCATGTAAGCGTGTAGGTGGTGTGTGTCTTTGCATGTGCATGCGTTTGTGTGTTGACACGTTAAGTTCCGTTGTTTGTGTCTGTGTGTGTGTAAGCATGTGTGTGTAAGCATGCCTGTTTGTGTTTTGTGTGTGGCTAGTGCTTCACATCTTTGTATGCTTGATGTTTCCCTTTGGCTGATTCAGCTTCTCCACAGGAACCTTGTTAGCGCTGGCCTCTGACCACCCGCCTAGCTGAGGGCCACTGTAATTGATATCTCGTTAGGGAACCTGATCGTTATAATCAGCGCCTGTGTGGTGGGGGGAGGATGAGTTCATTGGTCTGCTCAGCCTCTGATCCAGCATGTTCCCTGTCCACTTTAAATCATTTAGATTTTCATCCCATCTATCTATCTATCTATCTATCTATCTATCTATCTGTCTGTCTGTCTGTCTGTCTGCCTGCCTGCCTGCCTGCCTGCCTGCCTGCCTGTCTGTCTGTCTGTCTGTCTGTCTGTCTGTCTGTCCTTGTGGGAATATTTCCTTAACAATTAATGAATGTGTTCATTAATATAATTGATCCCTGTATATCATTATAAGCAAACCACCTTCAATTTCAGGGACATATCAGGGATTCCACTTGGGGGACATTTCCTATGAATTAATTACTGTTTTTATTTTTAATTTTTAATTAAAACAACATTTATCCCTGTTTTCCATTTTCTTCTTCATTTTGGAATGCCCAGTAGCAATTGTGAGCCTGTTCTATTGCTTTTTAGGCCCCACCGTTCCACATTAAAAGCCTACAGAACACCATCCGCACATTCAGCACCTCACACACCACTTAGAAACCTGCTACTTGCACAATTTATTTTGAGAGTTAATTGGCTGTAGAGTTTGCATATCTGGGGATTCAGGGCATGTAATGCATCTTTGATAATTTAATTAATTAGACTATGAGCATGAACTATGAACTAGGAGAAATAAGTAAATAAATTAAAGTAATGCTCCCTGACACTCATCAAAAACACACCTTTGTTCTGTAAAACATTAAACACATTAGACACATTAAACATTAAGATTCTTCACCCCCTGAGAAAGGTCCTGTGGGATGTAAAAGTTGTTTGGTTACACCATAAAGGTGTGTGTCAGAGCCTTTGAGTGTTGCGTGTTTTAATTTATCACAGGCTCTTCTGCTGAGCACTTCATCTAATTAAAATGTTCTCATAATCTTTTGATTATAATCTGGTGATATTTATTATTGTACAGCTCTCAAGTCTTTCAGTAGAGTTCCACTTAAAAGCTTTGTTGATGTAGTTCAGACCTGAGGGACCAGAAAAAGTTTATAAAGAAGGATGAAACTGAAACCAGAGCACTTCTTGCATGTAACCTTGAATTTCTGAGCTGAAAGTGATGGGTTTGGAATGCAGCTATGGGCTCATCCAGACTTTCCCATAAATGTTGTCCTTTTCACCAGAAATGTGAAGGAATAGCGTTCACTTTGGAGATAGGCAGTACTTTCATTGTTTAGTAAAAAGTGTGTTTTATGGTCCCTCGAATATTAAATCATTACTTTTTTTAACCAAAAAATACTGTGTGAAAAGCTGTATTTATTAACAGTTGTGAAATAAGTATGAACATCTGTTCTCGCAGGCACACTGATTGGAATGTGTTCCCAGGTGAAACTGATAATTGGCCAATTTAATCTCAGGTTAGCTGGCAAATGGGAAATTGTTTATTTTTATTTTTTCTGTATAACAAGATTTGGGGAAGTAGAGGACTGCAGTGCTTGCAATGTTTTGAGTACTGTGTGAAGTCGTTACCAATATTGCACATTTAGCTTCCTTGTGTATTAAATCATTTGTTATATGTATGATGGCATTTAAGATACAATCCGTTGGATGTCTGAAGCATTGGGTAGCTTTGTGATAAAACTTCCTCCTACCACTGCTGGAGTTAAAAGTGGAATCAAGAAAGGGAGAAGCTATCTCCTATATATCTATAAGTGTGTGCATGCACATGCGTGAGTGTTGCATAGGTATCTGCATGTAATTTATGGTAACTACTGACCATCCCAAGGACAGGGTCAGAACAGCTTCTCTTCATGATATACCATCATTCCTCCAATCAGCACATGCAGCGGAGCTAATCTTTATGGGGCGTATATTTATACTGTCGGACTGCTGATCTAGGATGAAACTGCCACTTTCCATGTCCTAACCTTGCCCATTATGAACTGAAAAGAAAAACTGATCCAAGGTCAGCACTCCTGAAATGCTGAAAGTTGAACCAAGAGTCGGTTCTCTGCTGTTTCTTTTTAAGCGCTCTGACAAGGCAGCAGGTACGCAATCTTCTCTATTGCAGCTTCTCACCACGCTTTTTCAGTTAGAAAAGGGAGATAGGTGAGAACAGTCATCACTGTTATGATCTTATTCATCGAGTGATATGAAAAGAACAGTCCCAAATTTTGAAATAAGGGTTTAATTTCAGTAGCAGACTTCAGCGCTTAGATAACGAGCATCATTTTACTATCATCCAGTGGCTTGACTGCGGAGTCTCGACAACAAAAACGCAAATCCATTAGCTGGCAACAATCAGAGTGAGCCCCATCCCCAACCGCAAACAATCGGCACGGCAACATGCTCCACCAGAGCGAGGGCGCATCGTACAATGATGGTTTCACGCAGCTAGGCGCTATTGTGCTAATTGGCACCACGAAGAGCAACACAACTACTGCTGACTTGCACGTTGAGGGCTTTACCCAAGTGCTCTTTCACGGCCCGTTACACAGCCAAAAACCGTGCCACCGCACAGCCAGGCTTAAACAAACCCTTGCCTTTGCATCTTCATTGCAGATAAGGCTGGCTCCCAAACTTTCTCATCAAGCCAATCAGGAACGTGCACTCAAAAAGAGCAGTACTATTCAGGAAGGCACTGTGTACATGACAGGTCAAAAGGGCAAGGGCTCAAGCCTTCATGAGCCTGATACAAATAATTATTGCAGGAGAGACTCAAATTCCTTTATATTAGTAGATATAGATACAGCCAGGAGGCCTTGTGAGGTTACTGAAGGACACTTACATAGATGGGGGAGATGGGGGATTTCCTTAACTGCAAAATAATGGAGTTAAGAAAGGAGGGAGGGAGGGAGGGAGGGAGGGAGGGGGGTGGGGTAACTTGATGGCAACCCTGAACCGTTTGATATTGTGTTCTGAGATGAGCAATCTAACCAATTAAATGTTTTTAGATTTCAAATTGTGCATCAGCTCCTGATTTAATTTTCAATTGTGTACAATTAATGTTTTTATTTTAACTCGTGAATCAACTCCTAATTTAATTTTTAATTGCGTACAATTTAATATGACAGCACCCTGTGTCCTGCTGCGCACTAAATTTTAATGTGACTGCATTCAACAAGCTTCCTTATTGCAATGAGACTGTAATTGGTAATTGGTTACACACATAAAAATTTACATTTCATTTTTTATTACAGTTATGAGACTAAGGAAGTGAAGAATAGTAATTGGGTAATGCATTACAGGTGCAGTCAAGTAAAAAAGGCAAATGTTGTCAATGGGCCATCCTTATTCATAGCGACATGCCAGTTTTAAAAAGCTGTATCATGATAATAATCAAATAAAGTTTTATGCCAAAACTTTGATGTTCAATGCAGGTTAGTCCAGGGTTGCATTTTACCAATAATGATGCTCAGCGCAGTTTTAAAAATCACATTTACTGTCGAGCGCGTGTGTGTGTGGGAAGGAATGAAGGAATGTGTGTGCCACGGGTCAATTCCTTTTCAAGTCAGTCGATTCTGAAATTGAATTTAAATTCATTAATTGCAAAATCCCTAGAGAACATCATGGACATTTTGATTAATGGACAGAATTTAAAGAAGTTTCTTGAATTGTAATGAAATTGACCCTAACCTGAATGGGTCTGTGAGAGAAGAGGAACAATGGAACTTTTTTTTCTTCATTGAAATAGTTTGGAGATTTAATTTCAGTGCTTGCTGAACAATGCATTTCACAGGAAATTCATTGGTCTGGAAAAACAACTGTAGTTTTGGAGACTTGGCGACCCCAAGATGCAAAAGACTTCTGAAATTCTATAACTGAGAACCTTGGAGAGGCCCTCAAATCATCGTCCTCACTATGTGTGGGGACAAAATAAACCTGTCCTCTTTCAGGGAAGTTAATCACAGCTCCAGTTGTTTCAAACATCTTGCCCTATTAACTACGGTTGTATTTTCAGGTATTTAACCATTTTTCACAGGCATTATCTGATTGATGAAGTTCAAAAACATATCTCCTTTTTTCAATTGTATGTTCTTTGACCATCCCCGTGTTCATGGATGACTAAGGTAGTTTGGCATGTGTGTCACCTCACATTTATAGTTTATAATTCTTTGGCCATCAACTGTTGAATATTTGGTTCTCTCTAGGTTGGGGGGGTCTTTCCACATATGCAAGACCACATGCCAAGAGTTTAGGGGTTATCATTGATGCCGACCTTAGCTTCAAGCTTCATTTTAATTACATAATACAAACGGCGTATTTCCATCTACGAAACATAGCTAAGGTCAGGCCTCTCCTGTCTCTTCAGGACGCCGAGAAGCTGGTCCGTGCGTTTGTGTCAAGCCGTCTAGACTACTGTATTTCTTTATACACAGGCCTTCCTAAAACAGCTATTGCCAGACTGCAGACTGTGCAGAATACTGCTGCCAGGGTTCTGAATAAGACCGGAAAAAATGAACACATTACTCCTGTACTTTTTAAATTACATTGGCTCCCGGTTCCGTTCAGAATAGATTTTAAAATTCTCTCTTTGGTCTTCAGATCATAGAATGGCTTAGTGCCCTCCTATCTTACCGACTGTCTAACACCTTCTGTCCCTGTGCGCGCACTCAGGTCCTCTGAGGCCAGCCTTTTGACTGTACCAAAGACCAGAAAGAAAGTTGGTGAAGCCTCTTTCTCCTCTTACGCCCCCTAAAGCGTAGAACGGCATACCGCTGTCTATTCGCATGTCAGAATCATTAGACATTTTTAGAAGGGATCTAAAAGCATATCTGTTTAATTTAGCTTTTAAATAGAGATTATGCAACTCGACCCCAGCTCCCAAATTCTTTTTTATTATCACGTATTGATTCTGTTTGTTTTGTTGTTTCGGGTTTTTCTTTTCTGTTCTTATTGTAGTCTTTGGTGTAAAGTTTTGTGTGCTTTTATTGAATGTTCTTATCGATCTGCTTAGATATGTTTTTGTACAGCACTTTGAGCTGCTTTTTGCATGAAAGGTGCTATATAAATAAAAATAAACTTAAAACTTAAACTTAAAATTTTCTTGGCCTATCAAATTTTCTTGGCCTTTGCGATCACTGAGCTCACCTGCACTTTTTTTAAAATGATGTTCCAAACCGTTGATTTTTGTAAGCTCAAGGTTTGGCCTGCTGTTTACATCATACTTCTCAGCCTTCTGATGGCTTCCTTGACTTTCATTGGCTCAACTCTGGTCCTTATGCTGACAAACGCAAATAACAGACTCCAAAGGCAATCAAAAGCCTAGAATCAAGAATAGATACTTATATGTCTTATATCTCCACGAAGGAACACACTACATGGTGAAATGAAAATGTATTAAAATATCCTTCAAGAAAAGCAGAGACCTGCACTTTAACCACATAGGAATTGTTTTATTACAAATCTAAAATTATGGAGTACAGCTTAAACAAGAAAACATATGGCTTAGTCATATTGCATGGCACTCACTGCATAAATGCTATATATATACAGTACATGTAGGCACATACACCCCTCTCCAGGGTAGAGTGTAGAGGGGCGGTCCTGGAGTGCTGACAGACTGACAGCCCGGCCCATGGACGCGATGCCTGGTGGCCTGGCCTTCGTCACAGGCCCCTCAATTAGTGTCCGCCCCGGCGCCGCGTCAGCGAAGCGCAGCTCGCAGTGTTGTTTTCGGTCGCGCCTCCTAATCGGGGTTAATGAAGCGAGGCGGGTAAATTGGGAATACTGGAACAAGAGGAGAAAAACTGATACAGGCCTAATTGGATAACGACGGTAACAGGATACGACGTCGCCATGCGGCTCGGCGAGTTGCGCGCGTGCAGCCGCAGCAGGAAGTGCCCCCTCGCTTCGAACCCGCTGCCCCCTCTCAGTGACGCCCCTCTGCCACCCCCAATCCCTCCATTCCCCCCACAGCCTACTCCACTCAACGGAAAGCCCCGCTCTGAAATGACATATGTGTGACATAAGTGGCTGACATTTATGAATTGCAATGTTCCTGTTAGGCGGCGCATTCGAGGCCGGGCGTCGGCCGCTTTCTTTAACAGAGTGAATGGAATTAGGGCATTCTCTCAGCTGACAAAGTGTGAAATTGAAGAGAGGCACACTGGAGCTGGGGGCAAGGCGAGCCGGAGGATTGAAACACTTAAAAACCACAGATGTGTCCGGCGCCCATCCACCCACGGAAGATGAAATGGCGAGATGGAGGGAGAAAGAGAGCAGGGGTACAGAATGAGAGGGGAGGAGGGGGTGTCAATCAGATTTAGGAGGGTGACCCCAGTTCTTGAACCCGAGAGGCTGGAGGTTGACCCAGTCTGCCTTCCCCTACCCCCATCAAACAACCCAGCCCTTCTGCTTCCAAGCTCCTTCATACAGTACCTGAGAATAGACTCAATAAGAACATCTATCTATATCTGTCTGCCTGTCCCTCATACACAGAGGCACATCTCTCACAGATACTGAAACCCATGCACAGTTTTACAAGTCATACTCACAGACGGGCACATCTCTCACAGAAACTGAAACTCACACACGGTTTTGCACATCATACAGGCAGGCCCATCTCTCACAGAAACTGAAACTCACACACGGGTTTGCACATCATACAGGCAGGCCCATCTCTCACAGAAACTGAAACTCACACACGGTATTGCACATCATACAGGCAGGCCCATCTCTCACAGAAACTGAAACTCACACACGGGTTTGCACATCATACAGGCAGGCCCATCTCTCACAGAAACTGAAACTCACACACGGGTTTGCACATCATACAGGCAGGCACTTCTCTCACGGAAACTGAAACACATACACAGTTTTGCGCATGCATACTGACGGCAGTGCACCTGACCATCCGTGCAAGCAGTCGATTGGTTCCCTGCTAGTGCACCAGTCCAACACAGCATCGGCCTGCTAGCGGCCTGACCATTTACTAGGCATGTACCAGCTTACCTGCATTGCGACCGCCTCGCCGCGGCTGTTCGCCAGCCAGCTACCGTCGTGCCGATTCGCAGGAAGCTGGGGGACTGACAGCAGCACTCGCTACGGGATGCTAGTGGGCGCTGCGTTCGCTGGCTTGGATTGATCACAGGTGACAACATCCAGGAAAGAAAGCGGTCAAGGAACTCGAAAGGAAGTACTGCACCTGCCAACTCTTCTCCCTTTCGTTCCTTACATCTCTCTCCTTTCCTGCTTCCTGCCTTGACTTGCTTCCTTCCGTGTTTCAGCACCCATGTACAACAGGAGGTGGTCTGTTTTTGTGTTTTTAGTCAGATACTTTTTAGATGATTGCCTTTTATTTTCCCCCCTCTTGCCCAACATCCACTCACCTCCCTCATCCTCCAACACCCAAAGCAGGCTTATGTTCAGTGCTAATAAGGAACAGGGCATCTCTCAGGAGAGGGTCTTTGCACCTAGAGTGGAGGCCAAACTAATGACCAGTAGACCCAGGACACTGCAGGGGTCCTGCTGTGTGGGAGAAATGACGTCCCTTCCTGAGAGTGCGCTGTGGGAGGGGGCTGTGGGGGGGTGGGGGGTTATGGGTTCCACTAGAGAGCCACACGCTGGGACTCTGCCACGCTGGGACTCTGAGGTGTTGATGAGTAGCAGCTCCTGCTCTGTGTGACATGAATATGTAGACATGCAGGGGCTGGTTTTTTGGGGGTGGGGTGGCCAGTGGAACCGTCAAGCCTGCGATGACAATTAGGGGAACAGCCGCATAATTCACTCCAGGGAGTCTGGGGTAAGGGTGCCTGGCTGCTTGCTGCGTCAGGCTAATGGAAATGGTGGGAGATGATGGACAGTGTGTGCAGTGTGTGTGTGTGTGTGTGTGTGTGTGTTTTTACTGGAGAGCTGTGGCACATCAGGCTGCTGAAATTTACATTCAGGAGATGTGTCATTCGGTTTCTCTCTATCTCCCTCTCTACTGAGGGCTGAATAAGCAGATCTGTCTGGAGATTAAAAACACTGTGAGCACTGATCTAGGGAGAAAGGAGTGTCTTAGAGAGGTGTATGCTGGGTAACGCGGTGTGGAGCAGGGCGGAGGGAGACAGCGCCAGACTCAGCAGAGCAGGGGAGAAGAGGCAGGCTGTGTCCGGATGACTTTGTACCTGTGTACCCAAGCAAAGATTCTGACTCAGTTGAAAATAGCTGCAAACCAAAGTTTGTAACTCATTTGTCTACGCTCTAGTGTAACTTTGTAACGTTATGTTTTATGTCAGGTCCCCATAGCAAAAGAGATTTCAATCTCAGTGGGGTTTCCTGGTTAATAAAGGTTAAATAAAACAAGACCAGGTTAAAACCTAGTATACGGCTGGACCTAACACACGTGATCCGGCTGACCAATTGTGTAACTTCATAACTCAGCCGACCAGTGGTGTAACTTCATCACTCAGTCACTCAGTCACAGACATTCACATTTGTAGGGCTGGCCCCGCTGTTGCGGTCCAGCCAAAAACATGAATAAAAAAAGTTACTTGTACATGTGTGTGCGACTTCAGCCAAAGGAGATCCTACCTGCTGATCCCCTGTGACCTGGGGCTTCTGCCCCTATCCCTAACCCTGAATCCCTGGACCACTCCAGCCCCAACCCTCTCCTGGCTCAAGCCCATGCTATGACACAAGCTGGAGGCCTAAATGTATTGTGTTGCTCTGACGTGCCTGCTGGTGCCGCAATTCAAAATGCACCGTCAGATACAGGGAAATTTAGCATTTAATTATTAATGCTATCATTTCACATTTTATTTATCTATCTATTTAATTATTTATCTATTTAATTATTTATTTTATTAATTAATATTCAAACAAATTTGCCTCCATACCGGCTGGCCAACGGAGGACGGGCTCCACTTCTAAGCCAGGCCACTCCTGAGATTTCTTCCTATTTCTTTTTCTTTGATTACCTTACTTGCTGTTTTTTTGGGCGATTCTGGCTCAATCTTTCTCAAATTTCCTATTTTCCTGCCTGTCAGATGTATGTGGGTGCGAGGGCATGCCATAAGGCATGATGGATCTGCAACACCCCTCCAAAAATGATGGCTCAGTCACCCGCACTTCTGGAAGAATCACACATCGCGCGATAAATCACTGGTGCACTTATGTGCAATTGTGGCCGAGCCCTCCGTTCTAGGCCGCAAGACCAGCCCTCGAGCCCACAGTGTCTTTGAGACAGCGTCTCTGTAAAAAAAAGCACTACACAAATAAAATTTTAAAATACCTGTTTCCATTTCACACCACAAGTCAAGTGCGTGATCAGTAAACAAAACATTCCTTGGGCTTTTTTTGGTTACTCATCGCACACTTGATCTGTAGAGTCAAAATGTCAGAAAGTATTTCATCTCCCCGTACCCACTTTTTTGATCCCTGACACCACGAAGGACTCATTCTTAAGATGAAACAGGAATTCATTTTTTTTTTTATACTGCAGGGGTTTTTATACTTTTTACTCAGCAATGAATTGAGCAATTAAAGCCAAGAGAACAACAGTTGTCACATCACACCTGGTACTTTAATATTGAATTGATTGTGGATGCTAAAACATAAAAACCACAAGACCCAGCTTTCCATGAACCATAGACTCCTGCTCTCTGGCAGTGGTTCTCAGTCTCAGTCCTAGCCACCCCTGTGCATGCTAGTTCAGCTACAGCCAATCTCTTGCGTAATTCAGATTGTTGAATCATTTTCATAATTTTTTCCCCCTTAATTATATAATATAAACTTCTTAACACAATGCAGGTTTGACTTGTTAGCATTTATGTTGTCTTTAAATTCTTCATGATCTACCAATTATTATTATTTTATTTTGTGTCCACACTTTCATCTATTTGGAGTCTGTTGATTCACTCCAGTCTTTAAGTTGAAAAAAAAGAAAAAAAAGACCAATTTTAAAAATAAGATTATGTCATCTTTTTTGCAATATAGCACAATGTGAATGTGGGACTTCTGTCATTTATGAGATGCATAGCTATATCTGGCAAAATGTGGCTTAACAGGGTAAATAATCCTTTAAAACATGAAAATTATCTTAAAATGAGAAAAATGAACAGCTTGTTGAAATTCTTGGATTGCCACTGTGGTTGGAATTTGAAACCAGAGGTCCCCAGGACCGAGCCTGAGAACCACATCTCTAGAGAATTGCTTGTTATGAGAAGCCAGTTGAAAGTGTTCTGATTTATTTGCTTTTTTGAAAGTTTTATTGGGGGCTTGTTTGGTTGACAGTTGATGTCACACTGGCTTGGAATTGTGAAAGAAGCCTTTTCCCCATCCACGTAGTACCATGCTTCATGACACATAACGTCTAACTCAAAATGACAAAATGGCGCTGGCTACCTTGACCATTCCTTTGTGCTTGACCAGAAAGATGGTCTTCATGACCAGATATCACATGCTGTCATTTTTGGCTTGACCTGTTGAGAAGACTAAGTGACCACCAGACCTGGATCAAATACATGTTTGTTTTGAATTCAAATACTTTTCTAAGATTTACTGATCTTGTCTGGTGTATTGGAACCAATTAAATACTCTCAAAAAGTGCAAACCCCACCTTCTGGTCATATTGGCAGGCTCAATTACAACAGGCAAGATCAATAAATCAGAAAAGTATTTGAATCCAAAACAAATATGTATTTGACCCAGGTCTGGTGACTACCAGGTGTAAAGTCAGTTTTCGGGTTGTGGTCACTTCCAAGCCTATTGCTTCATTCAGTGCTTCTTCAGTTCTGCAGAGTGAACAGGAACCCAACTGTGAGTATGGTAAGCTGTCCCATTTTTCCTCACTTCTCCACTGCACTTGGGTGCTTTCCCACTTTGGTGATGTATTGTGATGTGGAATGTAAAATTTAATATGCTGTGCAAGTATTTATCTGGTGCTCAAGTGTGCGGAGAGTTTTAAAACAATTCGGACACACTTTTTGTTCCATGGCCCAAATAATTTATTGTGTAACACCGATATTAAGTGCAAAGCTTGATGTGGGCTTGCTAATTACAGATAAATTAACCAAGCTTGCTAGCATTATATTCACATACAATACCATCATGATGCTACCATATGACTAAAATAAAAATTTACAACCTTTGCATATTTGCAAACATGTTTCTTACACTGATATTTCATAGCTGGCATTTTCAGTGAACACAAAAGCTGGCAACCTCGTGACTGGCATCAACAATAAACATCATCAACTTGGTGCTTTGTGGGTCTGTGTACTTGGCCGAATACCGGTCTGGAGCAGTCTTAGCTAAAGCCTGGATAAGGTGCACATCAAGCGGACTGCACTTATGATTTTTTTTATTTTAGAAATGGGTCTCACTTGTCCACTTACACTAGGCACACGAATGTGCACCCCAAGTGCCCAAGTGTGCAAGTGTGATGGCGTGAGAATATTGGGACAGCCTCTGCGTCACATGTAAAACAAAGCAGGTGGTGGATCAGGCCTTAATGGGAATTAATAAGGGGAAATGATGTCTGTCAGGAGAGAGCCACTGAACAAATTATCAGTAGTAGCCTACAATGACATTTCCCTCCCCAACGGATGTGTGCCAATTTACAATTCAGGAACAGGAGCAGGCCACCTGTTGAATAGACTAATGTTCAGTTGGAAAATCAACCCTATTGCTATTTTATAGCGAGGTCAAAGTATTTGACTGACGTAGTACAAAGGAACGATATTTACGGAGTCATGGAGCGTGATGGGGTAAACAAGAATGAGAAAAAGAATGTAAAAAAAAAACTGAAAATGGGAAAGGCAAGCAGACAAACTACAAGAACAAAAAGGATGAGCCTTGGGATTGAAATCACACCCATTAAAAGAGGTTTTGAATACTGGGTGCAATTACAATTTGTTTGAACTGTGATTGTATCAGTAATAATGTGCATTAAAGTAGCCATGGTTTGAAATTACTATCAGTACTGAAAAATAAGTACTGGAACCCAACAACATTATTTCCAAACATTTTACTATAATTTCAGCAAGCCAAACTTGAACGGAAGCTATAGTACTTTTAACTGATAGAAAGTTAAATGATCAGTTGCTCATTCATTCTAAATATAATATCACAATTTACATATTTTATTAACATATGTATATGTAATGTTTGGATTTGCATTCGTATCTAGAAAATACATTGAACAAAAGCATCAACGAAACCCTTTAGGCTATATGTTTGTTGAAATGATTTATAAAATAATGTTTTTAAGACTTGTTTATTGTGATTAACATCTGTATTGTTAATCTTAATTACACTGTGTAGAGCTCTTCTCTATTCTCCACTGTGCTCTAGTGAAGGTCTTTTGCTATTGATTCTGCCGGCTATGTTGCTAAGCTCCTGGCCTTCAAGGATAAATCCCAGGACTGCTGTTCATTTATTTATATTTGACACGACTAAATATGATTCCTATCATATTTCTCCTTGTTCAGTTTTCTGAAGGGTGAGTGGATTTAAGTGGGCAGCTCTGGAGCATTTAAGTGGGGTTGAGGATGATACTTTAAAAAACGAAATAAATAAAAGCCTACAGCATATAATGTTCCCAGTGATATTCACTGCAGTTGCATAATCTCTCTTTACAATGCGCAAATTAAATGCAAGGTTTTTTTTCCAGCTTTTAAGTCAATATTTAGTCTTTATATTTTTTTTGTGACAGTGAATTATAAAGTTCTAAAATTATAAAGCTAGCTACTGCTTTATCACAACGATTTAACAGTGTTTTGTCTGCGGTTTTTGCAGTTGTCCATTTAAGAGAAGGAAAGGGCGATAGATTAAGGTGGGCTCTTAAGTAACTTAATATTGAAAGTAAGAAAACGACATTTAAAATAAAAGGAGAAACTAGCAATCTTGGCAGATACAAACAGAATAGATTGCATCATCAGTGGATCATGTTTCATCCCTTTAATGGTCTTAAATTTATGTGTGATTATGATAATCGGTCTTAACCCTTGCTTTGACCAGTATTGTTAAAGATCCACCTTTCCTCCAGTTCGTTTCCTTGCTGTTTTCTTTCTGAAAATTGCCATCTTTTGTTCAGCTTACAGAAGATTCATCATTTGGCATTTCTTTTGTACTCTTAAACACTGAAACCCCAAAATAAAGCACCATTTTTCCAAACTCATACTCGTTTGTGTGTGTGTGTATATGTGTGTGTATGTGTGTGAAAGAGAGAGAGAGAGAGAGCGTTTCTTAAACTCTTTATTTAAGGTCTTTATTTAAACTGAGATTATTTACAAAACCCAAACAAGAGAGATAGCAAGGATGCAAAACACCATTTCAGAACAGAACATTGCTTTTCTTAGCATTAGTCACACCAACACCAACACCTCCATCCACGTAGGGATAACTCATAGAACCCTCTAATGCCCACCTTTTTTTTCCCAAACATTTCCAGGCTATTTTAGTGTTTTTGTATCCTGGCAGAAGTCTTCATTTTGAAATTGCACCTGAATCTTTACAGCCTCAGCCCTGCTGTTTTTCCCCCTGCAATTTCAGGATGTCCAGTTTTTCTTTCCCAGAAATGCAAAAAAAAGAAAAGAAAAAAGAAATAATGTTTTGCACCAACGTGACCTATCAGAAGAAAAAAAAAAAAAAAATCCAGACAGCATTTTTCATTTATTGAGCTGGAAGAGAGTGCAGACATTCACTGGTGACAGGTGAGATGCAGGCGTGCACAGTCTCTGTTTTCCATCCCTCTCGTGTTTCATGTTCGGCTTAAAATGTGTGTGAGGCTGGGGACGTATGCGCGCATTTGATCTCAGCTGTGAGAAACGCAGACGGTGCAGGGTTTCACGCATGAAAACAGTCTCAGGTGTTAAGTGTTGGAGGTGGGGGAGGGGTGTGTGTTACCACCATTTATGTATTTATTTCTTTATATAGACAGAGTAAGCAAAGAGCTTTCCGGTAGGGACCATGTCGCTTCCCAATTTCATCGTGTTGTTGCATGACCCCCTGCTTTGCTTACCCTCTTTCTTGTTTTTCTTTCCCCTGCGTGCCGGTTGCCAGTGGTTATCCATGATTGGTGCACCTATTTTATGTTCCCGGGTGCCTGGAAGAGGGGAACAGCAACCCACCTGTGCAGCAACTCTGCGTTTGCTTCTGTTGAGCTTTAATTAGTTTCTTTCTTTCTTTCTTTCTTTCTTTCTTTCTTTCTTTCTTTCTTTCTTTCTTTCTTTCTTTCTTTCCTTCCTTCCTTCCTTCCTTCCTTCCTTCTCTGCAAGGAGATTACCCTACATTTGCTCTGTTTGGAATGATCCCTGGACTTCTATTGTTTCTCATGCTAGTTCTTTTGTATTTTGTTAGAAAATAAATGTTTATAGCATTGTTAAATGGGTTCGGTTTGAGTACATAACAGTGTAATAGAGTATCCATTTTCTGTACATTACAATGCTCTGCATTTCACTGTCTACCAGAAGATTATTAGTTCGCTTGCTGAAGGCACAAACTGCTGTTCTATAAAATCTTTAGGCTTCTCAGGCCTGAACTTTACCATGGTAACTTCTGGGAGAATTCCAGTGCTGTTGTAGGCTAATTATAACGGTAGATAGATTTGGCCAAATACATTTTACCACCTGACATGAACGGAACTGGTTCTAGCCTACTGCCAGAACACATAATTTTAAGTACTATGGTACCCACAGCTTGCCAGACACTTACTACTACTGTAGTTTAAAAAATTAGAAGTTGCCTTCTATTTCAGAACCAGTCTAGCCTTCAGCAAGTTTCTTCTTCCTCTAGTCTGAACTTATTGATTGCTGGCTAGTTAGCAAACCATATATTTTGGACGGATGTGCATGGATTTTGGACTCCTGTGTATGGATTCTGGACTATTGTGCAGCAATTTGAACCTTTGAGTCTTCATCCGCAGCTTTCTGCAGCTCTTGCAGTGCCTATTCTTCCTCCCCCACATGTGGATTGGCTTGGGGTACATCATACATGCAGTCATTTCAGACTGATATGGTATGTTTGATCCCTGTTTGACTCAAGTCATATTATCACCAAACACTTTACTCTGCATGAACGCCTTGTGTGAACCCAGTTGTACTATAGTGGAGAGCAGGAGAAATATAGGGAGAGCCACCTGCTCTCTCTCTCTCTCTCTCTCTCTCTCTCTCTCTCTCTCTCTCTCGCTCTCACTCTCTGCTTGTCTCTGGTGGTCCGTTAGAGACAGCTACGGCAGGAGGTAGTATCTCCCACCTCTAATCAACAGGTCTCTTTCCACACGAGGGTTCTGACCCCACCATTTTACATGTGCGCTCCCAATCAGCGGCTCCTCTTGATCTCAGCTGGACTGTGGGAGCAATCAGTGCACACTTAAAATGGTTGTAGTCTTGGGTGTAAAGGCTCCATGTTGACTGAGAATAAGATTGATAATCCAACCTCCAAACTGAGCTACACTTGCTCTGACTCTGATACCTGCCCACGACCACTCTGTGTGTCGAAAGAGCTGAAAGACTTTTTTTAGGGGGGGGGTGCTCAAATATCTACATGACTTGTGGCAGAAGGGAGAATGAAACATGCAGAGAAGCCTCACGAATGACTCTGGAATTATCTCTGCAAAATAAGAGGGATTCATGAAGAAGAAATAAAAATTTGCCTTCAGGTTTTGGCTGTGTTTCCAGGCAAAAATTGTTTGTGATCAGTACGGAGCAGCGTGGAATCAAAGGAGGTGTGGAGCGCTCTACCAACCTGTCATCATGTTGTAGAGAGAGAAATAGTGAGGGGACGGAGAGAGAAAGAGGAGCGATCCGTGCTCAGCTGAAGGCTTCTGCGATAATGAGAGTAAGCAATATGTCTAACGGCACAAAGTGAACGAGAGAAACATTTCATCTTTTCTCTTCTCCCGACCGCCTTTCCCGGCAGCATTTATTTTTTTCTAAACTCGCGTTCAACGTGCCTTCTTTCCACAGAGACATCGGAACGCATCTGGCTCAGAAAAGCCTTTGGACCGCACACGGAGACATTCCCGCTGTCTTTCATTCACTTTAAGAATCTCAACTGCTCAATTTCTGCTTTTTTTTCTCTCTCAAATGCTCCTTGATGCTTTATTTTTATATTTGTTTATCTCCCCCAATTTGTGACGCCCGCTTGTGATTTGAGGCACGTTCCCTAGCTGCGGTTTTGTTTGTTGGTTCTGCGGGGCACACGCTAGCAAACGTGCAGCCTGCCTTCGCTTCTTTGAGATCTACAATCCACCAGCTAAGCCGCTACTGCACCTGAGAACTGCTCACCTGCTTCCTGTGCTATATTTGGAAAGACTTTCTCAACTTTTTCTAATAATTTGTACTTTAAAAGTTTAGAAGACCTTCGGTCCAGAGGAGGTTTCGTGTAGAGTGCAAGTGCATGGACTTTCTTGGGGTCAAAACCGCTTGCGAGCCTCCAGGTATTTGTACGCTGGTTGAAACAAATGTAGGTTTCTTTTGGAGTGCATAGGAGTTGTAACATGCTGTCAGTTTCTCTGTGGCTCCTCTGAATGTGTCGACACATTGGTTGTTTATTGTTCTGACTGTTTGTTTTGACTGTTTTATACTTGTTTACTCTTAATGTGTGTTTCATGTTTTCTGATTTCTTTTCTCTCAAATCAGTGGATCATTTCAGCAAGGTAGATCACTTTTGCCACGTTCCATGATTAACGTGAGCTGTGTCCCTAAACTCCAGTCCCGGATCAGCTCCCTGAGCTGCACCAGCAGAGCAGTATTTGTTGACCATCTTCACGTCTACAAATCTGGAATAGGAACTGATGAACTGGGAATTGTAGTCCACAGCAGAATACCAACTGCCTCATCTCATTTTGCATGGCTCAGGTGGGAGTTTTATTGGTAGGTCTGAGCCTTGCTCTGTTATTGCATTTCTCAGAAGCGCTGCGTAGTGCAACTTTCTGCATGGAAAATGCTTATAAACCGTTTTAGCAACTTCTGTGAGTTTCTCAACTTTAGGGAAATTGCTTGGCCATTTGCCACTGTCCCCCCCCCCCCACCCAACCCTTACTCTGGACAATGCTGGCTAAATGGACTCCATTTGGCATCAAGCTTGTGGGGCTTCCTGGTACGCTTTGTGCATGTAACTGGCATTATCCAAGATGCAGCGATGTGATGAAACCATACCAGGAAAGGTTTGTAATGCAAGTTTAAATCCCAGCGAGTCACATCCTTCAGAAATAAGAGTGGCATTTCTTATGACAGAAACAAGGCCCATAGTGGAGTATTTGTTGGCACTAATTGTGCTAGGTCAATTAACTAATTAGCTGAGTACACCAATGGCAGTTAATTTGCTGATTATCTCTCAGGCGAATGTTTCACAAACAGCAGAGACATGCTCCCACCCCCGGACAGCCCTGGGGCAGCCAGCATCCAGTGCCAAACTCTGGGGCTCATCACTGTACCCAGGGCCAACGCTTTAGCTGGATGTGTCACCCAGGAGCCCCAGACAATGTGCTGCTGATAGTCCAGGTCACGCGTGTCACTCCAGTTAAGGAGGGCTGCATTGCCCGCAGTTATTTGGCTTCCTTTCAGTCAGCAGCCAATTAAGACCTTGAGAGCAAAGGGCTATGGATTCTTTAAACAATCACCGATTTAACCGAAGCACTGGTGCTGAATGTGCTGAAGAACCGGCACACACAGTGCCGCTCCAGCACCGCGTTCTGACACCCGTGCTCTCGCTAATCGCAATTACAAGATTACAAAGGTAATAATTCCGTTTTATCTGACGCGTTATGAGTTTTAAACGGTTACATTTCATAAAATATAAACCTGTCATTTTTTGTGTGTGCCGTCGTTGTTGAAACATATGACGAGCTGGACAGTACCCCGCTAGCAAATAATACCGTGCCCGCTAGCCGCCCATTAGCGGCCTGCTGTCAGACCAGCTGTCGGTCTTCCGGCTCTTTGCAAATCGACACTGCGGCGGCTCGCTAGCGTACAGTCGAGTCGCAGGCAGTCAAGATGAGGATCAGCTGTTAATACAAAACAGACAGCGGATGATCCCGCTACAAGCAGACTGCAGTAGAGCCAATTTGCAAAATGCTAGCCCACCTACAGCTGGCGTGTCTATGCTGTCTCTCACTTCCTTTTTCTTCAAAAATGTGTCACAATATCACATCCTATTCATTGTGTTTCCAGACTTTCCACCCATATATATATATATATATATATATACGTAGCATGAATAAGCTTTACAGCGTTTCCCAATTGCTGAAAACAATCCTTGAATGACCACCAAAGTTATTGAAGAAGTATTCACACTGCCCAGCTCCCAACACTAGAAACATTTCTCATTGTTTCACTCAAAATGCAAATGTTGAGGCGCATTTATATAAATGCATAAGTACAATTCCCTACTATTTGCCCAATAATTGAGTAAGCCTTGCTGACCAAAATGGATTACATATTTTTTTTGATGAATGCTATCACTCTCACATGTTCATTGTTTAAATCCTTACACGTGATATTGTGCATAAATCAACAGTCAATAAATGAAACCTACTATGTATCTTATAGAAATTGTACAGTGATCTGGCAAATACATGTCAGTCAAGTCTCGAAATTCAGTTAATGAGTTCATTTTTTCACACTTTGGAGCAACCAATCACACATGCTGTCAAATTTAGCTAACAGATCCAAATCATGAGCTATCAGCTCTCAGACATATTTATGCTGCTACAGTACAACTGAATTTTAAAAGACTTCCTGAATGTGGAACAGGAACGCATCAGAGAGTGGAAGAGCTTGCTCTTGCCAATTAAGGGGATTGGTAGGGACAGGGAGGGCCACAGAGGAAGAGGAAGATGCAGAAGACGGCAGAAGTTATTTCAAGGACATGTTGGGTCTAGCTCGTAGATACAATATTTCTTCATGGTACACCAGCAAACTCTGTCAGATTATGTTACAGAATTCATAAAGAATACATTGACTTTGCTATATTCATCAATTCCTATTGTCTTTCAATGTACTGCAGTGTATTTGTAGGATTGAGCTCACTAACCCAAGCCAGTGGCAGAAGAACAGTTTTCACACCTCAGCATTATGTAGAAATCTGTAATATGTTGACAGTAAACAACACCATCAGGCTAAGAGACTTTCAGAGTGCACTCGTAGAAGATGACGGGATCTTTGAAAACATCAACACTGTCAGTCTCACCACAATAGATAGGAAACTGAAGAAAAAACAAAAATTAAGAAAAAGAAAATGAAGCAGCTGTACAAGGTACCTCCTGAGGGGAATTGTGCCAGAGTGAAGGAGCTAAGGTATCAATATTGTAGCGATTTCAGCCAGAGACATGCCATTTTTGAGCCATTGCGCTCATTTTTTTATGCAGAAGAAACACAGGTTCAGACACAAGCACCGGAGCATGGGTTGTCTGCTCTTTTTATGTTACAACCTGCGGCCCATATTCAAATCTGCCAAACACATAACAGATAAAGCCCAACTGGCTATCTCACAGTTCAATCCCAGACTAGTTTCATCAAAACAAGGAAGTCATTCGTGACCATCAAATTATACACAACAAGTGGCGGCTAGCTAGTTTGCAAGCCACCGTTACAATATGTACAGGCAAGGCCTCATCAGTGTACGCCACATAGCTCGTTTCCTTTCAGTATCGCTGAGTAAGACCTCCATGTGCTTACTTTAAAAATATACAACAAAATGTGTGATATATGTACTTCACTATAATTGTATGATTTACAGCATGTAAACGATTTCCTAAACTGCTTTGCATCTCTTGTAGAGAGTGATGGAGCTGGAAGCAAATTCAACTCGACACATTTTGTGCATGTGGACGAGACAGTTTCAACTTGACCAAAACCAGGAGATGTACACAGTTGAAACATAACAGGTCACTGAGCCACTGTGGATGTGCCAGGCCAGCATGGGGGGAACATAACAATGTGTGCAGTCGTATCTGAGAATAGCATAATTTCCTACAGCACCATCATTGGACCCCACGACACACAAGGTTTCCTGGCTTTCTTGGAGACACTTTACAGGGACCTAATTCCTGAGAGCAAGAGGAGGTTGGTGAGGAATGACTTGCCACTATATTAACTTTTACTGCACAAATCTCATCAGGGAATGATTTGCTGTCCACGAACGGATTTTGGTGCCATTCCTCCCAGGCTACTCCCCATTCTTAATTCCAAATTTTTGATTCCAGCACATTCCAGAATAAGCATAGTCGCACTTTGTCTCCTGTAGCATTTTGAAGTACGGTTAAAAGGCTTAAGCCTATACAAATCACACAGTAGGTTATGTAAAGGTTGACAGTTACCATCTAAAACTGCCGGAAAATCACGGAAAGTGGTAAAAACTTAAGAAATCGCTGCAATGGAAAAAATGGAGAAAGTCACTGAACTGCCAAAAAAAGGGGAAAAAAAATCATGGAATCCCGTGGCCCGTGAGTTCCACAACAAACACCCAGCCATGTTTATGATCACTACTCTCTCCTCGGTACAATGAAGGTTGCTTGTGATGACATCATAGCAGAAGCTTGTAGGCAGCGGATGGTTGCACCATTTTAGAAAAGTTTTCCCTCATTGCACTGCAAGGGAAAATATCAGGTTTGAGGCGGAAATTACAGCCTTCGTGTAGCATAGTTTTTGACACTACTATTCAGTTGGCTACATAGAAAATGTCAGTGATTTGGCAGCGCTGCATAGTGAGTTATTGTATCGGTCTCAATGTGAAATGAGGTGAAGGCAGACACTTTCAGGGTACGCTGTCATGTTCATGCTATTTGTTAGCACTTTGTCTTGGTTTAAGGAATGATAAAGGGAACTTTCATTTTGGTGACATTGATTGTATTCATTGACGGATTTATTCAATTTTGAAAAATGAGTTAAACATTTGAGTGTGGGCCTTTTATAAAAGGTATACTATTTGTGTTGTAGTATAATCTGATGTGGGGATTGCTCTGGGAGTGTTGTCAATGTTTCATAAAATGTGTTAAAGCACTTGAGAAAAACTATAAAAGTCAGAGAACATTCAGAGTCATCAATTGCATATTTCTGTCCGCAATGCTGAGATGCAAGTATTTGTTTTTACTCTCAAGAACCAATAGAACTGCCGCTCAACGCAAACAGTCATTGCTTGAAGCAGACTGTATAGTGACAGAACTGCTGAGGTAGCAATGCACCAGTATTAATTGTTATGAAAAAAAATCATGTTTAAAAAAGCTTTCCAGGTGCTGAATTGAAATACTCTCAGATGGATTTGTTGCTGCCTTAGAAACACTATGATGAGGGTGGGTTGAGTGGGGGATGGGCTGGCATCATTGGGACACTGTGCAGCTA
The DNA here is from genome assembly GCA_039654925.1 of Anguilla pacifica. Taxonomy (NCBI): domain Eukaryota; kingdom Metazoa; phylum Chordata; class Actinopteri; order Anguilliformes; family Anguillidae; genus Anguilla; species Anguilla pacifica. Next base: position 18,959,072 of record CM077288.1, read on the forward strand.
CAGGACTTATATTTAACTTGCGAGCAACAAAGTAAGCACTTTTTTAAAAGGGAAGAAACTTGTATGATATTGCCAAATTCAAGTCCAATGCCATTCAAACATGAAACTTTATGTATGCAAAACCTTCTGCAATGAAAATATATTGCCATACATTGTACTGTAATACAATTAATTATGTTTGAATATAGGTGGAATATATGTTGCAGTGTATTTGCGCATCCCAATATATAGTCATTTTTGCCTAATACATTATTATTTATATTCTGTTATGTCCCAATGAGACCAAAGTGATAATAATTTATATATGTATTTTAAATATGAAAACGACAAAGCACTGCCCCTTCTCTGGATGCGGAAAAAGCAAATGCCCTTTTTTCTTTTCACAAAAATAAAGAGACGTACAAGATATGGGTTTTATTTCTGGAGCTCATGTGCACTGCAATATTACAATAACCCTTACAGATAGTAGTGCCCATTTTCACTTCGAACTTTTTGCAGAACATGGTGGATCGGTAAGTAGGCCTACTATCAGCCAGCTATTATTAAATATCTTTTGTGCTTAGACATGCGGAATCAAAGCCTTTCTTTATCTGGGTGTAATGTCCGTAGTTTGAGACTGCTATAGAGTCCAATGTTAGTATACAGTAGCTCAGTGTTGCAATGTTATTGGTTGATTTTCATGTTTAATTATACAATGGTGAAGCCTAGTTTATGTTGCTTTCTTTCATTTTGTCTGGTAGTGTAAGGTTACTGCTCTAACTGGCTCTAACCGAACTAGCGATTAGGAAAGGTCTACATATGACATGCCTTACGGATATAAATGTTAACGAGAGCAGGATACATGCCCACCCTGTCCTTGTCTGCTGAACAGGTCACAATAATCTAATAGTGTTAATTACAATTTAATGGCTATAACTAGGTTAAAAACTTGAAAAAATATAAAGAAGACAATAAATTGTCACTTCTGGGGAATATAACCACAATCCAGGTTCCTAGACCTTTCATAAACACAAATGACAAAAGTGACTTTCCATAAAGCTGGGATATGTACAGCATGTTAACAGTCTAACCTATGATCAGATCAAGAAATGGGAAATTCTCAAGGGGTGAGAGGGTAGTGTAGAGTCATATTTCCTGATCAGTTTTCTGTTTGTAATTCTTGCAGCCACTGTGGTATGAACATTACAAGAGTGTTTGTTCCTCTCAGGGAAATCACATTTTACTGAGTGGGAAAGCCTGAAAAAAGCGTAGCACATACTGTATGTGACTGTGGCCAGGAAAATTCCCACCGGGGTGATCCGATGAGGTCATGTCAGGTGACTAATGAAATTAAATGTACAACAATACATTGTAAATAAGTAGACTGTGGAGAATATGATAAATGCTTTATATTTCTTGCAAATTGATTTTTTGAAAAAAAGGGGAATACATCTGCAGTATTTGAAAGCATAAAAAAGAGAGCTGTGGTCCAGCTTTGGCTAGAATATAAATGTGTGATGCTCATAAGTGGCCCGCCATGGGCAGAGCTGTCGGCTTTGCCAGGGTTCATCCAGACTAAAGCAGCTGCTAGCGCAGTCCAGATGAGGATCGGCTGTTCGAAGAATGCTAAAAAGTTGGGCAGTAGCGGGCGGCTCTAGTGCCGGTTTGCAAAAGGCTGGCAGGCTAACAGCTGAAGCTGACATCGGGCCAATAGGTGCTTGCTTGCTGGGGTGTGTCAGTGGCATCCTGGAGTGGAAGAAGATATTCAGCCGGGAGATGCTTCCGGCAGACAGCCTGCATGGATCTTACACATGGGCGGCGATGTGTGGCATGAAAATTCCCGTCCTCAGCTCCCGATTCGCTCCTTCCCATTGAACTGAGTGCCATTTTGTTTGATGCGTAATGAGCGTGACCTCTCTCTGGCTTATTGGGCCTGCTGTCGTGAGTGCAGAATGATGTGAGAATTACCAGGATCACGTCCGCATCGGTCGACATCCTGTTGGATCGTTTACTCTCTTTGACTGTTCTTCAAAGACCCCTCTGCTTTGGAGATATAGCCAACCTTGTCGCAGTCGGTACACTGGGAAAAAAAACACACTGCTGTGATTGTAATGCATTCAATATCTGTGTATGGAAGGTTTCTGCACATGTAAGTGATTGTTGTGCTGAAGTTGAATGGATTTTTTTTATGTTCAACATCACAGCAATGAAAGGGCAGTGGGGTTGGGGGGGGGGGGGTGATGTGTTCAATGCTGGTTGTCAGGGCAACAGGACAAAATGTACGTCTTAATATAGCTGTACCCCCCCCCACCCCCCACCCCCCAAATACCACCTTCATGCACTTCGGCAGGAGGGACAGATAGCACCCTACGGCAGTCCTTGTTGAATGAACTTTCTATCTCGTCCTAAACGTTGACAAGATCAAATAACTCCTGTCTCCTTCTGAAATATCGTCCTCCCTGTCCACTCCGCTCCTGCTGATAGCGGAATTGAATCACCGTATGGTGAAGACGGAACGGGCGGAAGAGAGAAGCCGGAGAGATTTATTCCGCATCCTCTTCCCTCCTCCAACCAGAACGAATGACATCCTGCAAATCGCCGCCCCTCGCCGGCCGACCCGCGCCGAAACCTTCCCTTTATTTTTTTTTCACCCGGGGAGAGCCAGTGCCGCGAGCGAGGCTGTGTGTTTGCCCGGCATGGCGAATAATGTAAAACAATGAAAAATAACAATAATGGGAAAAGAGTCTGGTTATTTCCCGGTTCTGGAAAGAGGTGGACTGGTGACCGTTCTCCCACGGTTTCCCGAACAAGCTGAGGAGCCGCATGCGCTTAAGGCCAATAACTGATCAGTTATTATGGTCTGTCAAAACCATCCGTATGTGCGTCACCAGCGCTACAAAAAAGACACCCGCCGAGACCAGCAGCCAACAGCCAACATGGCGACGGGAAGACTAGAAGTTCTTTGCGAGCACTGAGGTTGGGCACACAGGTGTCTGTTTTCAGGTTTTTTTTATCAGTTGGCGTCAAGGTTCTATGATAATCCGAGTGAAAAGGTGATTTGGGATTCACAGACAAAGCCCTTCAGGTAGTGTTTTTAAGGAGAGAGCGCCCACCATCCTGTGGCACAGTGCTGGGGTTGGTCACTGAGTCACATGGTGAACAGACCAGGTAGATGCAGGAAGTGGTCATCTGACTGCCTTTTATTATCTCCTTAAACTCAATAAAGTAATACACCAGAAAAAAAAGATCATGGAAATATCAAAAGGCACCGGCTTCAGACAGCATGTCTCTAAAGAGCAGCAGCCTCTCATGATCACTGGGTTCTGAGGAGGGGTGTGGTATCTCATAATTAGACACTTGGAATTGAGTGCTCTGATTGGCAATGAGCCACAGCTGATGCTATGCCGGTGAGTGGGGCTGACGCTCTCCAAGGTCCTGCAGCTCTCCCAGGTCACTGAAATATTTGAGGTGCTGAGGGGACAGCTCACCACACACAGGAGCAGAGACACAGCCCTGCCACCCCCGTTCCTGGCACCGTAATGCCAGATACTGCTTTTGATCATGCTCAGGATTAAATCAGAGGCATTCGTTATATTTGGAAGAGTTATTTGCAAGCCATGGTTAATGTCTTTGGTTGGATTTTAGAGTGAAGAAATGTTTGTTTCCTTTTTTGAATTTATATAGTTTGAGAACTAAGTCACTGTGGGAGCATTCAGGCTTTACAACCAAATAAAACAGAAAGCACCACCTTCTGAAACAGACAGTTTATATTTTATGCTTTTCCCCCAGTAACGATGACTGGCTTAAAGCCTTCTGATTAAGGACCTTGGAGGTACTACGATTCAACCAACTTTTCATACAGACGCATGTTTTGCGACCTATTCACCGACAGGAGTGCGAAGAATAGATGGTTCTTGGGAGATAATGTAAGATCCCTCTCTCTAGCTCTTTCACCATCTTTCATTCCCTGGCTGTTTACTGCCATTCTGCTGTTATATTTATATTCTTGTCCTTTTCACCCCCTCCATCTTCTTTTCTTTTCAAAACCCTTGTAAGGCACTCACTTTTCACTGAATTGTATCTTACCGTGACTCTCACTGCCAGGCAATTGTTTCAGGTTGTCTTGCTAAATAAGCCTTTGCTTCAATCTCAACAACAAGGAGACAGAGCATAATGACTCTTGAGCGAATAGCACAAACTTATCCGTTAAAGTGTTTTTTAAACTGACAGTTTAAATGTTTCTGGGTTTGCTTCAAGTTCAAGTAATTTTTTTTTCTTTGCTGGGATGAGTCGACTGGTAAGTTGATGCTGCTCTGTTTTCCATTTCAAAAGGGCACAGGCTGAACTGTTTTTATATGCCTTAAACAATTGAACAAGGAGAAGCCTTCCAGAACATATTTCTAATGATACAGAGACATTGAGACCAACTGTTGCTTTCTGACTTGCTTTGGGTGCCAGGGCTATCTGTCTGCACAAAATGATCAAAGAACTACCTTAGCATTGTCATTATGAACATTTAGATATAATTAGTGCGATTTTAAGTTCCCTCGAAGAAGAAAAGTCGAATTTGCATAGAATGTGAAAATGGAAGTGATTTGAACATGCTAGATGTATTCACTCTTACAGGTCGGATCTGTGGCTTGCTATTGTCAAACAAACGTCTTTTCCAGCATTTTAATCTAAGAACACATTCCAGGTCAAAGGTGTTTTGGACATAATAGTCCAAGTGTACAGATTTGCATTATCTCAACTGTGTTGGCATAGGTGAGGTATTTCAGATATATCACATGAAAAAGTCTCTAAGGCTACTTGCTGTTCTCCCACTCTAGGTTAACTTTGCACTGGTTAAGAACCACTTTCTGTCACAATGGGATATTGGTAAGAACACACACTTTGTATTTTAACGGCACACGCAACAAAGCAACATGATTGCAATCTGGGATTATTAGTATAGTTGAGTGTCATAACCGAAGAGAAAACAATATATATTAATACAATGCCTTATACAGTGCATTATATTATTTATTATATTATAATATATAATATAATTATTATATAATATTATATTATATTAGCCAGGCAATGAAGTAGCACCAGTAAAACTTGAAGTAAAACCAAAAAACATTCTAAATGAATGTGCATCAACAATCAGTCTAACTTGATAAAACAAATGATAGTATTTGTTGTAAATTTTTATATATTTATGCATTTGTATTATATATTCCACCAAGCTAACAAGGCAACTGTTACAATGTCATACTTGTAACAGGACTAATGATCACCAAACCACATCTCACATAAGGGATGTTCATGAATAACTGTAGACCATTACAAGGATAAATATAACAACAGTTCTTAAATATTTTAACATTATACTGCCGGCAGTATTTCCCTAGCAGACAATGACATGCATAAGACATTCTTTGTGGCACTTACATAGTAGTGACATAGTAGTGACGCACACCGCATATAATAGCCTTTAGAAATTGTTCATTCTGTTTGTGTCAAGGATTAGGGGTAAAGGACCCAGGTGCAGAGTGGGAAAACAGGACTCCAAAATGGAAAATAGAAACAAAGACTTTACTTCCAATACAGGGAAGAAACAAAGGCAGGGAACCAAAAACGAGGCCACACAGGACAACTCTCAGAAAACACAAATATCGTCAGAACAGAGAAAACTCGAAATACAAAACACGCAGAGCAGAACTCGGGCAGCGCGGAATGCAGGCTAGCAGCAACACAAGCAGGACAAAACTCACAGATACACGGGCAGAAACGCAGGCAGAAACACAAGGAACCAGCACCCGAGTCAGGGAAACAAAGACACAGCAGGGATGGACAGGTCAGAGGGCCTATCATGACCTGCAGTATGAAACGGGGAACCTACCAAGCAGGTTTTAGAGTTGGGGAATGGATAGATAGTGACTCCAAAGTACAAACTGAGTTCCCTTTGTGACCCTTTTATACACCATACTTATTTATAAACTGTGACAGCATACAGTATGTCAAGTGGGTTGTTAGGACTATGAATGTGTATGGGGCAAGGTTGAATAAAAACTAATTTGTCTGTTTAAGGTAATCCTAAAATACACAGCTTGAAACATTGCTAAAACTGTCAACTGTTATGCTTTAATTACGTGTGCTGAACCCCATACATTGTTGTCATGGTTTGATGAATTAAAATTTTAATTCCATATTGAACATAGGTTAAATTATAATAAGGGATCACAGAAAGTGAATTTGGCCATTATGCGAGTTCTGGGCTCAGAGATTTTGGGAACAGGTCGGATATAGAGGCTGGTTTTGAGACAGCAGAGAAGTCAACCTTGCAAAGGCGACTAGCTACAAAAATGAGAGTGCCACATATATTGCCGGAGTTTGAGAGTTAGTATACAGCAACATAGTGCTTGCATTTAATAAATCATTATAAGCCTCTTTGTACAATATTTGAAATGAAGTGATCACATCAACATAGTTGAAAACAGCCCTCCCCTCTCTTTCTCTCTCCCTAATCCCCCTGTCCCTCTTTCTGCCCCCACACTATCCCCCCCCCCCTTCCTTTCACTCTCTATCTTCCTCCCTCTCTGCAGAATTGGTCCCAATTATAAGCTTAAATGTGCAGCTTTGTCTGAATGGCACCCCTGCATTTCCTCAGTACATGCAGTATTTATTGTTTTGAGCTTCATGGCAAATCTTTTCTGACATTAAGAACTCTATCTTCTCAATGCAATGTCCCAGGGTTTTTCCTTGATAGTGCTGGCCTGTGTCTGTGGGCTTTTCGTGAACAATACTGAAAATCCTCTCACTGTCCGCATTGCTATGTGGACGTCACCATGGACACCAGGGCAAACTCTGATCAGTCGGAAGCTGCATGTGTAGTCATGCCTACCTTTTCCCATGGTTGCATCATTTTTATTTTTCATTATTATAGATTATTTACCATGTCTGACAGACATATGGCTTTGTCTTTCAATGCTTTTTTTTGCGGAGGCTCATAGTATTGCCTCTCACTGGAATATAAACATTTCATTGCAGGTCAGCCATTGAGGGATGTCATGGGGAACCAGCCAATAACAATAAACAGACCAGTGCACCAAGCATGGAAAGCAGGAGAGAAGCTGCAAAACCTGAGAGGGGAGTTGAAGGAGATTAAAAAAATGTTGCTTTGTGACCTTTCACCGTGAAACCATGGCAGGGGCTCAGCATCATAGCCGCTGCGGCCCTATCTTAGTTAGGCTCTTAGGGACAGGAAATGCAATGTGTTTGTGGGCACTAGTGGAGCAGCAGCTACAGCGGGCAGAGTTTGTTGTTTTGTGTTTTTTAAAGCCCCAAATTCATAGAAGGTTAGATCTAAAAGAACCAGCAACCTTCATTCTAAGGAGGTTTAATATCACAGTATTAGCTAACGCCACTTAGCTTCTGCCATTAGGCAACTGAAGGCTATAGGATGGTTAGACATGCGATTAATTCTTTTGAATGCCTTTCCCCATTTTTTTTCCCCAATTTGGAATGCCCAGTTGTGTTCATCAGCTGTGCACTCATGGCTGCTCCCTTCTCTACCCATTCAGGACAGCATGGACATGCATGTGCCCTCCTCAGAAGCACGTGATCTCAAGCCGCTGCTTCTGATTACACTGTAGTCCATAATTCAAGCTTGTACAGCTTTAGCAAGAATACTACAGGAACTTTATTGGCCGCCAGGGGTTGCTAGGGAGCGATGAGACATGGTCATCCCAGTCAATGGAATCCCTCACTCCCTGGGCAATGGCACGGCTAATTATGTGTTGCCTCATTGGGAGCGATGGTGCGGCCAGCCACAGTTGGACAGGCTTAATCTGAATTTGATATCAAGGGCACAGGGCCTGTCCACACACTGGAGCAGTGCCTTAACAGGATGAGTCACCCAGCAGCCCCGAGGCTGCAAATACATCTCGGATTCTTGGAGGAAGTCCTGTTGTTCAAAACGCTCCCCAGCCAATCAAAGAAAAGAGCAAGGGGGTGCATATGCAAAAGTAACCTGACGAACACTGGGCAGCATAAGCCCAACCTAAACCTGGCATAATGAAGCCAATAGAGCATCACAAGCAGGGCCTTGTGGTCTCAGTTAGAAATGGTGTTACCTCCCCAGACTCTCACTAGCAGTGCTTAGCATGGCTGTGCTTAAGTGGATTGTATGCTGTGCTGCCTGCAGAGTTCTTTTTTTCCTGGCTTGGAACATCGATAGCAATTACATGCACCCCCATCTGTGTTCCTAGCCACGAGAGCCATTGGTCAGTTAATTATGCCTGCTGTATGGAGTAACAGAGCAGGAGGTTGGTGGTAATAGAATGCATTGTTAAGGAACCAAAGCTTCCTTCTGTGGAACCAAGGACAGTGTAGGAATTCTCCACAAAAACAAACACCTCACAAAACAAAGTAAAAGTCTATTGCATGTCACACCGGTGTGCTGGAAGATCACTGAAGCGCAATACAAGTGCACCCCCATCTGTGTTCCTAGCCACGAGAGCCATTGGTCAGTTAATTATGCCTGCTGTATGGAGTAACAGAGCAGGAGGTTGGTGGTAATAGAATGCATTGTTAAGGAACCAAAGCTTCCTTCTGTGGAACCAAGGACAGTGTAGGAATTCTCCACAAAAACAAACACCTCACAAAACAAAGTAAAAGTCTATTGCATGTCACACCGGTGTGCTGGAAGATCACTGAAGCGCAATACAAGTTTGCGCTGCAGTAACCACTAATGCACTGGTCTTCTATCCTGGTTTAAATGCCTGTTATAGGGCCTGATGTGCCTCCCTTGTCCACTTCTCTGTGTTTAGGAATGGCATAGGCTTTGTTCATAACAACACATTCCCTTACGTCTTGTGACTTACGCAGTACCATATAGCTCAACCCCAGCCCCTGTGACCATTCCATACATGGTCTACTAAACACACAGACACTCACACACACGTATGCAAGCACGAATGCGCACGCACACACGCACACACATGCATGCATGAATGCACCTGGAATTCTTTACCTGTGCAGTTTAAAACCAACCATAATTTTGAGCATTTTAAGTATAAACTGAAGCAATTTTTAAAATGCACTCAGTCGAGTAATCATATGTGATTATGAATTGCTAGGTTTTTATTACATTTTCTGATATCTTTACTCAATCTGAATGTATATAATAATGCTCTAGTAGTTTATTGTATGTATTTTATGATTATATGAGTTTGTGCTGTATGTGTATATGTTTGAAAAGCCCATCTAGGGACCAGCATCGGAAATTAGCATATGCTATAAATCCTGTGATATATTCCATTGGATATTGTTTGACAATAAGCTATGTTTAAATGTATCTGTCCCTATCAAATAAAAATTAAATAAATGCACGGACACACACACATGCACGCACAAACATACACGCACACACACACATGCACGCACAAACGCGCGTGCACGCACACACAAGCATACACAAATGCGCGTGGGCACACACACAGACACACACACACACACACACACACACACACATTTAACTTGTATCACAAGACAAAATTGCAAACCCATTAGTGTCACGGCCCTGTAACACAGTGACATTGGGCAGGAGAAGAAGCTGTTGAAGGCAGAAGAGAGATGACCGAGATCTTGTGCGTCTAAGCATGACTGCTCACCCCACACTCTGAAATTAGAATAATCTGCTTGTTCATTTCTTGGGGAAGGTGGGGGTAAATAAACATGGGCCATCCTATCAATTCTGCTGTTTATATATCTCCTGTCCAAAGGACACATTGAGCTCTACAGCTTGAAGATTTGCCTTCATGAAATTCAATTATGGCAAAGTTTGTCAAGCACTGGACTGGAACTCTGTCTTTCAGAAATCCTGTAATTGAATCAAACAAACCAGGTGTCTGAATTTTGTGATTAAAACCAACAACCCATTTTTTTCTTAATTCTTTTTGATTATGCTCTCTTGCATACCACCGACCGAAGGCAGACCCGTCTTTATGCCCAGTTCATTTGCCTGTATAATCCACATTAAATCATTTCACAGTCATTTTTTTCAATCCTTTTCTCCCATTGATTTTTTATTTTATTTATTTCATTTAGCTTTTTTGTAATGAATGGCGACAAAAAAATCCCCGCATCTCACCACAGAAAGCCCATGCTGGATAGAATGGGTTGGGGGGGGGGGGGGGGGGGTTCAAAATAAATTCGACCGCCTAATTCACACAATGTCTGGGTTATTAACTCGTCCTGCTGCTGCGGTAGGCTACTCCAGCTCTGGCAATTTGCGAAAAGTGTCACAAGCTGAGAAGCAGGCAAACACGGCCGTAATTAAAACGCAGTTATGGGAAGGAAATTGTTCCTGCCGATCAGTGACGCAATACCACAGGTCTTTAAGAGACTCGTAGCCAGCACTGCGCTGTTTACCGGATTCAATCACACGCACAGGGTGCATTTTGTATTTTGCTCTATGAAAGGTTTGTGGCCTTCCTTTAAAATATATATTTTTTCCACACAGAGACATATCGTTGTAGGAGGCTGAACGAAATCACAGGTAAGGTCCTTGTCATAATTATGAATCGGTTAGCAAAGGCACCCATGCCTGTCCTGCGTTTTAGCGGCCTGTGGAAACTCTGGAAATTGACGGGAAAGCGCTGGTCTGGTTTTCGTCCTCTCATAGCCGTTTTTGCGCGGCGTCTAATTATGCGCTTTTGGACATTAGACAAATTGAAGCCCGGGCTGTTCCGCCAAATATTAAAATATTATCCCCACTGTCGCCGAGCAAAGAGCTTTGGAACGTGCCTACCGCATACTGCTACATTTTTCAATTGCACCCACGTACATCCGTCCCTAACCAGACAAATACTGATACCCGAAACGCCCTCAGAAAATGAAAATGCCCATGTACTCAGACTACCTATTTATAGCATTATCAAGTTTAATTAATCCCACTCCCAGTATAAATTGTTCTCTAAAAGTTTTACATTACACGTAATAGCTTGGATCAGTTTCCTTCCGCATTTGCACTTGCCCATGACTTATTTTCAAGATCACAGACCGTCTTTCTCATTTTCTGGTATTGATATTGATATTTAATTTTTAAATATTATAATCCGTCACGGCGCTGCAGACATTTAAACCGTCGTCCTGCAGAGCTGCTTATTATATGCCTGGGGTGTATGAACTGCTGCTGGAGGCTATAGCTGGGTGATGAACAGGAACATATTGTTTAACATTTTTTAACCAGGGTTTTTAATTTTTTTATTTTTGAATTTAATATGTGTGGGTGGGTTGGGGGGAGGGGGGTATGATATCTTGCTCTTGAAAGAAAGAAGTACAATGAGAGAGAAAGTGAAAGAATGTTTCTTGGTGGCAGTAGCATACATCATTTACAGGTTACATTTGGGATGTACACAGTAAAATACCCAGTGTTAATTCAGCTCTTACAGAATACATATGAATCCAATAGGGACCAGAATAGGATATATGTACTCTGTAAGAGTTGATTAAACACTGAACATTTTACTGTGTGTGGCTAAGAAAACTACTGTCCTCAAAGTTTGCTTGTCCTCACTGGTTGCTCAGTGGTGGAAGGACGTTCTTAAAACCCCAGAGCTGTGGAATCAATCTCTTAGTCTCCTGGCAGTAACTTAAAACCCACTTGTTTTGTCTACATATTGTTTACCAGAACATGGATGCACCCTACAACTTTACAGTAAAGTGTGCAGTGCTAACTGAACTCTTACAGAGTACATATGAGCCCAATAGGAGTTTATTTATGACTGAACATTCTACTGTGTAGCTGCTACTGTCTGAATACACAAGTGCTTCGAGCACAAATTGATTCAGAATGTAATGACACTCATTGTTAGATGCCAAATTGCACGCTTCAGGGTAAGTGGCCATATTTTTATTCTGCTTTTACATACTGTTTTGTAGTGGCACAGTTACAGAAATTATACATCACCCTTGTTAAAGCTTGATGCCCAAACTTATGAGATATTGCAATTTTTCCTGTAAGTCTTCTGAAATAATATCTATATCACTACAATACAGTAATGTAGACTTGATGGACTCACACCCTCCACTTAATATCCTATATATATATATATATATATATATATATATATATATATATACACAATAAACCACATATTATTTGGAACAAATACTTTTTCTTGGCTCCACAATTTTAGATTTATAATAAAAAATCCACACGTGGTTGAAACCGCTAATTTCTCCGATGCGGTTAACTGCCGGTTCATTTAATTAGCGCTGTTAATGTCAGGAGAAGCGCTTTGTCGTTTCAACATCAGGTGACACCAACGGTCGACCGCACCGGGTGTCACCAGCTCTAGTGACGCCACTGTGGACATATGCATTATTTCGTTGGGATTACACCCCTCCCGTTGTTTATAAACATCTAGCATCAGTTCCAGCAAGGCTCTTCTCTGTGTCTTTGTGTCTGCCTGTTTGTGTGTGTGTGTGTGTGTGTGTGTGTGTGTATTTAAGAGCATTGTGCAGACATACACCACCAAAATGCGAAGGGAGATCAGTGTTGAGACCCATAAGTCTCTTCTGATAATACCCATATGCTTTTTTGAGGAGCAAGAGCGGAAGGAGTGTGGGAAAGAGAGAGAGAGACAGAGAGAGAGAGAGGGAGAGGGGGGGAGAGAGAGGGAGAGATTGTGTTCTAAGCTCATCACTCGTGAAATCTCCCTTGAATTACAAGGCAAGGTATATGATGCATTGTACACAGCCATTAATCTTTCCCCAATATCCTTCTTAACAGCTTTCGCCGTGCACTGCTGGAGACAGACTGGAACCGAAACCTGACAACCTGAAATCCCCGGCTTCTGTGTCAACTTTCCTGCTCATTGCCATTGTCATGTTACCCCTCCAGCCCCAATCATGGCGGTGGGGGAGTAACGGGGGGGTGATTACATCTTATCAACAAGCTTTTCCTGTTGTATTGCTATTCTTCTCTCCACTGTTGCCCAATATTCCTGTTCTTCAGCATAAACACGGTGAGTCCCATCCTGGGGAGTACTTGGCCTTATCCAGAACCTTCTAGAAGGAGAGGGTTGCTAATAAGAGTGCGAGTGTAGGCGCAGTTTTCCTGCTCAGATTTTTGGAAGGCAAGGCCAAGTGGAGAGGGGACTGGAAGGCAATCGATTCTGATCAGCAGCACTTTCATATGGAGCGCAGTCATTGACTTGTGACCACACCAGCTCGTTAGATAAAATGCTGCTCGACCCCTGAACCCTCCACATTTTTAACTGACGGGATATGCAACATTAATGCTGCAATCAGCACACGTATGTAAATGAATATAAATAATGGAAAAATCTCAGTTTGCCAGGACAAAGTTATTTTGGACAAAAAAAAACTTGACATTATAAAAGCAGAGATATCAAAATGTCAGTAGGAATGTGGAATTTTATTGACTTTTCTCAGCATCAAGTGAAAAGACTGCATGTGTGCTGACCTTTTTCATTATGCATAAATTATGGCACATAATGACACTTTCAGCAAAGTAATGTTATTACTGGACACAGTAGGAATGTGCATAACTGCTGTTAGGTGCACTGCGGGTGACGATCCAATACATTCACAAAGTGTATTTTTTTTATGACAAATGAAGGCTCTTCTATTAATATTTCCAGAATTTAACTACACATACCAATGATATGAAGACATGACACAGACTTATATGTGAAATAAAAGCTGTTGTGCGAAATGGAGAATATATTGTAATGTGCACCGAGGAATGATTTAAATAATACATAGCAGTGTATTACAAAATCTACTGTGCCAACTATTGCCACTTTCGTATCATTCATGACAGACTGTATTATTAGTAGGGGTGTAATGGTTCTCCAAATCCACAGTCTGGTTTAAAACTTGATTAAAAATTTTTTTTAAAGTATTTTTCTTGTTAAAAGAAAAAACCTGTTTTTTAAATTGTTTTTTTTACTAATGTGTTTTATTCAATCATTACTTTAAATATAAAGAACATTTTCTGACCTTATTTAACACAGACACAAATAACTGCTTTGTTTGTGTTATTCATGGCTTCAAGAAAAATTCTCATGGAAACCAAGAAAAAAATATCACTGAGGACAATCAGAAAAACAACTGTGTTGTGTTTTGTGTCCAGCTAACCGCCCATGGTTCAATTAATTCTCAATCACGTTCCCTGCTGAAAGGGTTGCTCTCTTTGCTGTGACAATATCCGCTGCTGTCGGCATTTCTTTGAATAGCCGTCTTTGAGAAGAGAAGCCAGCGTTGGCAAAGCTGCTCGACTCTTGTAGCTGCTGAGTTTCAGATTTGTCGCTGGATTATGTCACATGTTAATGTGCGTACTAGAGTGACATCACAATAATTTCAGAGTGCATCCACAGATCATTATATTTCTGTTGCACATGAGATGGAGCCTGATTTAGACTAAGGACTGTATTTGCAGACAAATACAAAAGTATTGAATGAAAGCCCTAATTAGTGAATGGAGGAGCGAGTGAAAGCTCAGCTGTGGCTGTTCAGTGAGACAAGCAGGCACAGCTAGCCAGCGTATTCCCAAGCTGGCTCTAGTCCTCCCCCTTCCACAGTATGCCTCTTTCTCACTCTCTCTGCCACTCTCTCTCTCTCTCTCTTTCTCTGTCTCTCTCTTATTCTCTGTTTCTCTGCCTCTCTCTTGTTCTCTCTCTCTCTGTTTCTCTCTTTCTCTGTCACCCTGCCCCTCTCTCTGTCTCTGTCTCTCTGCCTCTCTCTCTCTCTTTCTCTTTTTTCCTCTCTTTCTCTGTCTCTCTCACTCTCTCCCTCTCTCTCATGGGCAGGTGCACTCGGCCCAGGGCTGGCTACCTGGCGGGGGCTGATCACCAGGCAGCTGCAGCTGACAGCTCTCACTTGCTCCTCTCCGCTCATTCGCGGCACCAGTAATTGAAAATCTGAATTGTCACAATGTCTCTGCTGGTAAATAATAACATGGAGACAACAGTGTGGTCTTACGGTCAACTGTACTTATCTGAAAACTGCTCTCTAGGCCAGCCTCGATTATTTGTGTTTCACCAAAAGGAGGAGACAAGGTATTAAGGAAGATGAAAGAAGAGAAAGAGAAAAAAATAAATACAAATAAAATTGAAATGCCAGTGGTACGGAATGTGGAAACTGCGATCTTGGTCCTGTAAATTATAGAATTATAGTTCGTTTTGGGTCCAGAATCATTATGCCCTTAATAATGAACTACAAATGAAAACACATGACAATACAGTGGATACACTGGGAAAGCTAATGGGAACGCCTCTATACTAAATGTAAACTAAGATGCATTATTCGATGTTTTACAGGACTTCAATGTATGGCAATGCATTTCCATTGTGAAAGGGGCACTCTAGGGAGAGGAGGCTCTTTGCGAATGTCAGCTTCTGCCGTTGAAGCCCATCATTTTTCACGAGGCCCGTCAGAGAACGCCACCAGGGGGGACGTCTACAGTCTCGGGCACAACAGCTTAATTTTCTCCTTTCTTAAAAAAAAAAAAAACGGCGGCTCTAGGGGGATGATGATGATGATGTCGTATCGATCGACGCCGCGGAGCGAGATGCGGACGCCTGCGACCGGGTTCGGCGACGGGCTCCGAGCCTGTTGTTTCTCCGAGGGGCTCGGCGGCCGTTCGATCTGGTTAGAACGAGCTCCGTTTTCTGTCCTCCGAAGCCATTACTGTAATCGCTCACGCTGACGCGGAAAAAAACACACGTCAGACTTTATCCAAGGTCCTAAAGGAGCATTTTAATACCTTGTTCAGTGTCCTTAAAGCCACAGAACGGGATGATTGCGTTGTCTGAGTCACTCGCGCCTTGTCTGTGGGTTTTGCGGTCACTGGCAAAGACAACGGCATCCAGTGCAACAGATTTTAATTTCAATCTGTCCTAAACAGTGTTGCAAAATGGTGGGTCATATTTAGGCTGCGTTTCCCACTCTTGTCCTTAGAGACGTTGCACAATCAATATGATTATTTTTGAAGGAGATTAGAAATTAAAAAAAAAAAAACAAAGAAATTATACACAGTGATATTAACAGTATTTTATTCACCTGCAATTTTGTACTGCTTACAGCCCGCTACAGTTGGAATTTCTGTTGGTTTAACCCATGAGCACTGCATGCATTTAGCGGGCTACAATTCAGCAGTGAACTTGAAGTGAATGTACATTAGAGATTTGACATACCGTCTCAAACCTTCAGCTTTCATGTTTAAAAAGGACACACTTTACATGTTTTTATTATTTTTATTTTTATCATTGCCCAATTTATATATTTGAAAAAAAAAAAGTAATCACAGGTTTACATCCTTGGCTGGTAGCTTAATGGAGAATGAGTCTGAATTCAAACAGTTCCACCAGTGTGCAAACTGTTAGGCAAATTACAAGTCATGGTCAGGGAAGGCAAGATAGGCATAGGGCGTGGCTGCATTTCGCCTCCCCCCAGACACTGGTGTTTAATTAAATTGTCATTGGGGGTTATACTTCATCTATTACTTCAAGTATTACTATTATCGTTATATCACATGCTTGTTGGTGGAAGAAAACACTGTGGGGAAAAAAAAAAAAACTTCTGGAAACTTCTGTGTTTAGGGATGTGTCGTACCCAAGTGTCTCCCAAACCATACACAGCACTGGCCAATACAGTGGCGTCACAAGGTTCGTGACATCCGATGTGGTTGACCATTGGTATCGCCCGATGTCGTCGACCAGGGGAGGAGGGGGGTGCTGTTGGATGTTGTCGACCGGGGTTCTGCATTCAAACAACAAAGCACTTCTCGTCACAAATAATAGAGCTAATTAAATCAACCGGCAGTACAACTGAATCGGGGAAATAAGCTGTTTCAACCGGTCGTAACACACAACACTGCACAAAAAAAATTATTGCCGGTCATTTCGGTGTCAACCGCCTCTGATGATGTCATCCAGTGTGGACCGCACCTCCCTAGTGATGCCTCTGGGCCAATACTGGTATTTATATGATGGTATAATGTTTACATGAAGCAGAAAATACATTGTGAAACTAAATATTCAATTACAATATACATTAAAATTGAATCTTCATTCATTGAATTTTCTAAAGGTTGATGGCACTTGTCATAGTTACCCTGGTGAAACCTTATGCAAATCAACCCATTATAATATGAGTTGTATGATCTAGATGTTAAAAGCCCTCTACACATGCTATATAAATGTGAACATTTGCTGATTATACAACGTACAGTATATTTGGGTGTTTTGGTAGGCTAATCTGTAATATGAGTCACTCTCTCACAAATATAGAAACAACCTAACACAAACAACTTTAACATAAATAAATTCAATTCTTAACAGATAGCAGATTGGGACCAAATGTTACCTGTTAAGAGTTGAATTAACACTGTTAGTACTGTGAGCCCTTTTGAATATTAGAGTTTTTGAAAAGTTATGTTCATCATTTCAATATACAATACTTTCATATTTCATATAAACATCTTAATATAGCATACATGGAGAACAGCAAAGGATTTATTTTTTACCTCTGTTTAGCTCTCAGGCAAAGGCACAGGTGGGATTTTTATTGACCTGAGGCAAGGCACTTTATCTTTGTTGATAATCATGTTCAGATAAAATAGAATACAGTTTTTAGTCTGTATATAAAAGTTTTTTTTAGACAAACAATTTTTCATGCTAAGAGTGAACCAATCAAAACTATTATGTGGTGTACCTTAGGGTTCAGCAGGGCCTAACCCCCAGGGTACCCTTAGGCCCCATGAAAAGATCGCACATTGGGCCCCACCACCTCAGGCCACCCCATCCCTTCACAATTATAGCACTATTTCTTGAGGGCCCCTTTCAGTCAGGGCCCGTGGACTCATCCTAAATTCCCCCGGTCCGTACTAAGCCCCTGAGGTTTAGTTCTGGGACTTCTGCGTTTGCTAAAAATCTTACTTCAGAATTCAGAAATAAAAAGGTAATGAATATTCAGATGACGCATAATTATATACTGCAGATGAGAAATATCACCGGTTGTTGCCTTTTCTAGACTGATTTTTGACAGTTTGCAAAAGTGGTTTGTTGTAACTAAGCCTTTGCTGATAAGACGAAATTGCACACCGTGTTCAGACACATTTCTCAAGTATGTTCAGAGTATTAAATACTGAACATTTGAGAGTGCCCTAAAAACACTGACAGCAAACTGAACTAAGCTAAACTAAAAAGTAAACTAATAAGGAATGCCTGAAGATATGACAACAAAGTAAATTTTTATGCCTGTTCTGTATCATGTTATATGAAAACACGTTTGGTTTAAAATTACAGACTGGATATTGTTGTATAGTAACATGTGCAGGTTTGTTTTTGGCTGCTACTAGCAAGCATATTACTGTGTTATCCAATTCAATTTTATTTGTATAGCACTTTTTACACAGAACTGTTGCAAAGACACTTTTTACGGAGTAGCAAGTAGCAAGAGACAGAGCAAACAGAGCAAACACCAGGCCTGAACAACCAAATAACAAGCACATGAGATAAAAAAAAATCTCCCAGTGGGGAGAAAACCCTCAGACGGTACCGAGAACAAACTCCCCAATGAGAAGAAATCTGGAGTGGAACCTGGCTATAGAAGATCCTCCACTGGCCACCCTGGTGTAAAGTGGTGGTAGAATAGAATGTAGCAGAAATGCTATAAGATCTATCAATGCCCAGCTACATAACCGAACCCTCTCAAGAAGATGGCAGTTGAATTGTACTAAAAATGTGTCTACATGAATGCTTCCAGCGATTTAAAAATATTCATAATTCAGCATGACAGTGATTATTATCTGAAGAAAATTTGAATAAATGTGTCATTCAACGTCCCAAGGGTATGCAATGAACTTGAATGAGTCAGTCAAGCCATTATAAATTTGGCCATAATCCTTTGTTACCTTTTGGATGTGGTGTTCTTGTCTATGGAACAGGAAACCTGTAGCTCGTTTATTATATAGCACAGTTTCTCTTTGTCTGCTTGTATTATGCACAAAGAACTTCCTGTCAAAAAATATCTATTATCCAAATGGTTCAATGAAAAAAATAAATAAAAAATCCCTCCAAGATTTCACATTACCTTAACAAGGAGGCAAATATGTCCCAGCAGATTGTCAAGATCCATTACATTCAGGCTCTCCAGGAGAGGAGCGCATGGTCCATTGGAATAATTAAATAATTACACCGGGTAATAGACTTCAGGACAATAGGATGAATGTCTGTGCCTCAGATGCTAAACAGGGACAGGGAAATATCGGAACAGGTTGCAAATCCTGTCTGCGTTCACGCACCAAGCCACCGACGTCCCACGAGCGTGATTAATTACCGAAATCCCTGAATCCATTCAGGATTTCAGACCAATTTATGGATTATCATCATCCTTGTTTCCTTCATTTTTAAACAATTTTGAGAGACGTATATGGTGAGTCCTGGAACAGGACCTCCTCTGCTTTGGAGCTGGCTGTAATGATCACGGTGGTTCATCTGTCCTCCTGCCAATGTCCCCTCCCTGATAGGCTCTTATTATCCTCCGGCCGGTGAAGTGGAATGACTGATCTGCGGTTCGCTTGCTAACTTAAATTTCCCAGGAGAACATATCAGAGCATTGGGGGTGGTGGTGGGGGGGGGGGGGGGGGGGTTGTGGGGTTGAGATGTCAGGCAGATCCAGAGAGAGCCCAGTGCCCCTGCCTTGCATCACGCAACCGTTGCCGGGCAGCGGGGTCTGAATGTTAATAGATGTCAGGTGATCAATGTCGGCAAGAATCTGAGAACAGGAGCAACAAGGTCTCGTCATAACAATGCAATTAAATAAATTGGAAAAACAATTGAACCCATCTCTCATTTTGACACTCCTGGAGAAAGGGAGGAGCAGGACTGGAGAGGACGGCCCCTGTGTGCTGGGGGGCGCCAGGGTTGTTCCCACTACCTGGGAGGGCTGCAGGACCATGGACAGCATTAGGCCCCACTCACAGTCAGGGCAGCAGCCTGTAGGTGGCCTAGTTCCCTCGCACCATAAAAAGGTGACAAGACACAACTATTCTCTTGTGTGTTCTGTTACTGCACCACCTGACACAGAGGCCACCCCCAGCACTGTGCCATACCACCGAAAACAAGAAATGCACTGCAATTATCAAACAAAGAATTCACCGAGGTCTGGATGCACTAAACATTTGACATTAACTGACTTACTAAGTGGTGCCCCCCTCAAACTTGCTGAACTGTTTGCTGATGGGAGGGGAGACCAAATGTACTTGTAAGTCAATGTTAAAAAGACCCTTTTAATTCAATAACAGCATACAGAGAAATCTGAAAGTAAACTATTGTCAATATTTTTTTCCCAAATTGCCCTGTTGCCATGGTTTTAGACAATTAATCTCATGTGAGGAACCATGGAGCTCTTCCACAATAGGCAGAATTATTGGGCTGGAGAGAAATTATAATTCTTTGCCTGAAAGCATTTCTTTCTATAATTTTCACCATGATGTTTTTAGAATAGCACACACATATTACAGACAATCAAAGTTAAATAGACTCAAGTAAGGGTTGTAATTTAGTTATGTTGAAATTGACCATCTTTTGCACACAAAAACAGATGGAGCCATTCTAACAATGCCATATCTATGTTTCTAACAATTGCCCACAGAATACCACTGGGTTGTCAGCGATTCTGCAGGAGTGGAGACATTCAGATGAAACAATACACATGTAAGTGTATGAGAGTGCATGTCCAATTTTATGTGTTAAATTATATGCGTGCGAGAGAGTGAGAGATAGATCAATATATGGAACAAAGTAGAAAGATATGAGAAACCTGGCCATATTTTGTATAGCTTTTCTTGTTGAGCCTGTTCCCAAGTACAGTAAGAAGGTATTCAGGAGCATGGCAGAGGGAAGAATGTGTGGGCGTATGTGTGGGTGGGGGATTCAGGGGGGCAGGTTACCGGATCAAATGCCAGCTTCTTGAAGCATAGGGGTCTTTCACCCAGCTTTGATTGACACAGAGAAAACTCCTCCTCCCTCTCCATCATGAACCCCCACTCTCAAATTCAAGCTGCTTTGTCGGCTATAAATTCATTTATAGATGTTGCTAATGCATTCAAGAATCGGTCGGTTTATGAATATCTGCATATGAATAACTGTAAACAAAAATCTCTTACCCCGAGGCTTGCTCTTGTGGGGGTACGCATTGAAGCATGTGGTGAAAAACATTTAATAAAATTGGCTATATAAATACCTCTTTATTCAATATATATAAAAAAACAATGAGCAGGATGGAGGGGGGGCATCGTAATCGGCAGAGCAGACTCATTGTGGACGTCAGCTGAAGAAAGCGTACGGAAGCACCCACTGCCTTCTCGTCTCAAAACCTTTTTAAAAGCCGTTAAAGAGGGTTTTTGGCGCATAATTTGCTGGAGCAGCCCATGCGTGACTCCGTAGGAAACGCTTGGGTCTCTCATTTATGTCTTTCATACTAGTCATAGACATTTCAGCTGCAGCCCCTTCACCTTGCCGTTAAGTTTCCAAAGCTGACACTGAGTCATCTCACCCTGGTGGCTCTCTTCTGCACTCACAGAAATTCAGCTATGCACTTAAATGGCAAAGTTTTGGGGCAGCGACACAATTTGTGTTGTTGTTTTGATTTCGGGATTTTGGATATGAAATAGCGCAGGAAATTAGCTTTAATTTGAGGGTATTTACATCTATATTGTGCAATTAAAGGGGGCCTTTTATGCATGGTCCCCACATTTTAGGAAAGCAAACATAATTGGACAAATTAGCATAATCTGAAATAAAGTTGTCATACTTAGTATTTGGTTGCAGATCCTCTCTTTTTGATGACTGCCTGAAGTCTGCAACCCACAGACATTAGCAGATGCTGGGTATCTTTCCTGCTGGTGCTCTGCCAGGGCTGTACTGTAGGCGTCTTCTATTTCTGTTTGTTTCCGGAGTTTTGCCTTCAGTCTTACAAGCAAAACACATGTTCAGTTGGATCTGGCTGGGTGATTGACTGGGCCAGTCGAGACTATTCCACTTGTGGGCCCTGAAAAACTCCATGGTTGCTTTAGCAGTATGTTTGGGGTCATTGACCTGCTGCAAGAAGAAGCACCATCCAATGAGTTTTGAAGCATTTTTTTGGATCTGAGCAGATAAGATGTTTCTGTGCACTTCAAAATTCATCCTGCTGCTACTATCTGCAGTCCTATTGTCAATGAAGTGAAGTGAGTCAGTTCAAGTGGCAGCCATACATGCCTAAGCCACAGCACTACCTCCACCACATTTCCCAGATTAGTGGGGTGCTTTGGATCATGAGCAGTTCTTTTCTTTCTCCACACTTTCCTCTTTCCATCACTTTGCTGCAGGTTAATACCGGTTTCATATGTCCATAAGACTTTGTTCCAAAACCATTCTGTTTTTTTTTTAATGTACTTTTTAGTACATTAAAACTGATTGTTCCAACTGATTGTTCTGTTTCTGAGGCTTACCAGTGCTTACCAGGATTTTGCGGCGAACCGTTTGAGGTTATGCCAGTGTAGTCTTCACTTTATTTTAGTCTACGACATGTCTATATGCCAACATCCTGGGGAGTGTTCTTGATCTGTTAGACAGTTAAGAAGAGATTTTTCTCCATAACTGAAAGTATTCTACAAGCATCCACTACAGTGGTGATCTGTGGTCTGCAAGGTTATTTGCTATTGCTTGGCTTACCAGTGTGTTCTTGCTTCCTAACAATGCATTGAACAGTTGATTGTGAAGCACCTAATGTCCCTGATCGATATATTCTTACTTTTCAGCCTCATGATGGCCTTCTTTTTTGGCATTAACAGTTATTTGGCCTAATGTTGAGAAACACTAGGCCAAATGAACTAATGACACAAAGACACACAGCTGGCCAAGAAACAGCTGAGCAGCCAACTGTCCAATTACTTTTGCTCCACTAAAAGGGGGTTTTGGTATGGCATAGATGTCATTACACTCAAATTAAAGCTGACAGCCCACACTTTAATCTCATATCAATAGTTTTATATATATATATAAAAAACAACAACAAATGATGTCACTGTCCAAATACTTTTGCATTTAACTGTGTGTGTATATATATATATATATATACATATATATATATATATATATATATATATATATATATATATATTAATAGAAATATTGTTTAGCTCATTCTTTGTCACTGCTGTTGACAATGTGGTATAGACCTAGCTGTAAGGAGAGTGGGAGAGGGGAGATAATGATATTATCCCCCTTTTGAATGACTTAATTAGTACTCTGAAGACATTCTTTGAAGACATGTATCCATGACAACTGCAATCCCAAATGGAGTTAAAACCGTCAAGTCATTTTCCCCACTCATTGCTGATATCCCCACACAACCCTCAACCCCCCTCACACCCCCACCACCCACCCCAAAAAAAAAAAAACAAAGCTTTTGAAAGCTCAGGTCTCTGAATTGCATCTCTACGCTGAAGGCAGGTGTCATGGAATGCCGAATCCAACTCCTCTCCTTCAGGCTCGGGCATCACTTTGCGAATGCATCTCGCTTCTCTCAGATTCCCTGCGTGAGTTTTGTAGATGAGATAGGAGGGGGTGTTCGTGCCTAGCCAGCCGCCGCTCGGCTCGGAAAATCAAGGCAGATGATTAAGGCAGGAGTTATGCCGCTAGACACGGGCTGTTTCCCCGGCGCCTGATGACTTGTTTGTCGTGATAGACGTTCCTTTATGGCGACACGCGTAAACAGCGGGGGGAGAGAGAGAGAGAGAGAGCGATTTGCTTTGGGGGCTCCGCGCGTTGTGCGCTGTGTTAATTTCTGGGAGTGTTCCCCCCCCCACCCACCCCCCCGCCCTTGTTCAATGCAGCAGGTGGCCCTGATAAGCGTTTTTCGGAAGCGCGGCGTTTAAGTCCCTCAGCCTCATTCGCAGAGGCGTTCGCAAATTCAAATTCGAACACGACACGCGCTCCCTCAAATTACGAGAGGTGGGAGGTAGGAATGTATTGGGCCACCCCCCTTTCTCTCTCATTTAAATTCAAATATGCTTACGCTTTATTTGCATGAAAAGAAACTTGTTTTGATAGCAAAAAAAAAGAAGCTAATTTACAGATTACATTAATCCCACAAAAAAATAAAAGCTACCCACAACTCAAAAACTTTGAACAAAAAAACAAACTCTTTCCTCTAAAAATATATGGGGAACACAATACTCATGCAAATGCAAATAAAAAGGCTATTAACCCACACCCTGTGGTAAATAAAAATGCATTGTGCAATCAAAGTAATCATTTTGAGAAAATCAGAAATAGAGTTTGATTACTTGGGCCAATGACTCCCTTTGCCACGGACTTCCTGCACAGTTCACACCTCCATTGAAAGACATGCTTTACTCCTGACCAGCCTCTTATGCTAATAAACAAGTTAGGTATTCTTGGTGTTCACGGTTCGTCCTGAAAAAGCCTTGACACCCGTGGGTTTCGTGTTTAAATAACAGGATGGATGTGTTTGCAAAGTCTGTGTGTGTATGTTATGTAGAGAGAAGAGAGAAGGAAAAGCCACATCGAGAGCTTGCTTTACTGCAAGTGCAAGGCGTTGTGATTGTTCAAGATGTCATTAGGCAGCAGTATCGGAAAATCAGTCTCCAATGGTAGTAACTGAGTAGGAGAGAGTAATTTTCAGCTCGGAAACACAAAGTGCCTGCCTGTTTCTTTATGCATTTCACTTCCTATTTTCACCCTGAATTACACCAATTGCAGTATAGAAAAATGAGGGGTAGAAAAGATTTGCTGACTTGGTAATCGTATTGCAACATCTTGTCAGGCAAGGATAAAATCTTGGTTCCTCCTCTGCAATTACTGATTTTTTATCTTAAATTTTTCATTGACATTTTCTTCATGCATTTAACAAAAACAAAAACTAAAAGCAATATTAATCAGTTTATTAGCCCATATATTGTGCTGTAGTACTGTTTATGATATATATATATATATATATATATATATATATATATATATACACACACTGAGTGTGTGTGTATATCCCAGTAAACACCAAGTAGGAAACAACCAATAATTCGGCATGCTGTAGGACCAATTATAGATTTTATTCTGGAGCAGTGGGGCCCTGTCATGGAATCTTTGAACTCAAAATGGCTATAGGCAGTCCCTGTTTCCTGTTTCTGAAAGTATAATTTAACTTAGTAACAGCTGGTTTGTTTTCGGTGGGCAGACCCACAATGTCATGCCAGGTAACCTAAGGTGGAGCTCTTCCCCATTGGGATGTTGTCAAGGCTACCTGCACCCTCCCAAATTTTGGGGGTGCTCTCAGGAAAAGAGTAATGGCTCCATCCATAGGCACACAAGCCTTGGGTGCTTGCCCCCCCCCCCCCCCCCCCCCCCCCCCCTATAAAGAGCCCTGTTCTCTATTAAACTGTTCTGGTCTATAATTAATATCTCTGTTCTCCGCTAAAGGATTTCATTCTATGATAAATATCTCCATTCTCTTCTAAAGTATTCCAGTCTGGAGTAATTATCTCTGTTCACTGCAAAAGTGCTCCAGTCTGTAATAAATATTTTTGTTCACTGTCAAACTGCTCCAGTCAATAACACATACAGTATCTCTCTTCTCTGCTAAAGCACTCCTACGGATTCAGCTGTCTTCAGAAGAGTTCACTCCCCGTATTTCTGCAGTCATGTAATATTCATGAGCAGTTTAACCCAGAATGCATTTTGATTGAGTGACTGAGTCACAGTAATTGAACACCTATTACTAGTCATAGACTTCCTGGTTTAACGTGTTAATTATTGAAACACTTAAAATAATAGGTAGCTTATTAAGTCCAGAAACACAAGAACAGACCTGTCAATAAGCAAAAACACAAGAACAGACCTGTCAATAAGCAAATTTGTCACTATTGATGACAGTGCAGTTTTTTCTGGAAATTCTTGCATCTGGTCAAATCCAGTTGTTGTCTGAATTTCAGAATGTAAATGGCCAACACAGAATAAATAAAACACGACATCATTCATTATATGCAAATGAGGCCAATTCATATTTTGGACTGCTGTGCTGTTTATTTAATAACCAAAGTTAGTGTCATAACCTCCATTCACTGCGAATTCTGAAACCTCATTAAATATGAAAACAGCAAAGCATGTTTGCTGTGTTTGTATAAAATCCCTCCACATGCAACATTCCCTCCTGCAGAACATTAGAATGCTTGATGGAAGATTCAGGTTCTACAGTCTTCTTTATTTTTAATTTTTTTTTTTTGAGTAGAATTGAAGTATGAAGTTGTTTCTGAATTATTTTAGCCTCCTGAAAGCTCTCCTACAGAGAATACATGTGTCAAAAGGCAGATGACTCCATTCATAAAAACCCTGGGCCTATGATTGTTTATCCTGTACAAATCTAATGTCGACGCTGCACACGATTGGACCGCGTTGTTTTCACAGCTTTCCCTTCTTGTTGATTCATTTTTACAAATTGGTTCTTTCTTCTGAGTTAGAGAATTTCATAAAATTCCACTTTTTGAGAATGTCTCGCAAAAGTCAAAGGTCCGTTGTTCTGAAAGACGTGTTCTGAAAAGTTATTTTCCTGAGAATGTTTTTCAGAGAACTCACAGGTCATTTCATACGTCTAAGCTTCATGTAAAAGCAAACATTTTTTTCTTTCATCTCCTTTTCATGCAGTTCTCTGTCATGAAAAAAAGCAATTGTCACTCAGCATGAGTGATCCCCTGTTGGGATGCCTGTCCATCACAGGGTTGTCAGCACAGCTCATCTGAACACTGAAACACCACAGAGCTTTTCAGTCACGTGTACCCTCGTTACGAGAACAGAGAAATATACTGTCTAACAACCAGCAGCTAATCAATCCAAACCATTACAATGAAATCAGATACAGTGCCATGTATCGGCTGAAGATCATTGTTATTCCCTCTGTATATGGTATTACGAGGCAATGCGACTTTGCTGTTATAGAGCATTATTGAGAGCCATATGAACACTATAATGTAGAATTGCGTTACTGCTATAGATTGTTAGGCTCTGTGGGTAGGGTCTCCGTATTTTTCTCTGAAAGATAATCGGTACACTATGCGCGTTAAAATATCGGGCTGAAGGAGTAAAACGTATGTAGGTCATCGCGCCCCGACTAAAGTGCCCCAGTAAATATTCTGCAGTATAAATGGATGATATGTACTAATGCACACTGTGTAAATTCCCCTGCATGAAGTCATATAAAAAGTTAATGTACCAGACTGATTGGGCTAATTAAGTTGTGTAACGCTAACCAATTGGTTGTTGGTGGTCTGGACACATTCACTCACAATAGGATTTGCAGGTTAACAAATTACGCTTATGGCACTCAAACCACACAACGATTGGGTTTAGCAATATGAGGTACTCTGGCTCACCAGAGTACCTCATATTGGGGGGGGGGGGGGGGGGTTAGGGTTAGGGTAACCTACTCGTGAGTTCAAAAGGACAAGTAGATGGGCTATTTGTACGTATCATTATGGCTTTCACACGGTTCCATCCGAAAACAGGAATTAAAAGTTAATCGTTTATATTGACCGAACGTGATGGTCGCGCATTATCATTTTTCGCGTTCGGTTGCTCCTCCTTGAAAGTCGGCGCATGAGGGCGATAAAACGTGGATTTAGGAAAGAATTAAAGTGGATTTTTTTTTATACCAGTGGGAATCACGGTTTGCATCTTCCTGATGCCCTCCTGCACAGCAACAGGTAAGGCGCACCTGTAAAATCCCTCTGAAAAACTCCTGAAATGAAGTGGAATGGTAAAACCATCGAATCGGATTATGCGCGCCTTCACATCTTCTTCTGACCGCCTACAAGTCCCCTAATATAAAACAGCTGGAGTGAGTTTGTGTAATTTAAATTAAGTTTGGGTAAGTGATTAATTTAATCAAAGCAGTCGGCATTAACAGCCGGAGCTGAAACGTCTAATTTTCTCCATTATGTTCACCACAATGGCTAATCAATAAAGCTTCGAAAAATTACCTGAAAACACTAATTACATTACCTCCAATCTCAGCAGAGTGGAGCTCCATTTCAGGAGCAGGACGTGAGGGTGGTTGTCGCTCTCCTGTCCATGAAGCGGTAATTGTGGCCTGCTAATTTTAAACGTTATTGAAGTGGTAATTTCCAGCTTGTTGTATGAGCCAAAGACTGGTATCATTATTTTAATTTTCGTAATAAAACGTATTGTTTTTTTTTTTTTAGCTTTCACTCTATTGGTTTCAATGCCTGTGCGTGAAGTTAGCTATTTTTTCTCTTTTGTGTATTTAAATTGCGTCATGTAAATCATGTTGTGTTTTCTGTGGTCTCGCCCACAGCGTCATTAAGTAATATTTAATCTAAATTCAGCTAAACTGTGAAGAATTTAGGTATGTTGTGAAACATTTATATCAGTTGCTTTAACAGTACCTACTGATAGCTTCACTAGCCAACTAATAAGTAAATTTCATGTTGCAGATGTCAGTGGGTTTTGGTACCTGGAGGTCTTTGGACTATCCAAGTCGTCCATAAAACATGGAATTTAGATTTACATTTAGAATTTGAAAGCAGCCATACAACCCTCCCTTTTGCAATGCTCACATTGAAATGGGCTGAAAGCTTTTTTAAAGCACCTTTCCCATTTTTTCTCCCAATTTGGATTGGCCACTTTTTGTCACCTCTCAAGCTCATTGCTACAAACTGTGATATTAATTTAGGATATATATTAATTAACCTTTGTTTATACAGGGTATGTTGACTGTGCATGCATGCTCTTTTACAGCAATGCTGTGTTAATGCCCCCCTCCATATAGTCTAACCTGTACGTCTTTGGATTTTGGGAGAAAACCAGGGTACCCAGATGAAACCCATGCAGGCACTGGGAAAACATGCAAAATCCACACAGAAATGCCTTGGATCTGAACTCATCACCTAGTGCTCTCCACTGCCTCACCGTGCTGCACATTGCATGCTCTACTCTGAAACATGATGTCAAACAGATGCTTCTTGCATCCAAGCCATTTCAGTTGGTGAGTCTGCACAGACATAAGTCAGAGGATTACTTCATGTGAAGGAAATGGACGTTGGGCTCCCAAAAGCAAGGGTCTCTACATAGTGATGAGAATTGGTGGACCTGGCCAGCTAGAACCTCCCTCTTTAACCAGTTTGAAGCATGCTGCTTCCACATGCTTACAGCTGTTTGAAACTGCAACTGTGAGCAACAGAGTGACACATACTCAGCTTCAGAATTACCCAGAGGACCTGCTGGCCACATTACTGTTTTATGCAGTTTTAAATAGACTGCTCCCACTTTGTGAAGCATACAAAAAATGTATAATAATAAATAAAACTTAGACCTCTTGTTACTTTGGGGAATTTAAGGTCATGGTAAATAAAAAAAAATTGGATCGTAATTCAAAGGTTTATTATCAACCTTTGATCATTTGATTTATTATGATGATTTTTTTATGTTTAATTGTTGTTTTTGATGTGCCATCGTTTGTAGCTGATGTTTGGTACTCTGGCCATGCCACTTCTTTCAAACAGATTTAATTTCAACAAGTTATTACCTGGTTAAAAAAAGCTGAAAAATTTAAACAAATAAAAATTCCCTCAAAATGAAACTTAAAATGTAAATCGATTTTTGTTTGCATTTCCTTCATGTAAAATTAGCTACACAGCTAATTATATGAGGCTCCATGAACTGCATGCCATGATTAATGAAGCAAATAACTGCTGCTGGTGCAACTTTCTTCAGCCCACCTCAGTATTACAATCAATATCTTTGTCTTCAATAGGAGTTCTGTATCCAGGTACAATCTGCTTCTCTTGTTTTGAAACAAGATTGTAAGATTGTACTATGTCCAAGTGGTGCTTGGGATTGTGCACTTATCATGGTCATGTGAATATCCAATAATGTCTACATGTGTGGAAAATTACAGCTCGTTCTGTGCCAAGTAAAATATTTTTGCTGTCAAATACGTACCAAATAAACCTACACATGCTGTTGAATGAGTGCTAAGTTTGAAGAATTCTGTGAATGAAAAGCCGATATACACATTACATTTAAACTTATAAATCAACAAAGTCATCTCCCCTGCTTTTTCAATCCCATAATTCCAAGCACATCATGTGATACACCTCCTCCTACAAGGACATGACATCAGGCAATATTCACTGAACATTCTTGGTGATACAGGGTTCTCTGGGTGCTGGCCATGTGACTCAGAGGTTGGGACCACCCACTTCCTTATGTTGTGAACAGCATGTCAGAGAGGCAATGTGACAGGGTGGTGTGGCAGCCAACTGTTAAGGTGACAGAAGGGTTTTTAATGTAATTGCTTTTATTCATTTATGTATTTCTTTCAATTGGATCATTTACTTTGGTTTACTTTGCTACAATGCTAAGACGATATGTTAGATTTTTCCTTTCAGTATATATGATGACAATGTAGGACAATGTCATATAGGATGCATGTGTGTTGATACATATGTACACTTCTTCTTTTTCATCTTCTTCTTCTCTACCTTAGTCACTTCTGCCAACAGGCAGCTATTCTGTGAGTGTCTCATTTCTCTACCCTTTCTCCATTTCTCTCCCTTACTTTGCATTCCTTCTCCTAGTGCCCCCCCCCCCCCCAATGTTATCCATGTGAAAACAAATCTGCCCATGCCTTGTCACTTGTTCCCTATTACCTATTAGAATATAACACTGGCTAGTACCACGGTGAATGAAAATCCATAAACTGTGCATAAAATCACTGGGGTGTGGTCTCTGGATCACAGTCCAGACAGGACATGGGTTATACCTGGGTCCTACAGACAGCCTTAATCTAGGTTGGCCAATTGAATGTAATTGGATTCATTGAATTTATTGTGCCAATGTAATTGGAACATTTTGCTTTTCTCATAATTCACTGAGACTGGGCCAGGGAGGGGGGCGGGGGGGGGGGGGTTCCTGTTTTCCTATGGTGGAGAAATTGCTCTTGGGCCTAAATTACTTGCATGGAAACCCAGCAGTATCAATGATGTACGGAGGGTTTGTGCTGTTAACTCTACACTTGCTGATTATAAATGGGACTTCTGTGTCTTCTTGGTGATATTGCGCTGTTGGATTGCTGAGTGATGCCCTCCACTATTGTAAGTAGCTGTGCAGTGTCTGCTCAGTGATAGTAATGGAATGATGAAAAGGTGTTTTGTGAATGGGCAGGTGAATGGATGCCTCCACACAGTATGCTCCCACCCCCTCCTTCCCTTCCACTCCCCATGGACCTCTCTACACAACCGCACTTTAGAAATACAACTTATCTCTTCTTTTGAATCTCTTTTTACAGGCCATTTACCTGAAAATTGCAGACGAGGTGAAGTGTAACAAAATTGAAACATTGTTTTTTGTTGAATACATTTTTTATTTTGAGCCCCCCATCCCCCATTATGTTTCCTTTACATGTACCACAGTTTTCATGGAGGATAGGCCTCCTAGCTGGCACAATGTGATGCCTTGGGTGTAATTTATTTTTTCA
This sequence comes from Anguilla pacifica, assembly GCA_039654925.1. NCBI lineage: Eukaryota > Metazoa > Chordata > Actinopteri > Anguilliformes > Anguillidae > Anguilla > Anguilla pacifica. Next base: position 18,990,626 of record CM077288.1, read on the forward strand.
AGTTGGCGAGAAAAACTGAAATGTTCCATTTTTTTATATTTTTATTGCAAACCACTTTGACCATTCTCTATTGAAAGAAACGTACTGTATAAGCACACTGATTATTATTGTATATCACTGTGTTCCTATTGGGACCAAGCCATCACTCTCACTAAGCCCCACCCATCTAAAGTCACATGATTTCTCCAGAGCAGTAAAGAGATGCCATTCTGAAAGGAGTGTCAGCTCCTTTTCTAGATATCACAGATGAAGGCTGCAGAAAAGGTTTCACCCTACTCTCTTTTGAAATGTTTTTTATTTTTATTTTTTGGTTTTCTTGGTTTATATTTTTAGAAGGAAAGCCATAATTTCACCTCAGTGAACCGAGGCGGTGGAAACTCAGATGGCAGACTCCCGGCCATCTGCCGGAGGTGTTTTTTTTAAGGAGCGGGCTATCTGGGGCTGATCATGTGTCAGGGAACCTTGAGTGAAATGTTGGAGGAGACGGTCGTACCTGGAAGCCGCTCCCGTCGCAAAGGGAGCGGGTTAAGGCTTGACTTATTCATGAGCATCTGGGGCACTGACTGCTGTCACCTGTCTTTTCACAGGAAGCGACAGCTGTCTGACAGGAAGTTCCACCTTAGCGGGGACTCCATATGTTAGTTTGGAGTGGGGGAGATGGAAGATGTCATTCACGTATCTTTCTCTGACCAGACCCAAAGGACGATGTTTTTTTCCCCAGCATCCCTAGAGGGTTTGATTCCCTGTGCCTGCCTGTGTTAACGGCTTTGTTCACTCTCTTTCTTCTCTAAAGATGGAACTGGAGGAGATAAGCAGCAGCCTAGCTAACCTGCCTGGAAAAAGCCTAACTAGTCTAACTACATTTTTCAAGAATATTAGGGCACCATCTACTTTAATTCCCATTTGGATTTGAGGCAACATCAAACATTCTGAGCATTCTAAAAACATTTCTTTTTCCTGTTTTTCATGTGCTGTCATAGAAAATGGTCCTGGCATATCACAAACTAACTGGTTTATCACTTGGTCATAAAAAAACATTACAGTACAGGCCATGGTAAAGATGTAATGCAATTCAGAAATATTGAAATGCCAGATTTGTGGACAGTACATTATATTACAGGCATTTAGCAGACGCTCTTATCCAGAGCGACTTACACAACCTTTTACATAGCATTTACATTGTATCCAATTATACAGCTGGATATATACTAGATGTATACCCTTGCTCAAGGGTACAACGGCAGTGTCCTACCATGAAATGAAACCTGTGACCTTTGGGTTACAAGACAAACTCCTTACCCATTACAAAAATCCAAAGATTCCCGAAAGTTTCCTAGTTATTTGCAACAGTCAAGGAATATCTAGGATTTTGGATGCATTGCATTCATTGTGCAGAGGCTCTTATCTGGAATAACTAAAAGTTTTGGAGAACAAAAGCATGTTGAGATGAGTTATACAATATGACCAACAGTATCAGGCCAGACTGTGAACATTTCTAGATCATGCCTGTAATATATCATCTTCAACACCACAAAAGTACAAAATGTAAGTTATTTATGCAAACATAGAGCCATGATACAAATCGTAAATTCAATACATACAAGGAACCATTTTCCGTAAAGTTCTAGGAATGTTCTGGAAAGTGAAAAGCATTAGCTGAGCTGGCACAATGGGACAGACTGAGCTGAGAAAGAGATGCTCTGAGTGAGTGAATTAGAGCTTGAGGGAGTGGAGGGTGTTGGGCTACTGGCAGTAATTAATACAAAGAATGATGTTAATGTTTTAATATGGTTTTCCCAATGGCTTTGTGATTGAACATTCTCTCAGAAGCACCTGAAAAATGAGGGTCTAAATGAGGAAATAGAACGCACAAACACACACACATACAGAAACATACACACAAGCAGCCTCACACACACAGAGAGACACACACAGAAGCATACACACACAGGCAGGCTCACAAACACACACGCACACACACACACACACACACACACACACACACTCACAGAAGCATACACACACAGGCAGCTTCACAAACACACACATGCACACACACAGAAACATGTACACACAAACACACAGCAGATTGATCATGAAGTGATGTACTCTAAATAATAATCTGCCTGATGCTGTGTGTGTGTGTGTGTGTGTCTGTGTGCGCGTGTGTACATGTGTGTGCATGCTTGTGTATGTGTGTGTGTGTTTGTGGTATGTCTTTGTGAAGCGGCCTGTGTGTATGCATTTGTCTGCATGTTTGGTTATGCATATGCGAATGTGCATATTTGTGCTTGCTCATCTGTTATGTGCTTCTGATTAGATGCCCTCACCTCTGGGTCCCCTCCCTCTTCAGCCTGAGTCTCTGGCTATGTACACTCAAACAGGGGCTATATTTCACATAAGAACGGAACTCAGACCCTGTTATATACAACAGCTGTGACTCAGCTGTCAGCTGCCAAACCTTCACTTGAGTCACTCAAGCTGGGTGAGATGGAAGCTGCCAACGTTTCTTTGCCACAATGCCGATTCATCAGGCAGGTCAATCCAGCTCAGATTTAACAAGTCCACAAACCGAGAGCATGCACTGTCCGCCCCTCAAGTGATCACCTCACAAACACCCGAGCTCACATCCCATTAACCCTCCGTATAAAAAGAAATAAACTACGAAATAAAAAGACGTTTTTCCCAGGCAGCAGAATCGCCCAGAGATCTGCCAGCCTGAAGAACAACGAAATAAACAGGTAGCTTACACCAATTTTCTCAATTTCCCTCAAAAAGGCCTGCTCTCTGTGAGTCATTTAAGGTTTTTTGGAGCTTTTTATGTGAAGAGCGTTGTCTATCTGTGAGACTTCATGTGGTGTGTGTGTGTGCATTTGCCTGCGTGCTTGTGTGTGTGTGTATGTGTGGGTGTCTGTCCAGAAGCGACATGAACAGACTGTCATGATTACATTAAAAAAATAAAAAAATAAAAAACAGACATCAGTTGAAAAGGTGAGTCTGGGAAATATTTTACCAATAAACTGATGATAAACTGGTGATTAAAATGTGATTGATAAATACAATGTTTTTATTTGTTAAATGATATTTTATCATTAAAAAGTGATTGATAATGAAAAGATATTTGATAATTACACAGTTTGATAACTCTCAGTGGCAGCTGCTACTTTGCCTCTGGGTGCTTTGTCTGTCTTCGCAGAACAGAAGGTTTCAAATCCATTTGCTAAAGTGCAGCTGATTCTACCACCTTCCCTTTTTGGCAGTATCAGAAGCGATTTGAAGGGAGAGTCTGTAAACACACCCAGAGCTAATTTGTCAAAACTGGAAAAAACACAAAAAAAAAAAACTAAACTAAAATCCCGGAAGCGGCTTTTCCGCGCGACTTTCCTGTGGGAGCACGCCGTGGTGACAGCTCAGAGTTTGATTGTGTGATTTCTGAGGTGCCTCGAGCCAATCTTTCCCCGGAAGACGTTCCCTGCTTCGGTGCCTCATCGTGGTAATTGGGGGGGGTGGGGGGGTGGGGGGGAGGGCGGTGCAGGTAATCGATGCTTGGCCCTGTGACATCATAATAAGATTCCTCCAGCAGAGTGCGGTCCGGCCCCTTTGTTCCTGTACTTTTTTCAAAGGTGCCGAGCCGTGTCTGTCTGTCTTTGTCGCTGTGATGTGTACCTTTGTTTTCCGGCCAATGGGCCTGATAAAAGAGCACGCTGATTAGTGACTGGTTACATTGTCTTCCTAGTGAAGGGGTCAAATGTCAACCTCTTGGTTAGAGGTGGGGTCAGGCAAGGGAGCACGATGAGTGTGCCAGTGTTCTGTCACACTGTGACATGCAACATGGTCACCGCCCACACCAGGTCCAGGGAAAAGACTTGGCCGTTGTGATGAGCGACACAGATGGTTCCTGCTTTTTTCCAGAAAAGTGGACACTGCAGGCTGTTCGAGTCCACGGACAGAACACAAGACCACATTTTATTTTCAGCACCACGGACAGATCCCTCCTCACCATAACTTGACATAATTTCCAAGACTTTGAGGCCACTAAAGGGACAATACTTGGGTACTGTACTGCTAATGAATATCGGCTGTTTACGAATGGACGTATTACGTACACAGGCCTGTCAGATGGAAGTACATGTTTCTATTTTATGATGGGATTTCTCATGTTATAAAAAGATTTTGAGCATGGGGTTCAGGGACTCAAATTAAAAGTAGTGGAGGTTATAGGTGACTCATAGGGTCTTATGTTGAAAACCTGATACAGTACATACAAATATGCCGTGAAGAGCCAGTTAAGGTGAAAAAGGAGTGGGAGGAGTAGGAGGAATTTGAGAAGGGTTCGGCTTATCTGGGTAGGAAAGAAAAAAGTGAAGGACGGACAGGAGGAGTCATCTGTTTTTTGGCTGCAGGAGAAAGAGCCCGTGTGAGGCAATCGATTTACCGAAACACTTTTTGATGATAAGCGTCCGTTACAGTGGAGATTTGGAGCTCTCTTTATCCGTGAGTCATTATTAGATCTGCTTTTCACGCAGTGTTAATCCTGCGGGATGCCTGTAAACAGCCTCTGGGTTTGGGGGTGCGCCTGTTGGTGGGATATGGGGAGAGGACGCGGGGTGCTCCTATTATATTATCTGGTCTGGTCTCTCAAACACATGGCAGTTCTGTCTGAATTCTGGTTTTATTAGTGCAATCGTGGAGGCGGTAGCTATCCTGCTGTATAACTGTACACAGTGAAAAATCGGGAAAGAAGCATGGGACAGACAGGCCCGGCCCTAGGCTGGTAGGGAATTGCGATTCCACACCCCAGGTTGGGGGGGTGGGGTTATTGGACAGGGTGGGGTTCGAGGGGGAGGGGCGGAGATTGCAATCGCAGACTGGGGGGTATTTTTATTTCTATTTTCCCCTGACCACCCTTGTTGCCCATGCTTCAAACCAGCCCTGGGAAGGGACCCAACCAAGGGGGAACTTTAAGAGAACTTAAAAAAAGAATGCGACTTGTGCAGGCACTTGCTTGTGCAATGCTTGTTGCATGCGTGCTTGCACAGTGCGGTGCTTATGTGTATGCAAACTACAATGTGCTAGTGTGTGAATGCAGATTTGAATGCACAGCTAGCAAGCCATTAACACCTGCATTTGAAATGGAGGACAGATTTCATGGAAATAATATAGGTTTGTAATGGAGCATTGGAGTGTTGCGACAGCGTGCTGTGGTACAATAGCTCCAGCAATGATTATTTTTCCCGGCTCAGCATCTCTACCAGTCACGAAAACATTCCTCATGATAATGAACCACACCAGCATTTTGGAGTCCAGTCTGTTTTCTAGAATTTTAATGTGACTTCCAGAAGTCTTTGAGAGCAGAGGTGGATTCCATAGCCAATCAATGACTTGAATGAACCACTGGTAGCCAATCAATGACTTGAATGAACCACTGGTATCCAATCAATGACTTGAATGAAGCACTGGTACAAAAAATACCCCGGAAACTAGCAGACACCATGGGCCTCCAGGACTGGAGTTTGATGCCTGTGCATTAGAAAGAAACGGGGCAGACTATGAGGTAAAAGAAAGCTGGTTCTTGTGGTGTCATAGCATAGCATCAGTGAAAGAACATTGCAAGGGGAGCAGCAGTCTGGTGATGCACAAGCCTCTTCTGACTACCCAGCTGAACTTGAACTGCTTCTATGACTGTGAAAGAATAAATGCATCTGTCAGTGTGTCAAGAAATGCATTAAAGCGTGTTTTACTGAATTATCCTAAATTATGTTTTAATGAATGATTATCTCATGGAATCTTGCCCCCGTCTTGCTGATCTTAAATGTACCCGTCAGGCACTTGTAGATGGATAGGTATATTTCCATTTTTTAATCAATGGAAAGTGTTACAACTTCCTGAGTAATGCTCACTTTTTCAATCAATTATAAGAAAGAAGACAATCTAATTACTGTATAATAAGGAGCTTGAGGTGGCGTAATTGCTTATGCTACTTCTGGGTTCATGCCCTGTTTAGTTGGCCACAACTCTGTTCCTGGAGATTTACCGCCCTGTAGGTTTTCGCTCAAACTCTCACAAAGCACGCCTCATTCAACAACTAGAGCTCTTGTTGACCTATTAATTGGTAGAATCAGGTGCACCAAATTAGGGTTGAATTGAAAACTTCCAGGACGGTAGATCTCCAGGAAGTGGGTTGGGAATCACTGTTATAGTGTATTTGTGTTAATATGTTGCTCTGGTAACTGAGAAGTGCGCGACTGCCTGCACTCTTTTACCAAGGTTTTTCGATGGTAAGCCACCGCTCTGATGGCTCCACCTCCCCAATGCCCCGCCTCTTCCCTCGCTCCCTGAAAAAAACAGAAGTGCATCTGTCACCAGTCTTGGAAAAATGGGAAACTTTGGATGGAGAGGTCACAAAGTCACTCCAAGAAACGTAATAAAGCAAAGAACAATTTTTTGACTGTACTTCAGAGCCGAAGTGCAAAGTGGCCAGGATAACTTGATCTGCACTTGGACAAAGCCCTGGAAAGCCGACTAGCCCTGGGGCAAAAGCTGTCGGATGCACAGAGCATGTCCCAGTCGACAGTTCTTGCGGCCTCAGCGACGTTTTAACTGATGACAAGAGGCCAAAAAGAAATGGCACTCCATGTGTGGGCTCTGTGGTCCTTGAGATGATATTTTCCACAATACTGGATTGGTTGGAAGTAAATCCATTCGATTGCAGTTGATGCACCAAGGGGTTAGGCTGTGGAATTTTCTGGTTTGCCACTGCATGTGTGTGTGTGTGTGTGTGTGTGCACGCTCGCACAATCATGTGTCTGTTGTTCAGGTGGGGTCAGGCAGATGTCAGCGGTGGGGCATTTTGAGAGAAAATGCAGGTTCTAGAGTTCATATCAGAACACAAGATATTTTATTTGTGTTGAGATGAGCAGTAGAGTTCATTTAAAGTCAAAACAGAAGCAAAGGTCTCTACAGGCCATTTTGTTTAGATGGAACAAAAAAGAATAAAATAAAATAAAAATCATTCAGGGCCGACTTTTCTGCAACTTTTCTGAAGGTTTGCTCGAGTGTACATGTACCGCATCACATATGATTTGTGTGGACATGTGAATTATAATTCACATGTAGAGTATATGAATTATAACCTGTTTAAAATAATGACATCATCATAGATAACTTGTGTAAAGTGCTGAGTAGTGTAGAGTAGAGGTCATGGACATAAAATAAAGGAAATGACACTTATTCATTGAGAATGACAGATTTTTCATGTACCTTTACTATTGTTATGCCTTTTTAAGTAGTTTAACTTGTATTATCCAAATTATTTTATGTGGCTGATCTGGACAAAATCTTTATAACCATTTTCTTGTATACTCACTTCTGTCGCTTTTTCTTATACTAAGAACAATATTTTTTAATATATGTAAAGTATGTATGTATGTACTGGATATATGTGTGTGTGTGTATATATATATATATACACTCACCGGCCACTTCATTAGGTCCACCTGGTCAACTGCAAACTGCACCCGTTAACGCAAATATCTAATCAGCCAATCACGTGGCAGCAACTAAATGCATTTAGGCATGTAGACATGGTCAAGACGATCTGCTGAAGTTCAAACCAAGCATCAGAATGGGGAAGAAAGGTGATTTAAGTGACTTTGAACGTGGCATGGTTGTTGGTGCCAGACGGGCTGGTTTGAGTATTTCAGAAACTGCTGATCTACTGGGATTTTCACGCACAAGCATCTCTAGGGTTTACAGAGAACGGTCCGAAAAAGAGAAAATATCCCGTGAGCGGCAGTTCTCTGGGCGAAAATGCCTTGTTGATGGCAGATATCAGAGGAGAATGGCCAGACTGGTTCAAGCTGATAGAAAGGCAAGAGTAACTCAAATGACCACACGTTACAACTGAGGTATGCAGAGGAGCATCTCTGAACACACAACACGTCAAACCTTGAAGCAGATGGGCTACAGCAGCAGAAGACCACACCGGGTGCCACTCCTGTCACCTAATGAAGTGGCCAGTGAGTGTGTATATATATATACATATATATATATATATATATATACTTTTTGAGTACCTATTGTAGGCAAGGATTCATTCAATATAAAGCAGTGAGTTAGATTAATGAATTGAAATCATTTATTCTTTTTTGAATGCAGGGTCACTACTTCTAAATTACAAAACAGAAGACATTAGACAAAACATTAAACAATTAATTTTGAAATACCAGAAAAGAGAGAGAGATGGATAAGCAGGACCTTTTCCAAAGTGTTACCCACTTCCAGTTTAAATGCCACAGGATGAAAGAAAACCAGCCAAAAACACACAACCATGGAACCACCACTGAAATAAAAGTGAAAAACTCTTATTCTCCAAGGCTCCACAACCAACCGCATCACACAGACTTTTTCCTGTGGCCATCTTAAATACCTTACCCAGCATGGCTTGAGGACGTTTGCCCTGATTGGCTGATGCCGAGTTAAAGTGTAGGAGAGAAGGGGGGGGGGGTCAGACTAATTTATGACAAGGACTGGCCTACCTAAAAGCTGATCTTGTGCTTGTTGATCAAAGTAAACCTGTGTCGTTGGAAGCAGGCTAAGCACTAAGGTATTATTATCAAAAGATTCCTGAATTAACTTTCTTTCAAACCAGATCAAACATGAATATGTAAGGATGTTATTCAGTTCAGCTCTTGGATACCTATAAAAAGCATGGAAGTTTATCTCTGCTTCTACAGAGATTCTAAAATTTTCCACTGGCCAAGTCAATAATCTGATCTGAATCCAGCTGAGCATACATTTCATCTGCTGAAGAGGAACTCTAAGGCAACCTAGCCACCGAAACAAGCAGAGCAATTTTTGATATGGCAGATACTCGAGTTCAACACATAAACTGGACATTGTTTCTTTCTAAAAGATCCAAAACACAAAGGATATAACCCCGCAACCTATTTTTTCTTCCGCCTAGTTTAATCCAGTCGCAGGACAAATCAAGCATAGTATTCTTAAACTCTGGCATGTCCTAAATAGTGACCTGTCTCTTCAAGATGTCACATTCAACTCCCTCCAGATATGTTTCAGAAGACCTTACAACATTAACAATAATGTCATAAAGAGAGTAATGCCCCTGAAAATGCCTGCACATTGGCTGCCAAACACCCCTACTAGTTTTTATTGATGTGGGCACAGCACACATTGTTCTAATTCCACTAACACAAAATATTTTCATTACCGTCTGAATGCTACAAAATACAAGTTCATCATCTACAGCTCACGTCATTTACATGATAAAATGTCCTTGTGGCCTCATCTATATTGGCAGAAGGCTGCAATACTCAATAAAGAACATGGATTATGCCATTGTACAACACTACCTGGAGGCAAACCATGGATCAATGAGCACTTTAATGTTTTGGGGCATAGAAAAGATCTCACTGCCTCCAAGATGGAGTGATATTATAAATATGCTTCAATGCAGGTAGGCCTTTTGGATCTTTACTCTAAATGCAGCCTTATTTCTCATGTTTTATTGTGATTCCATATGCCTTATTCTGTGTTTAATAACTGCAGATGGTACCCTGATTTGTTTGTATATCTTTGTGTACTATTACTGGGAGCAAAATCGTCATGGTTATGCACACGTCAGACAAAGGTTTTCCCTCATTTTGTATGCCTTTTGTGAATAATAACATAATGCAAAACTGTATATATTACATCTTGTAGCATACTGCTACAGGAACGTGGCACAGATGAGACAAACAGTGTGGAAAAAGTGGCAGTGAAGGTGCTTTTATTTAGAAAACACAAGCAGGATTACAAAATGACACAAACAAGGCTTTCGCAAACTGAAAGTTAATAGTGGGGAGTAAGGCTGTACAAGGGCAGGCAGGGTAGGAGGGTATGTCTTGGGATACAGGGTTCAGGGTTCAGGGTTCAGGGTTCAGGCCATGAGGAGGGGCATGTCTGTAGGGAGAGTCAGAACAACACAGAAAGTCTCTGCAATAGGGAAGCCCAGCTCTCCCTTGGAGTGAGGCCGTGAGGCCTATAGAAGGCCAGCAGCCAATCAGGTTAAGTGCTGACAGGTGTGGTGCATTCCTGGCATGCTGCTGATGACCTGATTGTGGCCTGGCGCTGTCCAGGTTTGAGCAGGGAGCGTTGGTGCTGAAAACCAGCCTTATCTCGCTGGCGCTGTCCAAGGTTCTGCAGGGCTGGTACAACAAAGGTGACCACAATATGTTGACACTACCATTTTTTCAGACATTTATGTTCATTCTTGGTAGTATAAAGTATATCTATAGTTAATAATATATACGTATAGCTTATGGATGTATGTATGTATATGTGTAAACATGTATGTTTTTTCATACATCATTGTTATGCACATGCCAGGTAGACATGCTATGTCGACACATGGGAGCACACATATACCTCATCCCTTGTCCAGTTTACCTGTTGACTCTGAGGAAGAAGCTAAACAGACAGTCTTATTTAAATAAACATGATTTATTTTATTTGAGTGCTCCAGTGTCTACTTTTGGTTGTCTCTGTGAAGTGTCCAGGTATATTTTTTGTCTTTAAGCACTATTCCATACTGAGAGCACCTTCTTTCTTTACAAGCTTTGACTGATGGGCACAGGATAGTATCTATTAGCGTGTTTAAATGTATATTTTTATGAATTCCTTACTTTTATTATGTTTTCCTCTTTTTCCCCCCATTAAAAATTTTATGAACTCTGTTTCTATGGCCTATTGCAGGTGCCCACACGTACATCAGCTGATAATTATTGGTACCAAGTTCATATATAATGTTTTTTTATTGCATCTTTTATGCCCTAATGGCTTTGCCAAACTGTGTTGTATTTTTTATAATCATTCATTCAAATCTGCTGTGGAATGAAAACATTTTATGTGTGCTCCATCGAAGAGTGCCTTGTTTTTTTCTATGTGTTATTACCCCAATGCCAAAGAGAATCTTCTATCATTATCCGATGATATCTTTATGGTGTATCCAAGCGGTGCTCCGTCCCCCATTTTCTGCAGGCCTGAAGATGTACTCAACACGATCAGCAAATTTTTGTTTTACTGTCTTGTTGTAAAATGCATTCCTCTGCACTGTAGGCTAAAGCCAATTAATGTATTACCGTTGCCCGTATAGGCCTTTTTGCCGTACTGAATAGCAGAAATTGTGCTTATTAGCCTTAAAGATTGTTTTCATTTTTATTCAGTACGAGATAACTCCTACTTATTCAGAATAAAAGTACATTTCAATAAACAACTAATGAAGCAATATCATGACAGCTGCTTTTGTTGACAAAAGATTTGTACTGCAGTGCGCAGAGATGCAAATAGCCTTTTTCTTCCCTAATTCATTGTGTTGTGTAAAGCATGCCTTTTGTATATTTGTATATTTCACCTTTATGGTAATTTTTGTTTTCAAATAGTTCAAAAAATTCAAAATTATGCTGTTTTATAGTTAAACACCCCTGCCTACCGTACACACATTAATAATAGATGCGGATGGAATTTTAATCATTTGTCTGTCATTGAAAATCCTTATAGACATATTTACGGCAGTTGGACAAAATAATGGAAACACCTAACAACATATGAATATCAAGTAAGTAATAAGAAGTAGGGTCGACCTTCACCTTCAGAACAGTTTGAATCCTTATACATGTTTATACAATTTTTTAACTGCTCGTTGGGGGACGAGAGAGGTAGAAATCTACTTTGCATTTTGTGCTCTAGCAAGGTCTCCATAAAGGAGGTCATATTATCCTATAAGGTTTGAACATGAAATAATATTCCCCATTGTAAAAATGTTAATGTAACATGTAGCTGGTAATCATGATACAATAAAAAAATCCTGGAGTCATGATATTATTATGCATAGTCTCGAGAATAAATGATAATTTATTGTAATTAATTCATTAACATTTGTGATAGCATAAACAAAGACAAAATTTCAAATTCATGCCTAGATAATATGGGCCCTATGATCCAGAACTGACTAGGCTTCATTTGCACTTTTTGTGGGTCCCCATGATCATTGAGCTCTGGAGGGTAATTTTGTTTGTGAAAATTATATTTTGATACCAACATGTAAATGACAATGACCATGTACACAAGTAAAGGGTTTTGCAAAATGTTCTCATTCATTCCCAGGTCATTGTAATCCCTTACAATGCATAAAATGTTGAACCATTTTAACAATATTACCCTTATTTTCATCAAATTTTTCAAACACCATGCAACGATATTTGGTATGTGTTCACATCAACCTTCTTGTGTTGCCACAAATGTTGTCACTTTGTTTTCATTTCAGTCCGGAACATAGTTCTGGAATATGTCTGGCATAACCAATCAAGGATGTGGTAGTCCATGGAATATGTCAAGGAATCAAGGAAGTCACGTGATCTCACTTGACCAAATGATAATCTGCGTGATCGTTTACTGCTGATGGTGGGGAAAAGAACACAGAGAAGATTAATGTCAATGTAAGTTTGATGCCAGGAAACTTCCATCAATGAATGCTGTTTCTGGTTTCAGAATTCTAGGTGGAAACTTGCTTTTCAGTAAGACTGTTTGACTGCATGTTATTAGTTGCTTGGGTTTTTTTTCTTTTTATTGAAAGTGTAGATGTTTATAATCAATGCGTCAGGGACCATGCCTGGTTGCTATGAGCTTTGGAATAAAAACCGGCATACAGTATACCACTCAGCTGTTCAGCACATAATTTTTCATTTTCCGAAACTAAATACCATCAGGACCACATGATTTATTTGGCCCAGTTGATTTAAGAGCCAACCCAAGCATTCCAACAATAATTTTGATAGCATTTTCCGGAGCTAATGACTTTTAAAGCTTACTGCCTAGGAGGAAGTCATGCTTTTCAAAAATGTTTCATTTATTAAGTAGAGATGCATCTCACACTCCATTTATGCTGATAAACCTCCCTCAAACTTGAGAACTGTTAACAGAAGACCTGCTTTTCATGACCTGCTGATAGTGCCAATAGAGTTACAAGTGAACTCTGTTGGCTCTAACATGTTTAGGACAAAGACATTTTTTTCTTGATTTGGCTCTGTACTCCACAATTTTAGATTTGCAATCAAACAATTCACATGTGGTTAAAGTGCACATTTTCAGCTTTTATTAATTAAGTGTATTTTCATAGACTTTAGTTTCACCATGTAGAAATTACACCACTTTTTATACATACCCCCCCCTATTTTACTGCACCATAATGTTTGAGACATATTAATATTAATGTAAATGAAAGTAGTCATGTTTAGTACTTTGATGCATATCCTTTGCATGCAATGTCTACTTGAAGTCTGTGACCCATAGAGATCACCAGGCACTGTGTAAAAATCTGGCGGTGCTCTGCCAGGCCTGTAGTGCAGGCATTTTCAGCTCCTGCATGTTATGTGCTTTAGCAGTATGTTTGGAGCATTGTCTTGCTGTAAGATGAAGCACCATCCAATGATTCTGGAGGAATCATCAGTAAATAAGATGTTGCCCTCAGTAGTTACATCATCAATGAAGACAAGTGAGTCAGTACCTGTGGCAGCCATACATGCCCAAACCATAACATCACCATCAAAACCCCCACCACAATGTTTCACAGATGACGGGGATGCTTTGGATCTTGGCCAGTTCCTTTTTGCCTCTACAGTTTGCACTTCCCACCACTGTGATACAAGTGAATCTTGGTCTCATGTGTCCACAAGACATTTTTGCAGGCTCTTTCTAAGAAAAACTGTAACCTGGCCCTCCTGATTTGACAACTAACTAGTGCGTCTTGCAGTATAGCCTCGGCAGTCACTGACACATCCACGCATACCTCCTGAAGAGTGTTTCTGATCTGTCCGAGAGATGTTTTGGGGTTTTTCTTCATTATGGTGAGAATGCTTCAGTCATCAACTATAGAGGCAGGCCCTTTGCTATTTCAAAGCTCACCAGCACTGGCTTTCTTCTTAATGATGTTTCAAACAGTTTATTTTGGTTTGGCCTATACCACTGACTGTTTGTCTTATTTCTCAGTCTCATAATGGCTTCCCTGACTTTCATTGGCACAGCGTTGGTACTCATATTGACAAACATCAATAACGGGTTCCAAAGGCAATAAAAAGATTCGTTACTGAAAGCTGTCTTACACTTGCACTAAGGAAGCAATTCAACACACCTGACTCATAAGAAGCACCTGCGAAGCCATTTGGCCCAAACATTATGGTGTCCTGAAATAGGAAAATATGTATAAAAGCACTGTCATTTCTACACGGTGAAACCAAAATGAATAAAAAATACCCTTGAATAAAGAAGTGAGAATATGTACTTAAACACCACGTGGATTTTGTTATTCCAAATCTAAAATTGTGGCGTACACTGCAAAAAAAAAAGTATAAATAATAAATAATAATAATAAAATAATATTAATAATTATTAATAATAATAATAATAATAATAATAATAATAATAATAATAATAATAATAATAATAATAATAATAATAATAATAATGTCTTTGTCCGAGAAACTGTGGAACTCACTGTATTTTTTCCTTTCTGACAATATGCTTAACTTTCCTGTTTTGCTTCTTTTCTTCTTCTATTCAGGATATGCTTCAGATCTTTGAATGCCAATTTTGTTGTTTGGGATGATGGTGATTCATCTGGAGAGGAAAGTACAATAGGAAGAAAATGAGACTTGATTAAATTAAATGTATTTGCTCATTTAAGCAACTGGATGATTGGGTAAGCAGTACTCAGATAATAAAGTCTAACATCCTCCCTGAAATGTGTTAGCATGGGAGCAGACTTTCGCGATTCTCTTCGTTGTCACAAAACTATTTACCCACTGGTTTGCAGGCACAGAGATATGGAGCTATATTTTTGGTCAGAAGTGTCAAGGGGGTGATTTGAGGTGTTTGATGTTCCAGACGTAGGGGCATGCCACAGGTCCAGAACTTAAATGTTGATGGCTTGTTTTTTTAATGCTTTTTAAAGACTGGCCAGTATGGGTTGCTAGTGAGCAATGGGACAAGGTCACGCCAGTCAGCCAAAATTGTCACTCCTTGGCAGAGGTGGAAATCCAGAGGTCAGTAAAAAGTCCTATCATGCATTTCTTCAACCCATGAACTCTGCCAACTGATTCACTAATTAGTTCAACTTTCTGGCTGAAGAAATGTGCTAATTAGCAAATCTGGGTGATTGGATGAAATATTGGGGAGGACTTTTAATTTCTAAACCTGGGTTTTCCCCCTCTGCTCCCTGGGCAATGCTATGGACAGTTATGGGTCCCCACTAGGGTTGCCAGGCACCACTGGCACTTGCACTGGCACAGTCTGGATTTAATACCAGACAGTGGGGCCCATCCACACACTCAAACAGTGCCTCAATAGGATGAACTGTTCCACAGCCCCCATCATTCATATCTGATAAAAATCAATGTTGCAGTGATTCAATTCTCCAGAGTTAAAAAAAACACAAATGAGGCAGACAGGAGTTCAATACTGTTACATAAATTTTGGTTAGTTTATAAATATGAATAGCACTTTCGCTAACCTTCCACCTCCAATAACCCTGCCCACACCCCTTCCTGAACCTTTGTGTGCCTCTGACAAAGTGCCCTAGCATATATCAATACAGTTTCAGTCATTCTCAGTTTGCTCCAGTCTCAGCAAATTGTGCGTCCATTCTGCTCATGCCTGTTAGCTGACATTTGCTTGAAGCTAGTCCAACTCTCTGTCCAAAGTGAGCAGACTGCCAAAATGACGGGGAGGAGTTTGGTTTGGTTGCTTGTCCATTTCATTTTCTGTTCCTGACCACTTCTATTTATGTTTTTTCTCTCTCTCTTTCACTGGCTCTGTTGAAAAAATGTTCAAAAGTGCTTGCAGGAAAGCCTCATAGCTATGCGGTGCACTGGTAGGCAGCGCTCTCTTTGTTCTGTGGAGAGTGCCATAGCCTGTTGAGGGTACGATAAACAAGCGCCTTGTCTGGACAGAACCTCCTGTAGCACAATTTACCCATCTGTTCCCCGAAGCTCTGGGTTATACTTCGCCGAATTTAACATCTTATTCTAAAGACCTCAACTCCTGCTGCACAGCGTCCCTGTCCCTGCGCTGGATTTACACTTGGTCAAGGTTTAATGGAAAACATTACAGACTTCACCTTCTGTGGCACAGTGTCCCTATCACTGCTCTGGGATAATGTATTACACATGGCAAAGGGGTGGGGAAAGGAGAGCCCTGACTAGCATCAGTTTGTCTGGGGTTGTTGCTGCTCATGGTTACTAACCAGAGTCTGAATGGGGATGGGAGGAGGATCAGTGCAGAACGCGTATCGGGGCGTATAGTAACACCGCCCGTTCAGACTGCATGTTCACAGGACGGGGAGATCAAGCAAGGTGGAGAGATCAAAAGCTTTTTTTTCGCCCCTTCAGTTCCATTGGAACAGGGGGGGTCACGGAATTTACTGTTTCAATTTCAGAACCGGAGAGGCTTTAGCAGAGAGAGAATATTGAGTCTCTCGGCGGGAATATTTTTTCTGGGGGGCGGCGATGCTCCAGGCTCGGTCCGCGGTTAGCCGAGAGCACGCCGCGGTTACTTCCACTGGAATATTCATGGCTGCGCTGTAGCATCTGTTGCTGAAGTGATTTGGGAGACAAAATGATATCACTGCAAATCCACACCATTCGATGGCAAGGAGGGAAACGTCTGGAGCACGGCTTATGCAATTAATCTGCTGAGTTAAATAATTAAGCTTGTAGCCGTTGTAGCAGCAACAGCTTGTTAACACTTATTTTTTTTGATTAGGAATATAAAGGAGATGGGTGTTATCTGGGCTTGGTTGCCACTGCCTTGTTGTCCTTAGCAACTGAGCGCCGAGGAGCAATGGACACTTGAATTCACTGCTAATGAATGACATCAATACACTGCCAAGGTGTCTAATTTGAGCCTGTGGAATCCACTCAGCCCCACAGATAAGGAAGGCCAGATTCATTCACAGACAACTCGCCAAACTGTGAACAACAGACTGGTTTCAGACATACAGTTTGGGACATGGAAATTCCTCTTTGTCTTGCAGGTCAAACTCTGCCCAGGGTTCTCACAGATACAATCCCTGGCACCTCCCCTGCTGGTGACACTGCCACTACACTGCCACTCACTATCCTGGAACTAAATGCACTGCATCATTAATATAATTCAGAAGCACCAGTCCCCCCCCCCTCCCCCCCTTACACAATATAAATAAATATATACAATTCTGAATGTATGGAGGCACTCATGATGTACTCGAAATGCATTTACAATATATAACAATACATTTGCAATTTAAAAAAATAATGCATTGCCAATTATAATCTGATATATTTTTGTACATTATTCAATGTGCTGTGTATGTTGTTAAATATTTAAAATATCAGCAAAACCTCCCATTTTCACAAAATCTTGATAATCAAGAATGCCAATAGCTTTAATATCCTTTTATTGGAAAATGTACCCAAGCGTTGTGTCGCACAAAGCCTGAAAGTTACACTATCCCACAAAAACAGTGTTAACTCATGATATTAGCTGTAATTCTTCTTACTTTACAAGGAATCATATGTTTAACTTTGCCACTGATAATACTGAGAAGCCACTGAAGCAAAGGGGAGCTGTGTGGAGTTTGAGATGACATAACTGTATGTGCTGTGCGTGAAATCAGTTTTAATGCTCTCCCCTTCTCTAGCCAGCCAGCTTTCAGATCCACAGATGTCTCTGTCTGTAGTTTAGTTTGTGGCCAGTCTTTAACAGTTGGAGATGGAGCTACCACCCGCATCTCTTAATCACAACTGCAACTGGTGGAGGCTTCTCTACAAAGCAGTTCAATACTGTGTGTGTGTGTGTATGTGTGTGTGTGTGTGTGTGTGGGTGTACGTGCTGATGGGGATGTTTGCATAATTGTTTGTGTGTTGGGAGGGTGTTTGTATAATGTGTGTGTGGAGGGATTATTTGTGTAATGTGGAATATGTGCTTGTGTGTGTGTTGAGGGGCTTTGCTTAGTGTGCCGGTGTGTGTGTGTGCATATGTGCACACGTCATACGCGTGGGTACAATGTGTGTGATTTTGCGATGCGTTTGCATGTTTGTTTGTTTGTTTGTTTGTGGGTGCGCATGCGGTGTGTGCACGCGCCTACCTTTCCGTGTACATATGCCGTTCAGTCAGAGGCCTTCGTCTGAAGTTCCTGCCCCAGCATCATTACGAAGTCCAGTCACATAAATCCGCCGGTCAGATCTGGAGGTGCGATTCCTCTCGGTTTTCTGGTTTCGGGTGCGCCGTATCAGCCGAGCCGGGCTTGCAGGGGGATTTCAAAGCCTTTTCAGACCGTGGCACAGGGCCCGCTGCTGCACAGACAGCAGGAACTTCCAGCCCCTGCCAGCTCATTTCCAGCTGAGGCATGCAAAGGCTCTCAACAGGTGCGATTGCTCCTCTAATAAAAGTTGTTCTCGTTAAAGCCGAAGCGTAGCGAAAAACCTGCCTCTTTGATTTATGGCACCTTAATCATGAATAAATAAATAAAGCATGAAATATGGATCAGTCAGCTGTATAATATTTCTGACTCCCTTAGAAGACGCTGTATTTGGCTGTGCTCACTGACCCCGCGTCATTATCAACAGTTTGTGATATCAATCTATAAAAACTCATTTATCCGGCATGATTGCACAGCTACAGGGCTGTGACACACCCAGAAAAGCTATTTTATCTGAGCTCATTGTCCCATTTATTATTATTTATATGTTCTCTGGATATCATATTCCTAACTTCTGGAAAAGTGCACACAAGGCCGTTGTTTTTTCCCCTACACTGTTCTAAAAGGTAGGCAATATTTGAGCTGCCTTTTTTTTCCTGGCTGTGTCTAAAAATAATTTTCACTTCTGAATAGCAGAAAGGTACAGAGGTACTGAAAATTTGTACAGAGTCTTTCCACCTGGTTTGGATGTCATTGCCAGATTTAAATGTAAAAGAAAAACAAACAAACAAAAACAATAGCACTAGTATTGTAAGCACATAATAGAAGGGAAAACAGATGCAGAAGCAATGAATTCCTGAAACAAAAAGCTAAAGATAAACAGAAATAAACAGTAAATTTGTCCTGTGGGGAGGAGGCACCAAGGAAAGAGGTAGTCAGTTGCAAACAAGGGTGAAGGGTAAATGTATCTGTCGCACCATGTGCATGCAGGAAGTCCTGGAGGCCTGGAGGTTTTTGTGGTTTCCTTTTGGTCAGCAGCCAGTTTTGGGTGTCATGAACAAGTGTGGGGACCCTTGAGCCAATCAGAATTTGAAGTGCTGAAACACACCGAAAATAAGAAGACACAGTATTGGCTGTCCAGGGTTGGTGTTCGAGATCCCTGCATATTCACCCTGTGCTGTACATTTTACAGTAAAATTCCCACCTTAACACAATGCTGAGAGAAATCTGTTCATTTATTCCTCTTTAGGTTTTACCTTCTCAGCCTTTTTTACTCAATGGCCCATAAGGTCTCTCTGTGCCTAGGCACATTATTACCGTAGCCACTGGAGCTGTGGCAGTCTATATTAAATCTTGGCAATACAAAAAGATAGAGACACAAGTTTTTATCGTTTATGGCATTAAAAGCCATTGTCTCATTAATTGAGAGTCATTACATCGCTGTAAATGGCAAGTATTTCTCCATCTTAGTACCTTAATGAATTGGCTTTTTTTTCGCAGCTAAAGGCTTCAAAGCTGCTGTTAACAGAATGCAATTGTCATCCTTAATGGACCGTTATTCCGCAATCTAAATCATTTGGGTAAGCCTTTTTCCCCTCTTGCTTTTTTACTCAGTCTGGAGAAAAAGAGATGCAATCTCAGCAGCATCCTGTAGGAAGCACTGCAGAGTTCCTGTTTCTCTGCTCACCTGGACAGAACCAGGAGGGACTGGCTCATTGGGGTGCTTAACATCTCAGGTAGAATGATAGGCCTTTTGTGACATCATCCCTCTGATGATGTCACTGGCATGAGTCTGTTATAATGGTACTGTTCTCTGTTTGTTTCTCACTGTTCCGAGGTCTTTGATGATGGCATTGTTTCTAGGTTTTTAATAACATCACAGTGCTCTCTGGCTTCTACTGATATACCTTCCTAGTGCCACTGTTCTCTAGTTGATGGCACCATTGGCAGTCTGTTTGTTGTGCTTTTGACATAGCGCCCAACACGGTCTATCACAAAATGCAGCTTTGCTATGGAACAGGGAACAGACTTGGGTGCATGACAGAAGAATGGCTTTCCTGGATGGTGGAGGCAGAGCTTCAGTCAATGAGAGTGTGGGGAGTGTCACATGCTCCGCTCATAATTCTGAACCAATAATGCTCAACTGACAATGACCAACCGCCCCCCGCCCTGTTTTTTTTTTTTTTTTCACTCAGTGGCTGCTCTTCACTGGTACATGTGTTCTGGTTTAGATTTATGCACTGACTATTGCAGTCAGTTGCGACAGTTATGACTTGGCTTCCTGTCTTTTGTGAGCCCCATTGGATAAGAGGCATTTCTAAATGCTTAAAAGTGGTTAATGTGGGCTGCTGGACTTTAATTGTTGCCCATCCTGTAGCCCATTTATAACAGCGCTAACTGTGCCCACACATAACACAGACCCCTGCCGAAAGCTCCTGAGAATAGCCCCTTTGAGTATTGGTTAGCGCAGAAGCACAAGCACTCGGCTCTTTGCCAAGAGAGCCTCTGACTGTGTAAAATGGGTGCAATCAGTAGTAAAGTAATGAGTGGAAATTGTGGCCACAGGCAGGGAACTCTTTGTAAAGACAATGCTCACCCGCTACTGGTCACAGGTCTTGCTTTTGTAACCAGGATGTGGAAGGTGTCGGGGTTCTTGGAATGTTTGTTAGGCACTGAGAATACTTGTAAGGATTCTGGAGGGCTGTCAGGATTTTGGAATATTTGCCATGGTTCTGAGAGCTTAATCACCACTCATAGTAGTTGTAGTGTGTTGAACATTTAACAGATCCCCCTTGCAAGCTAGATACTGTCAACTGATAAGTGCAAAGCATTCATTTAAATGCTGCTTTATTGGCAGGACAACTTGAGCAATATTGCCAAAGCTTAATGCAGAATGTATATGAGGAGATTTTAAATGTCTTGACTATGTCACCCTCTCTCTCTCACCCTCTCTCTGTGTCTCTCTCCCTCTCCTCGGTATATTTTTCTCTCGCAGCTCTCCCTCAGTCAGTTCGCCTGACAGACGGTTTTCACCTCAGAGAGGTTGTTAAAGTTGTTAAACCTGAGGAGCACAGAGCCTGACAGAGTGTAGGCAGAACGCAGTCTGCTAGCATGCCACGTTGTTTGCCAGGAATCTATTTTAGCATCAGGAATGCTAACAGAATGCACGACTCAGCAGGGGTACTGTCCTCCAACTCGCACAGTGTGCCAGCCTGGCAGTTTGTCATGCCCTTGATGCATGGGTGTGGGTTTCCATGGAAACGACACGAGGGTGCAGGGTTCAGATGCGGGCAGTGGAAGGGACAGGTGTGATCTTTGCCTTGTCCAAGGATGATCTGATTATCTTTGCACTTACATGCACATCTTGTATGTTTTGTTCCTTGAATCTTGATACTCTGAATATCTATCCTGTTTATGCCAATACACAGTCATATATACACATAATAGGTCTTCATCATTTCTTGTTTCCCATTTAACCACAATCTAACTGTAACTGCTTTCAGATAAGACTATGAGCAAGGAACTAGTGAATCAAAGAATCATGCTCAATCAAACTGAATAAGGAGATCATTGTGAAGTAGAGCCTGCTTCCTCTCTCTCTCCCTCTCTCTCTCTCTCTCTATCTATCTCACTCAATTTATATTTCTATTTCAATTTGCAGGTTATTCTTCTTCTTCTTCTTCTTCTTCTTCTTATTATTATTATTATTATTATTATTATTATTAATAATAATAATAATAATAATAATAATAATAATAATAATAATAATAATAATAGCAATAATAATAATAATAATAACAATAATAACAATAATAATAATAATAATAATAGTAATAATAAAAATATTCACATAGTGTAAAACAAAAATAAACATTAATTAGGGTGTTAAGAACATAACAAAAATGATATTACATTTATTCTAATATAAGCAAATATGTATAATATAGGTTTAAAAAAATTATTATGATAAGTTATCTTTTTTGTAAACAGGTCAACAAAATAACAAATAAATATCTCCCTTATCCTGTGGCTACATATTTGGCTGCTTGTGGGGCTGTAGACCCTTCTAATATTATTGATAATTTTTCATTGTCATTCATATTTTGGATGTTGGGGAAAACAATGTTTATAGTTTTTAAGATTTCCTCCATTTCTTGATTGTAATATGTACAATATAAAAGAAAATGAACCTCTGTCTCTACCTGTTTGCTTGTGTGCTGATTGCACATCCTGTACTCCCTGGCTAGCTTGGTATGTCCTTTTCAATGGCCAGACTGCGGTCACTGACTTGGTATTTGGTCAGGATCTCGCTCTGTTTCAAATTCTTAATGGTGACTAGATATTCTGCCAATTTATATTTTCTGTTTAGGACCCAGTTGTATTTCAATTTGTTCAGATATTTAATAGTTGTAACCCAATGGTCCAAATAAGAGTTCTTCAGGTGTTTTAGTTCATTGTAATTGATGATGTACTTGAGGTGTTGACCTGAAGCTGACTGATGACTAGTTCTCTCTCTCTCTCTCTCTCTCTCTCTCTCTCTCTCTTTGAAAAGTAGATGTTTTTCTCTCTGCTTTGCCTTGATGCACATACTGATGCCATAATTGCTCCTCCACATCTATGTCACAATTAGGGATGCCAGTTTATCTCAGGCAGTTCTTCCACCTGCAATTCAGTCATCCCTCAGTAAGAAGGCTATAGAGCCTTTATGTCCCTCCCCAATGATCTACATCAATTGCCACTAATCAAGTACAGATTATGATTGGCAGAATTTTCCCTTGCTGTAACAAGGTGCATTCAGTGCATAGAAGAGAAAAAATATTTATTATCAACTATTTTGAAAGTAAAGGACTTGCCCAATCCTGTAATCCAGTGGCAGTATTGTGTAGTTTTACAGCCTGCACCATCTTCTACAGTCGTCCTTAGAAGCATCATGTAGCATAACTTCCTGCTAGAACAATACTTCTTGGCTACTCCCACAAATTTGTCATCTTAGGGGAAATTGCAAGATTAAACGTTGCTTTCAAGAGTCGCAATGTGAGCATCACGTGTCAAATTAACTGAATTTGGCATCAAGTCTTTGAGGTTTTCATTGTACACTTTCAACATGTAACGTTGCCTCATCTGCGACAAATGCAATTACATGGCTGAAACCAAGCTCCAGAGTTAAATAGCTGATCCTATCGGATCCTATCTGTCCTTTTAAATCAGATGTAACTGATTTGCCTTGCAGAAGAAATAAAAGCCGCAGAACATAACTGCGTCTGCCATCTGATGACTCCTCTGTGACCATCTCTGTTTATGGGCGGCAGTTGCCTGCAGCACGTACTTCTGCCAAAGCTGTTATCCGGAAACATCCCCATCGTTTCTTACACGCCTATTTAAAAATGTGTGTAATTTAGGATTGCCATTTCATTCAAGAGGAATATTTGCACTCAGAAATGCTTACGTCGAGTCTCAGATAGCATCTGTCCTCTGCTTAGTTCTGTTTTTTTTTTTTTCACTGACATAGCGTTCAACCTCGCTGTTTACTTCAGACCATAATTTGTGCTTTTGTCTCAGTAAATGCCGGTCTGTTGTTGTTTTTTTGCGAATGTATCGATTTGTTGCAAAACTGCAAGGTGGAAATCACAAGTTCAGAAAGTAAAAGTCCTCCCCAGTATTTTGTTTCAATCAATGAGATTGGCTAATTAGCCCAATTCTTCAACCAAGATTTGTGAAATCAGCTGGCTGATCACTTTCTGATTCCTGGACTTTCCATTTCTGTAAACATTATAAACTGACTCCATCTGTGTGCAGTGTACCAGGGGGTACTGTTGCACCACGCCACATTTCTTCCTCTCACCTAGTGGCGCCTACTTTCATTAATTGCTTTTATGATGCTCACGGTTGATCACTAATTGTATAAGTACTCAGGTGTTTGCAGCAAGTCAATGTCTACAGTGACCCCACAGGAATAGATAAACTGTTCTGCGTGGTTATAATGCCCTACTCAACACTGATGCCACAATGGCTCTTTCTGATTTAGAACATGCAGCAAGAAAAAAGACGTGTGTGGCATTTGGCACGACAACTTGGAGATGGAGAATTGCAGGGTAACACACAGAGACACACACACATTACTCCAACATCATGCCCATTGCAAAGATCAGATGGGATCCCTTCCGGAGAGTTAGGAGCCACTTCATAGCCTTTTCAACTCTAAACTGTAATCCCAGCCACAATATGAAGAACAGACACACTGACCTAGAGACAGCATTAGGGCTCAGACATGCTCTGAATACTGCAAGGGACTGAATGTTCTTTGTGTGAATGTAATACAGGGTTTTCCAGTATTTGAAAACAACTTTGAAAAGTTATGCAACCAGAAAAAAGCTGAAAAAAATACAGTTCAAAGCTGTCTTTCATAGCAAGCTGTGATAGAATCAGGAATGACCCTTTTACATGGTCAAGGTGAAGAAAATGTACTTTATCTTTTCATTTAAAGCTGATTCATATTTCTAGTGTTTTTTCATGTTGGGGGAAAGAGCAGACAGCTGAAAGTCATTCGGTTTGGATTTTTCTGCTCAAATTGCTCCTAATTCCAATGTGCTGGTGGTGAATTATTTAATAAATAGTGAACAGATTTGACAAGGTGATTTATCAAGCAGATGTTTTTATTTCTTTTTTTCTGGTCTTTGTTTTCAAAGCCTGTCAGTCTCCCAACAGGGTGCTGTCTTGTCCCAGCAACACTCGCTCCATGTCTGGGCTGAGGGAAACAGAGACATATGTCCAGCCACTGACCACAAAATTTGACCCAGGGTGCTTGTAGTGCACTCCAAATATGAAAACCTGTCAACAAGCAGGAGAGAAGTAGAGCTGCCCATAATGAACTGCCTATATTCTGATGAGCACCAGTGTAAGAAAATAGAAAAATAGGGTTGAAACTCCCCAGGTTTGTAGGTTTGATTGCCAGGTGGGGACACTGCTGGCATACCCTTGAAGAAGGTGTTTGATCTGAATTGCTTCTGTAAATATCTGGCTAAATAAGTGGACTTCATGCAAATATACAGTATGTAAGCCTCTCCAGATAAGAGGATGTAAATATAGGGAATACCAGATTGTGAAATCAGGGAGAGCGCAGGTAGAGCAGACAGGGCTGTTCTCCCTCTCTGAGCTCCTGTCACATATTGCTGCTACCTCCATGAGCAGGGATCTCAAACTCCAATCATGGAGGGCACCAGTGTGGGCTAGTATCTGTGTGTGTTTCAGGGGTTATGTGCTTATTTTTAAGTCATTGATGAGCTAAAGCAGGACTGGACACGGAGAGCTGTTCCTGTTTTTTAATTTCACGCCAAATTCTGTGCATCACAGTTAAACCAACACGATAGTTTATGTTCTAAAGCTAACATTTTAGCCGTATTTATTGACAAAACTTGTGAATGACAGCTCATGCTGAGCCTCAGTATGAGGTGCTTTACTCTTGTCTAATCAATGACTGAGCTGGCATTGGTGTGTACAGCTAATTAGGTAAATGAGCCAGCGGTAATTGGTGGAAACAAAAGACCCGCATACACATTGCCCCCATTCAGGAGCGGATTTACCCACCCTTGTGCTAAAGAGTCCACATACCTGGTTTTCAAGGCCTAAACAGGCTGCCGATTGAAATAGCCCACAAAATAAATAAATAGATAAATAAATAAAGAATTAAAAACTGCAGACACCGCAACGCTTCCATAACTGGAATTTGAGATCCCGGGAGGCTTGCAGGACCTTGCGCAGCAACAGCCCAACACGCCGCACATCAGGGATCTCAAACTCCAATCCCAGAATCCCACTGCGCCCGCTGTCTTTTGTGGTTTCCCTTTCAATCAGCAGTGGGTTTAAGCCTTGAGAACCAGACGCTCGGACTTTCAGCCCGAGCCCAGGCAATTTCATTCCTGAATGGCCATTGTGTATTCAGGTTTTTGTTTCCACCAATTACCCCTGTCTCATTTGCTTAATTAGCTGTACAGACCAATGCCAGTTCATGCATATATTAGTGAATAAATATAATGCTTAAGTACTGAGACACATTGAAATCCGCAACCACTGTGACACCATGGCTCTACAGGACTGGAGTATGAGATCTGCCCTGTTGAATCTGATTCTTAATCAACATCAGGTGCTGCTGATTGCCTACATGGGGCTTGTGTCATAAAGGCATAGCCAAAGGTCATAGACAGACTCTGTATGACTACAGCTCATGCGTGGGATTTTTATTGGTTTGCTCTAATCCCTTTTTAGACCACAAATTCTGTAAAACATTTTAAACTGTGGGTGAATTTCATTGCCTGTTTGAGAATTTGTTTCTCACATCTTGACTATATCATGTATTCACATACATTTAGTGCTACTTTGTACGGGGGGGAATTTGTGTTCGATTTTTTTTCCCTCAGAATTTGCCGTGGGTGTGTCTTATCCAGTTATCTGGCAGGCGATGCCTTGAACTCAACCCAAGCAGAAACAGACAAAGCGCGCCACCAGAACGGGTGTGCAATCAAGTCGAAATCACGCGGAATCAGCTGTTTATTTGTGCTCTGTACCTTTAAAACAAGTCACATTACTGATACTGTATGTAGGAGACTTGCCTTTTCGCTCCTCCTGCTATCAGCCAATCAGCTGGACAGCGGCAAGTCTGTTGCTGTGGAAGAGCAGCTGTGTTGGTCTTATCTAGCCATCTGCGGTTTAAAAACTCAACCCCAACTCAATGGAGGCATTGCGTGGTGTTCGCTGTATTCTCTTTTCCAGTCATGTATGCCAGAACAGAGATGTTAAACCTGTCTTTGTATGATCAATAATAAATCAGCACTTGGTACCCACACATTTGTGCAGGATCTCTCTTCATGCTTTCCAATTCTGTGCAAAGAAGTTCCTGTCATCCTCCACACCTCCACTGGCAGTAGCCTGCAGACTCGGTATTATCTGCCCAGATCTATGAGAACCTTTGCTGCGAAAAGTCAAGCAGCCTCCAACGAGCACAGGGACCTGGCTGGGGGGGACGTAGCGAACACAACTCGCCGCTTGAAAGTGTCGACCTGATTTTAATCTTTAATTGCAAACATCCCTCTCTCGACGCTCCAAATGGTTTTGAGCAATCGAGCGCCGCGAGCCACTTAAACTGTCAACAAATTAAATCAGTGGAAACAGGGCATCTTGAGCAAATGACAAATGTGATGAGTTCACGAATGCGCATGTTCACATGTGTACGTGCGTGCTTATACGTATGTGTTTGAGTGGGGCTATGCATTTCCACACATATACAGTGTCTATGTCAATATATAACAGGTGGTGGAAGGTTTCTAGATAATCAACAGCTCATTACCAGAATCCAACTAAACTATTTTCATATCTGCTGTGAGAATGTTATGTAATTTAAACTCATGCCAGCTGTTTCTGGTATGCTGTTAATGTTCAAATTTCCTTTTCTTTTTATTTATTCTTTTCTCAAAGTTGAAATAAAATTTTGCAAAAGGAATACAATCAGTAAAATGTCTTTAATTGTTATTTTGTTTTCATGAAATGTGAATGTACACATGTATTTATGTTTGTGTCAGAAAGCAAGAGTGTGTGTGACTCCATGTATACATGTGGGCAGGGCTTGAACTTTTTGGCTCACTAGCCACTGAGGTTAGTGATTTTACAAAGTCACCAGCCACTCAGCACTTTCACCGACTTGTTATCAGTACACTCCCAGCTTGACTGAGCAGGCAAGATGCGAGAAAGCAAACTAGATGGTTATGGAATACCAAATGTTACAAAAATTAAATCAATAAGTTGGCAATGAATAAAAGCGCCAGGAAATAATTAATTGATATATTTATTTCATTGGGTATTTATTTATTTAATTTTGTCACATTTTTTTTTTCACAGTCTTCCATAGATGGGGCAATGGGATGTGCACACAGTGTGCACTCAGTGATCATGGAAGTTGCAGTATCATATAGTATCACCTCAAATTGATTTATTTCAGATGCCTTTTGTAAACTACAATGATTTTTTTCTTTTTTGCAGGAAAAGCAAGCAAAAGGTCACCCTTCACAGTGTCTCATAAGAGTGACGGAGTTACACGCCACTGCTAAATTTTACCTGCATTTGGTGGGTGGCGGGTGTTAATGTCAAACCCTGCATGTGAGTATGTTCGTGTGTGGGCAACCACAGTCACATTCACACCTGAAGCAGGGCACACACACACACACACACACATCTATATGTATATGTATGTATATGTATGTATATATATATATATATATATATATATATGTCTATCATATCTATATATATATATATATATATATATATATATATATGACAGAAGGGAAAATAGATTAGCAGTAAATGATGTTTTCATAAGCGCCCATAATTCAGCCTGCATTTGCAGACATTGGAATAAACACCATAAATTCAGGGGACAGCTGAGGTTCCTGCCGCTAATAAAAAGTGAAATGGATTGTGGATATTTTTCCGTGCCTGGCGCGCCTGATGCAGTGATAGACAGCTGCTAGTTTGGATTGCCTGCGAGGGGGTGGGTGGGGAGGTGGTGGGGGGGTTCGTGGCTGTGTGCGGTGTCTCAAGTTTTATTTCGCCCGTAGATCCTGCCTCGGCGCCCTCTGTGACTCACCTTTCCCTCAGCCAATCAGATCTGACATCGCAGGGCACTGGCAGGGCTGCAGTCTCTCTCACCCCATGGGAAGAGACTGCAGCCCCTGTACTCGTACCTTATGACAGGTGACACCGTCCTCGTGTGGCGGAGTCTGTGCCTGGGAAAGAGTGTTCATATAATGAATGGGTCCATATGGGTTCCCATATTTGTGTGGGTACCCGTGGATGGGCGTGTCTGTCTGTGTGTCTATTTTTGTGTGTATTTTCGTGTGTGCATGTGCATCTGTGTCTGTCTGTCTGTCTATCTGTCTGTCTGTCTCGTCTCTATTCAGACAGCATCTGTTTCTCTCCGTCATTGCCTAGACATTATTAGCTGAATCCGAGCGTGAGACATGCAACCACGGCGATGATGAAAACGTGGCTTTCCGCAGGTTGTCTTTGAACATCCATTTCAATCAGTGCCCGAAACACATTTGGCGTTAAGACAGGATAAGGTATTTAAGAACAGCAGATAGGTTTGCCTGTCTGGTCCAACACCTCACTATTTTTCCAATGCAAGGAGGAGAAGGGTGCAGATCAGCTGATCGCTCGCCGTGTCCCGGTAATGGCTTTAAGCACCAGGCCTGCAGGGGAGTTCAAGGTGCGGATTCACTCCATAGCTCTATTTGTTAAGCACCGGGATAGGCCTTGCTCCCTTTCTCTCTCATTCCCTTTTATTTACCTGTCGCCGGGACGCCCGCCAGCCAGGTTGCTGGGGTGAAAGGGGACGCGGCGGCTGAGATTTACAGTACGCTGCACGTGAGCCCCGCTGACTCAGTGCCCGGCTGGATATTTATTGCACGCAAACCAGGTGACCGTGGTGGCTGTCCGCACGGGCTCCAAACGGGGAAACCATGTTAATCTCCCTCAGGGAATCAGTAACAAGTAAGAAATCCTCCTTCCTACTGCTGTGCCTCGGTGCATTTGCATGCACGTGTGTGCGCCTGTACTACGTGCACCTGTATGCGCACCGGGTTTTCTGCATGTGTGCATGTATGTGGGCGTGCACTTACTTGTGCATGTGTGTGTATACCATGCACATGTGCAAAGGCATTTATATGTACATTTGTCTATATATGCTTCCATAGATGTGTTAGTGTGCTAATTGTGTATGTATGTGTATCATTGTTTACTTTTCAGCTTCATTTTGTGGATGCATCTTTTGCGATTCTTCATTTTTCTGGTGTGTGTGTGTGGTATACTGAGTGTCTGTGCATGTATGTGTGGCAGGTTTATATTTTTTCTCACCACTGATGTGGTAGGAGTGGTATCAGTAGGTGGGGATCTGCACTGACATAGTGGTCTCAGAATTTGAGGATGAACCTGTGAGAACACTGCTTATCTGGGCTGCGGTTACACTGTGTTATCTTGTTTGAACCGCAGCGATTGTAGAGAAGTTTGACACTGCCGGGTACACCCTCCTGTGACAGGACTGCCAAATACAGGAGCTGAGGAGTCACATTGGGATGTGGCCCATAGCAATGATGTTAAACCACAAACCCTGGACCTGTCTACTTAGACTGCCATCTCTTGCATTAAGGAACTGAATCACAACTGCTCAGCTGTTGACTGCGACTCCTGACCATAGTGATCTTGACCAAAACACAAAAGCAGGGGAGTTGAGAAATGAAGCAAACCACAACTACTGGGTTGCTGACTGTGGGCCCTCCTAACCCTGGTAGATTAATAGTGACCATCACACACTGCAGGAGACACACAAATCACCCCAGGTGTTAGTCCAGTGGTGCCCAATCTTATCCAAAAAGGGCTGGTGTAGGTGCAGGTTTTTGTTTTTGCCCAGCACTATGACACCTGATTCAACTCTTTAACTATCATGGTCTTCAATCAAGATCTTGATAAGTAGAATCTGGTGTTTTACTGCTGGACTGAATCTATAATCAGGCCCCACGCCGACCCTGTATATTGTTAGTCCTGACCATAAACAGGCAGCATAAACGAACTTACCTGGCAGAACTTTTAACCTACAACTGGGCAACAGTGTACTGTAATGATTAGGGAACTATATTTGTAACTTTAATTGAAGGTCCAATTTCCAGATGAGGGATTGTCACCCTTGAACCCAATGTGTATCCTGTTGTTTTGGTAAATAATCAGCTTTATCGGTGGATGGTACTGCATGTAAATTAAAAAAAAGAAAAAAAAAAGAAAACTGGTGTCTTATTCACCCCAGATCAGGGGTCTGCAACCCTGGTGTCCTTTTTTTGTTGATACTCCGCACTTAATCAATTAAAGCAGTTGATTACACAGTTAACTCACTTCACTTGGTTACTTGGGTCATAATTGGGCACTGATATTAAGGTCATAACAGAAATTAGCAGAACGTATTGCTCTCCAGGACCAGGATTCCAGATTCCTGACTTAGACAGAAGTATCTGCTAAATGCCCAATATAATGTAAA
Source organism: Anguilla pacifica (assembly GCA_039654925.1). Lineage (NCBI taxonomy): Eukaryota > Metazoa > Chordata > Actinopteri > Anguilliformes > Anguillidae > Anguilla > Anguilla pacifica. Next base: position 19,021,930 of record CM077288.1, read on the forward strand.
TTAAATCTTTAACTCCAGGCTATGGAGTGAAGGTGGCCATAAAGGCAATAATAAACTATAAACAATTCACTCTGTGCTTATTAGCATATCAAACAGGTAGTTAACATTATTGCCATATTGTATATAGATAACAAAATACTCAGTATTTATTCAGCTCTAAAAGTGACTCCATGAGTCAAGGGATGAAATATACACTCAGAGTAAAATATTCTACATCACAACTTAGTTAAAACTGAATATACAACATATGTGAGGACACGTCTCAGTCCTAGATGGGACGGTTTTTACACATCTCATTGCTTTTAAAAGCCACCACTTTGTCAAAGCGGCATTTTCTTCCGTTTATGTTAAATCCACAACAACTGGCACTGTCTGTGAAAGTACATTCTTTGAGAATCGCTCTCTGACTACGCTGAGCTCCGTGTCGCATATAATGAATCAAACTTGATTTGATTCCATATGTTAATCGCTATATTTAGGCAAATAAAACGCATGGTAAATTAATGAATTTAGAAAAGTAAAAGACGACAGTGCCGCGAGTCTGACGAGACAGTTAACATACGCCTCCTGCCAGGAGTAACAAAGTAGCTATTCCGGCGCGTGAATCTGTGCCTCCTAGTGCGCGTGAGAAGTGATTAAGGACCGAGGGCAGAAGAGTATGTCCACTGGCTCAGAACCCGTCGCAGCGACGAAACCACTGGGCGTGAAAATTGTTTAAAGAAGTCATTTAGAAGTCGTCCGGAAACACGACCAATGAGTGGCTGCCTTACACAACAAATTTTGAGCCACATTCAGTATTTGTCCTGCCGGTAAAATGCAAAACCGGAGAAGTTAGTGCCCATCTGGGAAGCAAAATACGGTAAGGACATCTCGCGCCTCATTTTGACGCGAATCACCAAACATAAACGTTTCAAACGCTGCTATTTCCCCCACTTTTATGTCCAGATAACTAACAATTCAGATATTAAATTTATGTGTCTCGTTCCTTTCACCCGCTGCCGTCTGTGAATTTGAAGACTTGTCTCTTATGACAGCGCTAAAAAGTAAATTCTGTGTAAGACTATAAGTGTATTTACACTGAAATACCACACGCTTCACGCAATCCCGTGAAGTTCGAATGTACAGCCTATTTTGGAGCTAATACTGTAAAGTAAATGGGAATGTAATTGTTATAGGGCGGTCTAATTTTTAATTGGGAATAACTGTGGTTTATAGGTATCTGAAAAGTTATATCTCACATTTTGTTCTGGCTACCCATTTGCACTGAATCATGTATTATGAATAAAGTTCCCCAGCACCTGGTACAGGGGTCTTACAATTCACTATGTCGGGTTATATTACAGCCATATTTTATTTAGAAAACTGTCCCCAGTTACTCTTTAAATGTGTCCTATAAGAGTCACTGTATATTCTATTCCATACTATATGACAATACGACTGTGCTGTTGTTCACAGCTTTCATGGATGTTTCGTTTTCACGGCAACACTACCTCATCACCCTCACTGTGAACGGAGGTCCCCTCGGTATATTTATAGACACATGGACAGGTAGGTGATATGATTTGTACTTTTCATATGTGATTCATGCCATTTTCTTTGAGTTTACCGGCATTATAAAATACAACTGGCATGACGTGATATTGCGGGTAAAATGATGCTTCCAATGGAATGAACTTGAGAAAGTGACTTGTTAAGCACCTTGGATTTCAGTGATATCATTAAGAACCTCTCAGCCGGAAAAGCAAGTAAAAAGAGCTTCTAAATCGGTAGGCTACCCCTCTCTTGTTTCATTAAAGCCCCGACCTACTTGGAATGTTAATGCAACATGTCACTTAGATTATTAGGCCTATCAGGCAACATTGGGCTGATAAGCAGGTGGCTCCCCTGTTGTGTAGACCTATTCATTTGGATTTGACTCACTGTGGATTCTTCTGGTATGTGATATTATTGTGCTGCTCATTATATTGTTGTGTTGCAACTGACTGCAATATATAATTGATGCTGTTGTGGACCCTGGGCCCTCAAAGTCTTAATCCAACCCTGCCTGTCAACAGACTTGTTGCAACAGAATTGGAAAATTCATGTTTGGAAATCTCAAATTAGCTCTTTTCTACTGACACACTAATGCAGAAAACAAAAAATAAACATCTAAGACCAAATATATACTATATATTATATTTAAAAATCTAGGGTGCCTAAGACGTTTGCACAGTACTGTAGTTCTCCTGCAACTTAAGATAAATTAAGAAATAAATTAGTTACAAATGAAATTAAATCAGTACTGTGCTACATTCTATGTGCAAAGTGCTGTAATCAGTGATTAGCCTTTGAAATGTAGTGATGTGTACCTTACTGTCCACCGTTGGCTGGTATGTCTAGTTTCTTGTGTGGAAATAAAAGCTGGTCCATGTACTTACGTTGCGTCGTTACAATGTCACCGACAGTGCAGAATACTGTGTCTGCCACAACACCAAATGAGGGAATATCTTTTGGAATAATGGTGTTCTATCCCTCCAGTAGAATTCCAGAGACTTGTTAAATCTATGCCAAGGTGCATTGAAGTTGTTCTGGTGGCTTGTGGTGACCCTACACCTTATGAAGATACTTTATGTTGGTTGGACCTACTTTTCTCATTGCTCACTGTGTAGCGCATTTGCCTACAAAACTTTTGGATGAACGACAGGGTGGGTTCAAATCCCACCTCAGAGTCAGGATAGCCTCTCACACATTACACTGGCTTGCTGGGTAACTAAAATGATAAAAAAAATTGTGGAAGATAGAATTGTGATTCTGACATCAATCAAATGTTTCTCCCAGCCCTAATGTAGTGTATGTATTATTAGGCATATACTGTATATGATGTATACTGCACTGTGGGGGCGGTGCTAAGATGTGGTTTTATTTTATATAGCCTAATGTAGTAGGCTATGAAAATAGAAGAACATAACGATGAACAGGTCGACAGAAAATATAAATATTGTGATTAAAAATATTAACTAAACATTAAGTAAATGTATTGTAGTCTTAAACAAATCCTTATGCAGTGTTTTAATGTAATATACAATTTTGATTTAAAAAAAAACAAAAAAAAAACTGAACACTCAACATTGCTTTGAATCAACGAAAACAGAAAAAGAACATCCGTGTTGACTGGGTTTGGATCCTCAACAATGTTGAAAACTCCACCACTTTAAAGTCACTGAATCTGAAATAGCTAAAGACTGCAGAGCAAGGGTTCCTGAAAGTAACTGTACCCACAAAACAACAAACTGCTAAAACTGAACTGAAACTAAACACATAATTCACATGAATTCATTTTCCAGTTCTTTTCTTGAGTAGTGTGTAGTGCACGAGCAGCCCTTGTCTTTCCAGCACTCGAGTACTTGAGTAGTCATGCCCATCCCTACCACCCACTGCACTTCCCTGCTCTCTCTCTCTCTCTCTTTCTCTCTCACTCACTCACTGACACTCACACACACACAAACACACACATGCCCACAGTTTCTCTCTCTCAGACACACGCAATTACACGGGTCACACTCATGATTCACATACACTCAAATACACATAAACACATGTTCTCTATTCTCAAATGCATATACGCATACGCATGCCCATGTGATCTCTGTCTCTGCCTCTCGAGCGCAAAAAAACACGCCCTCGGGCTGGTATGAACACACACCTTAACACTACACACAAAATAAACACATCCACACTTCCATGGCAAGCTAAAGTGCTAATTTGTAACTCATGATTACAGTGCCAGCTTCTTCATGCAGACAAACACAGCCCCCCCCCCCCACCCCCGCCGCTGTAAGTAATCTACAAATTTGATATCTGTGAGAAACCTGCCCCCCTCCATCCCACTTCATAAGAACAGAGAAGAAGTAAAATGACAGACATTTATGGAGAAATGTGTTTGTTTTCCAGGGAGAGAAGGGAGGCAGTATAGTGAATGTGAGGAGCGATAAAACTGGGTAAAAGCATCAATCTTCTAGGGCAAACCCCCGATGGGGGGGTGCTCCCTACCTGGCATGGGCTCCTGCCAAGTGTCAAGCATTCACTCCTGAGGACGAGATTCGCTCGTACGCGTGTTGGTACGCTGTCTGCAGAACCCATTGGTACCACCTAGTGGACAGATCGCAGAATGACCCTCATAAGAGAGATCTCTGTCCAATCAGTTTCATGTAGGGTCATTGTGTTTTAAATGCACAAAATGTTTTTGTATGCTTATTTGTTTACTGAAATAGATGCGCTGCATGTTTCTGTCTGTGTGTTGGAGACTGTCCTTCTGTGTGACTGTATGTGTACACCTATGTTTTTGCATGAGAGAGAAGGGCGGGGGGGGCGGGGGGGGGGGGGGTTTGCCTCTGGCTGACTCAGCGATTTCCGCTCCTGCTCTCTCTGCTCTCACGTGGAAATCTGGATTCCTCTCGGAAATCTCGCAGGACGCCTCCCCGCTCCCCTTCATCCGCTCTCATTCATAATTTACATCACCTTTAGATTTATTCTGTGATAAACAGAGTGTCAGTTTTAGCTCTCTCGGCAGACCGATATTACAAACGCCCCGAGAATAATGTTAATTTGGCAGAAACGCGACCGAGACACCACGTAATTCACAGGAACAGGACAGGACATTTTTGTGCCGCAGGCCTTGAGGCAGAGTAGTTATTTATTGATGGTCTCACGCAACAGTCCCCCAACTGAGTTGTGGTTATGGTGTTTAAAAGCATGCTCAGCTCTAGGCCTGCATCAGGGCAATATGCAAACTGACATGAGCATCGATAAGACCGAGCGCAATTCCTGCTCAGTCTACATAAAGACTTTTCCCTAACCTTTCTTCACTCGACCAGTATTTCTTGCAGCCATGCTATATTCCTGTAGAGCAGAGGCACTGGGTTTGAGGTCAGGCAATTTGGCAAGAGTGAGCCTTGCACTAGTTGACTAGTTGGCTGTGGGGAACTGTTTGAGGTCAGCTTTTTCTGTGGGCTCAAGCTGAGGAGTAGCACGTGATTTTTATGCCTCTGCAACGGCACGGCCGTGGCCGGAGGCACTATGTTTTCGTCCACACGTCCACTTGGACTCAAGGATGAACTGATTAGATTTTGGTGGTCAAAGGTCAAAGGTCAAGGTCACTGTGACCTCAGAAAACATGTTTTTGGCCATAACTGAATATTTCATATACTAATTATGACAAAGTTTCACACAAATGTTGAATAGGATAAAATGATGAAGTGATGACATTTTATATCCAAACTGGCTACTGGTTGGCGGAGGCATGCAACCGCGAGCGGTACTTCTAGTTTTTCTTTTTTGTGAGGCAGGACGGATCAACAAGTTTTCAGTACAAGTTTATAGTCTGTGCTGTTTTTTATTATATTGGTTTGGTTATATCTGCATTTCCATTGAAAACAACAAGACAAGAATCTTACACGGCCAAGTCTGAGGCCAAAGTTGATGGTCTTATGCAAAGCCCAGGGGGCGCTGTGTAGAGTCGCCACGGTTGTTTCCATAAATACTTTTGGAGCAAATTCTGCAGCATTGTCTTGGAAAAGCAATTCCTCGAACCGTCACAACAATTCCTCGCCTCATTTTTCACATCCGGAGTTGTGAGAGAACTCTGACCGCCTTCAGTACGGAAGAAGCAAAGGTCTCTGAGTGATATCGTGGAATCTGGTCCTTCTTTCTACGGCCCACCTCCACTCCCGCTCCTTAAAATGCATATATGCGCGATTCCATTACTGTTCCGTTTCTGCCGTCTGCGTGGAATATGAATTCCGGAACATGTTTTTTCATTACCCGCCATTCTGTACTTCATCTCTCTCTCCTGGAACGCTGCGCTGTTCCATCTCTCTTTGGCGCAAAGCGTCTGTCACGAGAGGTGTGAAGGGTGTGTCGTACGCAGGTAACGCTCGCTGATGGATAGCAGCCTCCCTGAAAAGGACAAAAAAGACTGGCAGTAATATACATGTGACCTTTGTCCCTCAGTCGAAATGATTTTTTATGCATCATAAATCAATGGTAAAGTCTCCCCATCGCGACTTCAGTTCCGCTCTTCTAGAACCTGTCCAGTGACGGCAAACTGGAAATCCTCGGGAGGGAGGAATTCTGACAGAGTTGCGAAAGAATAATTGGGCCCATAAGTTAGCTGAACATTTAAAGGAGGTCGGGAGTATGGGGACCTGAGGGATGTACTCATTTTCTGTGTGTATCAGTTACATTCAAGCAAGAAAAGGGATGCAACTGCAACTCAAGGGATGCAGCTAAATGTTAGAGGGTTTATCATAGAGTGAGACCCCCCTACCTAAGAAATGAATACATTCACTTCTCAGGTGGGTCTTGTTTTGCCTACTCTGGAAGCTTTGCATGTCCAATGTATCCTACACACTGCGTAGTGGGTGCCCTCAGGCAGGAGCGTAGATGTTAGAGGCAGAGAAGACCTCTGGCAAGACGCCTGTGTAGACTATTATATTTATTTATTTATCTGTTTATTTATCTATTAAGAATATAATAGGATTGTAAAGATATTCTATGTTTCTGCCTAGTAAAAGTTTGTTTCCACACGACTGTGGGCGTGTGTGTGCGTGCGTGTATTAAATGTGGCCGTTTTCAAGATATGTCAGTTATAAAGCTTTTTCTTGAACGCGAACGGGATACTGAAATGACTGTTTACAATTAAGGCAGATGCACGAAGTGCTTTTTGCCTGTCGTGCTCTATAAAGGTGAAGTTTGTTTAATGATCTTCTAATAAAATGTAAAAGCACTGTCAATAACAACCCACACTCCTCTCTAATGTTGCTCTCAGTAAAATGCCTTACGTTTTGATTTTCAAGGACGCATGCATCATTGCTCTGTTTAGAAGAAATAATCACGCTTGTATTTTGTGTATTTATACAGATGAGCAGTGTCCTGTGGATATCAAGAAATCCCCCTGTAAATCTATTGGTTGCGGTCTGGGCGCTGCTACCCAATGCTTTGCTGATGAGGCTGCAGTTCTATTTGGGAAGTTGGCAGCTTGAGGCGAGGGCTTTACTCTCGCGCTGGCAGTTCGACTCTGGAATTATGAACAGAGCTGGTCAAACCTACACGTTGTTTTGAATTTATTGCGAGAGAATTGAGACCATGGAGATCGGAACCCGCATCTTGTTAGCCTTCCTCGTCTGTCAGGTAAGCGCGCACAGCTCTTTTGCTAAATTTGGAATTCGGTCTTTGCACTGGAATCGGCTTCCTGAGGATTAACCTATGCATGCTTATATACATTCATTTTATTTCAAAGGAATCCCTGTTTGCGCGCGCACCAAGGCGCATTTTACTTTAAGTTTTCACACTATAGCCGTTACGGACGCACGGTGTGATGTATTGACATGTTTTCTTGGAGACGGGTAGCGTATGTGAGAGAATTCTTGTCTGGAAAAAATAGTTCAAATTGCTCACATAAAAGCTATGATGAAAGATGGTTGTTGATAGTTAATGGCATGGCACGGGAAGCATGATAGGGATAGCGGAATCACGCTGTCAGTGTTAAAATTGCTGCTGTAGCTGGTGCGACAGCTGGTTCTTCGGGGCGAGGATACTTTGGCAAATCTGCAGTGGTCAGTTTAAGGATGCCGCTCACATTTGGCCGCTCCTACGAAGGGGACAATAATGTGCGACGGCTACGTGCGACCCACGACCAGGGATCGTGTCTCCAGACTCATCTGTATTCAGCTCAACTCCCAAGTTTCGCGTCTCTTTGCCTCCGTTCATTTGGCTGAACTGTTCTCAGGGAGATTCACACACCGCCGCGCACGAATTGGACGATCCGCGGGAACGTTACGAATTCCGTTAATGTCAAAATGATCTTTAAAAAAAATATATATTCTTCCTCTTTACTAACTGTTCCATTCGCTCAATGAGGATAATTTTATCTCGTCCCGATTAACATGTTTCAAACATGAATATTGAAATATTCCATTGGGAAAAGCGATGACTGGGAACACCTGCCACTGTCAGTCCAATAATAACTATTTATGTGCGGAAGGGCCAGCCAGTTAGATATTCCTTCAGTGAGAAATGTTGCACGGATGCATCAGTATAGGTGTGTTTTGAGCGGGATGTCGCAGTTTATCTTCGTGGTGTATCACATCTGCATCAGGCACATCTGTCCTCCTCGTGTTGAAATAGGAACGAAACTTCTCATTTCTGAGGTTTACGCACAACAGGTGTTGTATTTAACGCGCCACTGTCACAAACTAGCAGGGTTTCGGAACAGAAGCTGACGTATCAAGCTAATAGAAAACACATGGTCCACACGGTAGAGGCTCGCCGTCCCGTGAACTCGCTGTAATTGCAGAGCTTCTGGCGTCCTCCACTCCCGGCTGCCTACTGGATTAATGCACGCGCGTCCCTCAGGCTCAGCCAATTTATTCTTATTATAATTATTCTTTCCATATGTATCCATTACGGGGTGCAGCTTTCGTAGCGAAGAATAATACCGAACATACACTGCCATGGTACAGCGGCAGTCGTCGGAATCGTTGCTGCCTTTAGGGAATATCAATTGCAGGCAGTGATTTTAAGGTAAAGCTCTCCTAAGAACAAGTAGAAAAAAAAAATCCCGAGTAGCACGACCTTCAATGCCTCGGAAAATTACACAATTTGCGAAGACAGTGCGAAGCCATTACAAGTGTAGCGCGACGCGATGTCTTCTCAGTGGGCACATATTGCTTTTATTATCTGGAATCATGTCACGTTTAAAAGTAATCGGTTGTCGGTTGACTTCTATGACTGAGCGGGAGATGTTGGAGTTAAGTCGCCTGGGTCATTTAATTTAGCAGTGACATTTACTGCTGGTGCTTTGGTGTGTTTATAATGTTCCGGTGTCCTTTGCTGAAGACACATAATCAGAAAATCGCGTGAAATATGTGGAGCTTCAGACGCTCACAATAATGTCTCGCAAAATATAGTTTAAATGTGGTAATTTTATTTTGCGAAACTTTGCTAGTGTCCGACAAAGACCGCAGACTGGGGCGACAAATTTAGTAGAGGAATCTAGTTAACATGCATGCTAATTGCATGCTTTTGTTGTCGCAGGGACCATATTCAGTCTGTAGTTAACCCTGTGGATTGATCGTTTTTTCAAAGTGGTGTTTATGTTGACGTACAACATGTGAACTATTGTGATGCCCTTCACTGTGTGCATTCAAGCTGGCTAGAAAAGAAAAAAAAAAACATTTAAAAAAAATCAAGGTTTAGGTTACATACAGAGTGCATTTTTTCTTATGACTGGAGTAGTACCTGGATTAATTGTTTTTATTCACGGTCTTTTTTGAATATTTGACCTTCATGTAGCCTGGAAAGTAATGTTTATCCCATCAGTGGTGTTAAAGAGGGTACAGGATAATTCTGCCTCCAATCACATTGTATATTCATTTGTTTTTAAATAAAGGTTTAATCAAGAACGAGAGTTAATATTACCAATGGCAGTGCATAAATTAAGATGAATAAAATAGTTAGGTGAGAAAAACCCTATCACAACCAACATATTGCACATTGCATGCCATGTTATCCTTCCTTTAAAAACTGGAATACACCTTATACGTAGTGGATCTTTTAAATATAGTTTAAACAGATTTTACACCAGAGTAATATATAGAAATTTATGAACGCAGCAAACTTGTTTGTTTCGCGCATTGTGAAGAGTAGCGATATCTTGATGAAATTTTATCTAAGTATATTTTCAGCAACTTCCGTTTCCATAAGGGCTGTGCATTCCTCAGGAGCACCATCACCACAACAGCAACAACAGCAGCAACAACAACTGTATTGTAGACTTTGGAAAAGTAGCAGCGTATAATTGATGTGAGCCCCGGGGACTAAAAGTGATTCAGTAAAGGTATGCGAGGAGACGAATGTGCCCGACTGCGCTGCTGACTTGCTGTGGTTCTCATTCACTGGATGCTCAGACCTCCCCCCTTCACCCCATCCCATGTCATCGTGGCCTTTCCATTTTCTTCCTAATTAATTTTTCCCAGAATTCACTCCTGCGGGCCGGCCCCCGCGCGCTCCCTCCTCTGCACACAGACGCGGGGCTCCCCGGGTTCCGGCACGGCGCTTTATTTACGGCGGGGCGGGTGGGACGCCGGCTCCGTCCCGTCCCGTCCCGGCTCCTCTGCGCGCCTCCTCTATAAATCCCTGCTTTTAAATTAAACGCTAAGCAGCGCGCTCCCCGGGATGATTCAGAATAATCACGGAGCTGCCAGAACGCGCAGACACTCGTATATTTCCCCCTCTCTTCCCCCCTCTCTCTTTCTCTACCTCTCTACCTCTCTCTCTCTCTACCTCTCTCTTTCTCTACCTCTCTCTCTCTACCTCTCTCTCTCTCTCTTTCTCTACCTCTCTCTTTCTCTACCTCTCTCTCTCTACCTCTCTCTCTCTCTCTTTCTCTACCTCTCTCTTTCTCTACCTCTCTCTCTCTACCTCTCTCTCTCTCTCTCTCTCTCCCTCGTTTCCCCTCCCGACGCTCTGGTGGGGGGCTCCCCAGCCCGACCGGTTCCGCGTGTTGTGGAGTTAAAAATAAATAAATATATACATATATATTTACTGCTCCGTTTCTTTCAAACGGCTCGGTAAACTGCCGGCTGTATTTTTTATTTTGAAAATGAACGGGTAGTAGGAGGGGGGGGGGAGGAAACGAGGCGTGATTTTCCTCGACGGTGGTTGGAGGTGCACGTGCACTGTTAAGCGCATTTCCCGCGTGCGGCCTGAGGACTGGGAGGAGGTCATTGCAGGATAAGGGAGAAGGCGGCCGCGGTGGGCTGCGATTGGTCGGCGGCCTGTCACACGCGCGGCCCTTTTAGCGACGGTGAGAGGCCACGGCGCTCCCCTCCTCCGTGCGGCCCGCTCCCTTTCTACGGGCAGTAACAGGTGCAGGCAGGCCGGCCGGCCAGGGACACGCCCACGACAACCTCAGCTGCTCCCTGGCAGGACAGGCACGGTGCCTCCTCAGGCTGGAGTCCAGTCAAACCCCTCCCTCCTCCTCCTCCTCCTCCTCCTCCTGGACGAGAGGGCCGGAGATCAGAATGCCCCCCTCGCTGGCGCTGAAGAGAGGGCGCTCCGGGGGAGCGGCCGTGCCCCGCCGCTGCTCGATCAGCTGCCCCACAGCTGCCCACTTCAGAGGCGTGGCGTTGCTGACCCGTGATTGGGCCCTTTCACGCATTTCGGGCCAATCGGAGGCCCCCGGATGAACGGCCCAGGCTCGGTTACGGTCTGACACACGTAGGCTTCGAATAGGGAAAGTAACAGCCCTGATTAATAATAAATAAATAAAAACGTGATTTTTTTCTCCGTTATTTTCTTTAACCAGGATTGACCCGAGGTCGACCGTCGCTGCGCGTACTTCATGTGGTCACAACGGGCGGTCCGGCACAGAACGCATTAAAGGATTTCTGATCAGGAGCGCCACTACGGAACACCTCTCCATCTTTTACCCCATTAATACAGCGCCCACCTGCTCCACGTGCCCTCTGATGAGGAAGGTGGGAGGGGCAACCCCTGCGCAAGCAGTTTCCGTTGATACGATTTTAACAAGATGTAAGAGCCCTCTCCTCCCCCCCTGGCTCCTGGGTGGCTTACACGCTTTCCTTTTCATTGAAATGATGGGCGGTCGGAGCAGAAGAGCCCGGACGAGGAAAACGAAGGCCCTGCAATGGCGGTAACGAGAGAGCCGGTCATTACGTTTAATGCTCATCCTTTGAATGGAGCGCCTCTCCGCAGACCCCTCCGCGCGGTGAGCCCGCTCGCCGGGCAGCTGAGGTTAACTGCGGCACCGCCGCCTCCATTCGCCGCCCCTAATTACCGGCTCCTTTCGCAGCTGTGCGTGTGTGAGTGTGCGAGTGTGAGAGAGAGAGATGCAGAGAGAGATACGGAGAGAGAGGGAGAGATACAGAGAGTTACAGAGAGAGGGAGAGGGAGAGAGAGAGAGGGAGAGGGAGACAGCAAGAGAGGGAGAGAGTGCATGTGTGTGTGTGCGACCTGGCACGGGACGGTTTTGCAAACGATCACGCAGAACGGAAGTTTGGGTGTATTTCTTCTCGCAGACGTGTCAGACTCGGGGTGGCGGTAAGGGGGGGGGGCAGATGGGACGTGCGGCGGCACTTTCCGCCGGCGAGGGATGACGCACGCACCGCGGGGTTCTCGGAGGGCGAAGAGCGAGGATGACTCTCCCCCCCCCCCCGAGGGCCCCGCGCAGCTCCGGGCGATCCGAGACGCGCCTCTTAGAAAAGACCCTCCCGTCGTAATCACGCCGTGCGTCGTCCGGCCTCCATCCATTTCAATAAAGGATAATGACAGGAGCGCCTAAGTGCCTATCAGGCACCCGAATTCAGCAGAGACACCCTTTAGACCGCACCGTAAT